>VZRH01002380.1:654380-677860 GCA_013397555.1 Urocynchramus pylzowi
TTTTTTTTTTTTTTTTTTGGGAGGGGGTGCTGTTTTGTTTCTTAAAAAAAAATAGTTAACTCTCTGATGTACTATTCCTTTACTTTTTTTCCTTCATCCTAAGTCACACCAACGTCACATCTTTTTCACTTCAGTGTTGCACAGACTGGGCACTTTTAACAGCCTGTTTTCCTCACTGAATTGGGAAAATTGAAATTTCTTACTAAAATGTTTCCCAAAGGCAGATGCTTGAAATTGGTGCTATTTCTAGCAAAGGCTATTGCTTAATGGGACAGTGCTTAATGGGAACACCAGCAACTTATGGCGTTGGTTTAACTTGCATTCCTGATGGTGCTGCAGGTTCCTGGAGGCTCTGCTCCCTTAGATGCCAACTTTCCGGCTTTCCTCTAGCCCAAGACAGGCAGAAAAACTCCTCCCTTGTCCATTTAGCACTGGCTATGAGTGCAGAGGCACTAAAAACTGGATATTTTACACCTGTTACATATGATTAAGTGGGAAAGTCCTCATCCTCTATCAGCCAGAGCACACTCACAGTTTCATTTTTATGCCAGTCAGTGGAGCCAGAAGCTGCTCCTCTGAGAATATCCTGCTCTAGTTACAATGATTATGAGCACCACCATCTTTATGTGCTGTTTTCCTTTCCAGTGGGAAGGAGGATGTTTGGAGCAGAAAGCACTGTGAGGAATCTGCATGGGTTTAAAACAGTTTCTTCTTGCAGAGATTTAACACTGAGTTCCAGCTCTCCCGCCAAGATAAGCCAGCTACCCCATAGCAGCCTGGATCAGAGTCTAATCCTGCCACATCATCAGTTTAAACAGGGAGCAAACAGACTTTATTGAATTGGCTAAGCTTTCAATTAAAATAATTGGAATGCCATAACATAACAAATGCTTAAGCAGTGAAGTGAGGACTAGATAAAAATGGTTTTAGAAACCACCACTGAGAGAGAAAAAAAAAGAGCTCTTAAAGAAACCCAAGAGCATAATGCGTCATATCTACCAGGGAGGAAAATAAGCACTAGGAAAGAAAAACATATTATTACGATGATAAAAGGAACTATGTTGGAGTGATTGTCTGCAGACTCCAACATCAAAATTAGAAGAATTTCTTTTCCCAGAACTGCAAAAGAGCTGATTCTCCACATGAATAATATGTTTACCATGTATTTCCTTGTGCTCTTCATTACTGAGACATTGCAGAAAAGAACTCTTTATTTTTTTTCTTGGAAGCCAGTAATTTCAACAGGAACAGCTGAGGCTCCTATGACCCATCGGTCTAGAGGTCTGTATATTAGTGGAGAAATCTGATGTTCATAGTCTGATCATAATCCAGGGCTTGTAGAAAACTACAAAGTCTTTTTTCATCCTACATATTGTTAAATGACCTTCATAATACATAGTACAGGTCACTGTGAGCTAGGAATTCGTGCTGGGAAGTGAAGGTTGGTCCTTTGTAGCAGCATGGGGATGTATCAGCCTAAACATCTGCCTCATTAGAGTTGCTGGGTTTGTAGCATTCATATGAAAAGCATTCATATGAAAACATTTGAATAACTAGTTTGAGAGACCGTGGAATATCCCCTTCCCAGCAGAGCAGTCTTCAAAGTCTAAAGAAGATGGTTAAACTATACTGGATGATCTAACTAAACTACCTGACTGGATAATTGTTTGCGTGTGCATGGCAGCACAGTGTGTGGCTAGCTCCTGCTTTTGGAAACCAATGTGCGTGTATCAATGTTTCTGTTTCACCTGCCAAGCAGTGAATAGCTGAGCAAGGATGGAGGAACAAAGGTTCCACTAAGTGTGGTCATCAGGGAAGACTCTCCAGGGAACAAAGAAGGAGAAACTGCCTGATGAAGGATTAGTGAGGGAGTGTCACAGAAAACATGCTTAGCCCAAAATGGTTAGTCTGATCAGCTTGTGAGTACTCTGCTTTATCTAACCCCTCATATTGCTGTTGTATTGGATTAGACACTCCCACAATCCCTGCTAAAACCTGTAACTGCTCATATTCTTGCCCCTATCGTCTGACAAAGCATGAGCCACAGGTCTTCTGTGACTATGAGCCTCTCCTTGTGCTTAGGAAGTGGAGGGTGCCCTCACTTGTTTTTTCCTACTTACGCAAAAAAATATCCCCTTCATGATCTTTTTTTTTTTCTTGGCCAAGAAAGATGATCTCCTGCTGCAAACCCCCTTCTACCTTGGATCCTGCTGCACACCCTTACTCTGTCGCATCCACCTAAACCAGGGAAAAGCAGGAAGAGAGAAATGGGATCATGTGGACTTCCTCTGCTGAGTCAGTTTCTAGCTATTATCCATTTATTTTTTATAGCTATTAAACATCTTTTTTGTGATTTTTAAACTCTGTTTCACCACCCATGATAACAAGATACTCTGGCCATAATTTGCAGTGAATAGGAAAGGAGAATTTTAGGTTCCCTTTCAAAACCAGAAATAAGCCTCAATCTAGCATTGCCTTTGCTACTGACACCAGACTAGTAGAGGTAGATATGTACAATTATGACCACCTCCTCACCTCATCACCTCTTAGATCTCTGTGTCTTCTGGGAAGCTGTTTCCTGAGCACAGTCAGGGAAAGCTTGAGCCTAACACCTAGAACGTCCTCCTAACCTCTGTACCACAGAAAGGGCATCAGGCAAGACTAACATTATCTAGTTGTGAATACTACAGATCTAGTATTTGTATTAGAGTTGAGCATATTCTAGTAGTAGTAGTCGAGAATTTTGTGTTTCTTTTGCATTTGGAATGGACATAGATATATTTGGTGCCTAGATTTCAACCTTTTTTAGTCCACTTTTTGAGAGCATTTTGACCAAGCTTTTCTCTTTAGGAATGCTACAACAAACTCAAGCCCTGTGCCATCTCTTAGTTTGGTCCTTGTTGGGAGTATCCCCTTCCCTGAACCACCAACCAGTTGCTGATTGGATTTCCTGCTTTTGTCCCTCGCTTCTTACCATATTGGATCCCATCTGGTCATACACCTTAAAAATGTAATGTGGTGGTATGCTAGCTGTCTTTATACTACACAGGAGGTGTAAACATGGGAGAAATCAATGACCCTTATAAGCCATCAGAAAGAGAAGGTGAGAAAGTATTAGAAAAAACATGTCGGGGCAAATAGAGTAGGATGGAGTTACTTTAGGCCTAAAAGATAAATGGATTTTGTCTTCAATAGCAAATTTTTCTTTGAGATAATTTGAACTTATTGTTAAGGATAAATGTAAGGACAGAGGAACAGGACATTTCTGACAATTGATATTTGTTAGACCTGCAGAGGTTCTTCTTGGATAGTTGAGGAGAGAGGCTGAGTTGAAGTGTCTACCTCAACTTCAGCAAGGCTTTTGATACTGTGTTTCACAACATGCTCCTAGGCAAAATCTCCAGGAAAGGTGGAGAGAATGAGCAGAAAATTAAGTGAATTGAGAAGTGGTTGAATGGCAGATCCCGGAGGGTCATAAGTAGTGGCACAGGGTCTAGTTGGAGGCCTGTCCCTAGAGGTGTCCCTCTAGGTTCAGTGCTGCACTGTTTAACTTCTTCATCTGTGACTGGGATGAAGGGGCAGATGCCTCCTCAGCAAATTCAGAGCACACAGCTGGGCAGAGTGGCTGATACCCTGGAGTGGTGGGCAGCCCTTCTGAAGGACCTCAGCAGGTTGGAGAGAAGGACAAAGAAGAACCATCTGAAATTCAGCAAGGGCAAGTGCAGGGTCCTGCACCTGGGGAGGAACAACCCCAGGCACCAGCACAGCCTGGGTCTGACCTGCTGGGGAGCAGCTCTGTGGAGAAGGACCTGGACAACAAGCTGTCCATGAGCCAGCAGCGTGTCCTGGTGGCCAAGAAGGCCAGTGGTGTCCTGGGGGGCATTGGGAACAGCATTGCCAGCAGGTGGAGGGAGGTGATCCTGCCCCTCTACTCAGCCCTGGTGAGGCCTCACCTGGAGTGCTGTGTCCAGTTCTGGGCTCCTCAGGACAACAGGGACATGGAGCTGCTGAGGTGGGTCCAGCAAAGGGCAAAAAATTTTATTAGGGGTGTGGAGCATCTCTCTTATGAGGAAGGCAGGGGGAGCTGGGGCTGTTCAGCCTTGAGGAGACAGAACTGAGAGTGGACCTGATCAATATGTTCAAGTATCTGAAGGAAAAACAACAGGAGGATGGATCCAGGCTCTTCTCAGTGGTAGCAACAGGACAAGAGGCAATGGGCAGATATTGATGCACAGGAAGTTCTACCTGAGCATGAGCAAGAACTTCTTTACTGTGCAGGTGACCATGCACTGGAACTGGTGGCCCAGAGACATTGTGGAGTCTCCTTCAGTGCAAGGGAGAGCTGTCTGGACACAATCCTATGAAATGTGCTCTGGGATGACCCTGCTGGAGCAGGAAGGTTGGACCACAGGACCCACTCTAGTCCCTTCCAACACTACCCATTATGTGATATCATCAGAAAAATAAGTGTCAAGGAACTTTTTTGCATTTATTGCATTCTATAAACAGGTTTTGTACTAGACAATGGTCAAGAGATTCTGTAATAAAAAGATTCAGAAATTCATCAGGAGATCAGGTTCTGCCATCATCACATTTATATAGCTGAAAGTCCACTTTGGCAATATTGCAGCAAATAAAGCACGTACCACACAAGGCTCTGCAAGAAAGATCACCAGTGAGAATTCCAGACACTACAAGATGCTAGACAAACATGTATCACCTTTCAGGCTTAAAGCAATAGAATTTGCAATTTCATATCTGGATATCCTCTCAGATCCCTAGGCTTTTTTGATTGGCAACTAGTGAACAACTGAGAGGTTACCGAGACTGTGCTTTGGAATTTCCTGAGGAGTTTAGCCATAATGTGTCCTACTTTTTGACAATGATTGCAGATCATTGCAATCATCTGATATCCACAATGAGATTTTATTGCAATCTGTGCAGTTAATTCTGCTTTGATTTTTTCCAGTTGACATGAGTCTTCACTTTGGGGATGTTAGAATACCTGTTACCTTTAAAAACCACCACTAGAAATCCAGTTCCTGTCATAGAACAGAAATATTTTTAGCTTTAAACAATTTTAACCCAAATGCTGTTCTATGTCTCAAAGATGACAACTGACTGATAACAACCCAAACAAAGATAATGATGATTTTGGACACATAGTATTGGTACCCTATCTCTTAAGCAACATAGTTCCTGGACAGATTGTCTGAACTCCATTCTGCAAGTTCCCTTGAGTCAGCATTCAGCTCTCAACAGACATTCATTATTCAGCATTATTCAGCAGAGCATGAACCTGGACAGAGGCTGTAGAAATGGACACAGCCTGTGGCCTTGTAGACAAAACAGAAAAACCTTAAGGGTTCTGCTGCAGAGGAAGGGTCTTGGTCAGATGAGGTATTGGTATCTGTGGGTTGCAGAACACTTTTGCAGGGGTGAGGGTACAGAAACTGGAGACTGACATCTGTGTCCACCTGTACAACATCTGCCCCAGACAGAGCCCTGCTCCATGGCTAGGGAATGCCCTCTGCCCTAGCAGTAAAGCCACCTTCTTCAGCTGGTCACTTGCTGCAACTTGTGAAGACCATGTACAGTCTTTAACAGGATCTGCTAGTTTAAAATACTGTTATGGTGCCCACGAGTCACCAGCTTCACCCATCACTGAGATTTAATTATGTGGCACACAGAAGGATTTTCACCACATTTTTTTCTTTTATCTATGAAATTCTGAAGGTGTCTCATTATAGTCTCTGAAAGCCTTCTCAGTATCTTCCCTGCACTAAGGTCATAATGCTGTTAATGAGTTATATTCAGTTGTGTTTACAACCATGTGAAGATTCACTCTGTTCCTATTAGGTCCTGTACTTCTTGAAAGACACCAGAGATTTTAATCCTACAGAATTTTCTACGTATTTCAGTGACAATGCTCTTCCAAACAGGGGTGAGACTAAGATCTTCTGGCATGAAAAATTGATTGTCTTATCCACCCACAAATTACTGAGTCCAGCCATGTCTCTAAAATTCCAATGGGAATTCTAAAATTCCAATGGGAATTCTAAAATTCCCTGGGACTCTGATACTTAATTATTGACAGAAATTTGAACACCATTAAGAAAATATAATTAGTAGGTTCCGAGAAGAGAACTGTTAGTGTTCTCAGAGCTCTCAGCAGGGCAAGGTGATGGACCAGATGAGCTCCAGACCTTTCTTCCTGTTAGTACTTACTACTCAATAATGCTGCTGTTGCTAAGAACAGGCAGCTGAATTATCATCTTGAAATTCCTATGTAAAAACTCAGATCATAAGGGCTACTCCAGGTTTTCACATAGGAATTTCAAGATGACAATTGAAGGAGGCAGGCTTTAGAGAAAATATTTTTCCAGAAAATTCCTCCTCATCTCTCACATTGCACTCTCAGTGTTTCACCTAGGCATGTTCCTTAGAGGCTGCTCTTAATCACTGCTGCCTGTATTTTATGATGATCCAGTTTTTCATCAGAATTTGTTTAAGTCTGTGTAGATCATACTCTGCTGTCTGATAGCTAAAAGTTACCTTGACTAAATCTTTGTAGATTGGGTGTCTTTCAGTCCCACATGCTTTAAAGAGAGCTACCAATGGCAGGATGAGACTTACCCCTGAGACTGTGCAGTACACCAGCCTGATACTTTCAACATGTAGATACTGATCTGGCCTTGCATTGCTGTCTGGTTTAGAGGAATTGTTCTGGTAAACAAGATGGAGTTTCTGAATTGTTGGTTTTTTTCTTTTAATATTGGCATGCATTGCTCTCTCTGACAGCTCATTTGCTTGTAGATCAGAAGAAGATACTATTAGAGAAGCATAGTTCCTCTGTGTTCAGGCTGCAAGGTGCTTGTGACCTGTTGAGCCAATGAAGATGTTGATTGTTTGTTAAGAGTTATTTGCCTGAGCTTTGATAACCAGCTGAGCAATTCACTGCAGGTTTCCACTCACATCTGTATAACTTGTGTTGCATCCATCAACACCAAAACTGCTGATGTCTGCAGCAGTGTCAGTGGGCTTGGAAATTACATCAAATACAGCTTGTAATACATGATCAGGTGTTTCTAGGTCTTCCTTTGAGAAGTGAGATCAAGTTAGACATAATGTTCCTCAGTAAGTGTATTGCATGGGGGAATGCACCTATCCTTATATACTTTCAGCTATGATATTTCAGATTTGACATTTTTTGAATGTGCCCTTTCCTTCATATATCAGTCACAGGTGCTAAGAGTAGTAGCTGACTTTTCTGGATGATGTGCATTTTTTCACATAATTCTAGTACATCTTAGCCACGTGTTAAGCAGTACTAGAACTATCATCTAAATCAGATCTGATTTTTTCCCATACCTAAATGTCATATGTACAGCAGTCCAGTGCCTTCTTGGCATTAGAGAATCACACTCTTTTGTGGAGTTTCTGAAGCCCCTGTGACACTTTGATATTGTACACAAGTAAGATCCATGCCAAAGGGGCTATACAGTACCTTTGTTCTGTTTCACTGGTCCTGGCTAAATTTGTACAGACTTCATACAGACCTAGCATGTGTCTTGGCTTTGAAACTTGTCAATAGTTTTGAATCATTTCAGGTGAAATATGTGCCCCTGCAGATATTGAGGAAAGTGACTTTGAGCCATTCTAGTCATGGGCTGATATTCATCTTTGGGAAAGTTTCTGGTAAAATACAGTGGACAGAAGCTTTGTTTTTTACATGAAAAGGTATTGCCAACACCAAGCTACAGATGCTGCCTCTCCTGAGGAGTTCTGCAATTCAATAATTATCTCAGATACACACTGATCACACTGATCACCTTTGCTTGGGACCTATTTCCTCTGCTTTGATCTATTCTGTCTTCCCGTGGGGTTACTCCTGTTTTTTTTGTGATCTGATAGACCTCATCTTTCATGGACTCTTACCACAGCTGTGTCTCTTCTGCTCCCACATTCAGAGTACTTGCTTTGCATTTATTTCAGGGCTGGGAGAGCCAGATCCTAGGGGGAGCTCCCTACCACCCTTACTGTTATTTGCTTGCTTCAGACTACCTGCCTCATATAAGTAAAGACATTTCTGTTTATTTTTCAGAGGTATGGGCACTGTTGCCATTTCTTTATAAAAGTTTCCTCTGTGTTTTTTTACCTTCTAGCTCAGAATAAGGCATATAAAGCCTTATTATTGATTTCTGGCATTTTATTTATTCTCACTTCATTCAGAAGCCATTTCCATTAACCACTGGAAAAGAACTCTGTAGTGTTGAATATTTTCTTTGCTATTGCAGCAACCTATCCCATTCTCTCTATGTTGTCTCTCCCACCCCTCCATGCTGGGGTGTTGACTTTTCCCCCTGGCTATTTGTGTTGGAACCTTTGGCAATAGCATTTCAGCCTCAGCATTCTTTCCAGGTTGGGAACAGCAGGGAGTTTTCCTTCTGACTGCTTCTGATAATTTCCTACAAGGTGAAAAAGAAGGAGTGTGTGCTCTGAGCTCCCAAATGGGCATTGGTTTACATGTTTGAAGTTACAGGTCCAGACAGCCATTTGACTAATGACATTTTGAAAGTGCAAATGTGCTTTTTTTTAAACCCACCTTTTGTCATCCTGCTCTAGAAACAGACAATCAAAATGTCTTGGAGGTGAAGCTAGCTCCCATGGCCTCTGGATATTATTGGTTGTCAGTTATTTCTTTTTGAGATCTAGTGTTGACAAAGGCAAGTATCTCTCAATAAAACTTCAGGAGTGGGCTCCTTTAGGTGAAGCTCCCAATTGTAAATTAAAGTGTTATTTACTGTTTGTGTAGGAAATTAGTGTAGGAAGACTAAGCAAAAGACTGTGTGAAAGGAGAGTGGGATTTTATTTTGCAAATCTCTGTGTTGTTTCTACCCACTGACATTCTCACAAGCACATATTCCAAAGCAGGAAGACATACAGTCAAGTTTCCTGACTGTTTTCTTTCCCAGTTTTGGGCACTGGTGTGTTGTCCTGTTGGGAGAGCTGGAAGAAGCACAGCCACATGCACCAGGCTGTACTTCTGTTACCACCCTCTTTGCACCACAGTGTGGCTTCATCACAGGCTGTCTGACCTTTTTGTAAACATTATCTTCCTCTGTGTTGATTAGTTTCATTGCTTCCACTCAAGTCCTATGAGCACAGGCCATTCTTCTAAACCTTGCTCCTTTTTCCTTCCTCCCCTGCTTCCACTTTATATGCATATTTCCACTTTATATTAGAATTGCCATACTTCTGTTACAAATCTCTGCACCTGCCAGCAGATATTAGGATAGCTTGGGGGTGGAGATTTTCAAAGGATACCATATGGCAGGTTTTCTCACTAAATGTAGTCCCATGTCACACACTAATGGCAATACAACCCCACTCTGTGCATCTCACCGATACTTGTTCTCACAAAATACTGAGAGTAGCATTTTATATTCTTTAAGAAGCCATACATTCCTGATACTTGCGGAGGTATTAGGCCTGGAGGAGGATGGTCTCTTCAAAGAAAAACAACCTAAAATTATTTTGGAGGAGTGTACTAGTAGGAAGCCACACTTCAGGTCGATTTATTTGCTGTGTACACACAAAGCTGGCTTTTCTGCTGAAGCTTCAGCCTTCAGAGTATGAAGCCTTTGACTGCCTTTGAAGTGAGACCTGCCTGGGATGAGAGCAGCAAAACACATTCTGTATACATAGCCCAGCAGCCCCTTGAGGGAAGGCACACTGTGCCATCTGCTGTCTCCAGCACAGCAGAGGCATGCCGGTCATTTTCAGCAAGCAGAAATGTTGGCATGGAACAGGGAGTGGTAATACTTTCAGTCTGTTAGCAGAGCTTTCTTCATTCTTTAAGAAAATCCATCCTTTTGGTTTCTTGCCTTAATCTTTTGGGAATCATAACTGGGTCTGTCTTTATTTAAAAACTCCTGTTTCTGCTGAAGAAGCATATTTCTTAAATACTGGGCTCAAAGGATCTCCCTGATAAGCTGCTGAGCTTCCAAAAAGTGTCATGATGAAGTCCAAAGAGGAGTGAGTTCCAAAGACCTTACATGAAAGATACCCATTTCTTCTGCTATGAATAAAACACTGAATAGAGAGCAAACAAACCCATTTCTTCTGCTATGAATAAAACACTGAATAGAGAGCAAACAAATAAATTACATGCATAAAATTTCTAGCAATATAGTTATTCTGTAGTTTTGTATAAAAACATATTATCTTTATTAGCTGTAAAAGCAAAATTAGAATCATCTGCAGGATTTTTTAGTAATTCATTTAATTTCCTGTTTTCTGAGTTATTTGACTTCTAGAGCATGATTGTTAAGACAGGGGCTGAAAGCATCAAGTGCTTTTCTTTGAAGATGATACAGGAAACTCAGGAAACTTAAGTTTCAAAAGATTAGCCAGTTCATAAGAGGAATACATTTTACCAAGTCCATGTATATTCCAAATAGTGAACTGACTCTCAATTGAGCTGTGGTGACCAGCAGCCTTCATCTGTTTTTATAAAAGGAGAAATAATGTTTTTCCCATATGTCAAGGACCTGGAATAAAAGGTTGTGTAACAGTGACAGAAAATATGTACCTGCCACCTTTAATGCATAAAAATAATAGAGGTTCTCTCTCCTCACTGCCTCCCAGTCCCACCTCTAGCCCAACGTGAAGATCAGATCTTCACTGATCTTCCTCATCAAAGCACTGCAAATTTTTCCTTCCCACATCTCAAATCCAGATCCAGAAACCTCCCCTTCAGGGAAACCCAAGTTTGTTGTTGAGAAGTAGTAGAGCTGTCATTCCAGGTTTGCTCAAGAACCATGGGTTAGGGCTTTGTCTCTCAGTACACAGATCTTTGGCAGGTCTGCCCTGTCCCTGTGGGATCCCAGGGCCTGTAGAGACTGTGGTCTCACTCCCATTAGTGAACCTCAGCTAATATGCCTTACTCTGGTCTCCAGAGATCCTCAAAAAACACACAATGAAAAGGCAGCAGCATGAACTGGCAACATGGAAAAATGAATCCTGATGAGAGATGTGGAATATTCATATGGATTCCTCTTAAAGGCTAGATGCAGAAGAGATTAATGGTAGTGCCACCTGCTCCCAGGGCCCCATGACACCTCCCTGTGATCCCCCCAGGTGTCTGGGTTAGGATCAAGGGCATGAGTGCCATCTTACAGAGATGATTCAAGCTCCCCTCTAGACACACAATAGGTTCAGCAGCCATCACCTCTAAGCAAAATCTTTCAGAGGCTATATTCACTAATTATCACTTGTTACCACCCCTGGATGTCAAGGGAATACCCTGGCTGCCCTATTCAAGAAACGCCAAACTCCTGCACAGGCTGCTTCTTTGCTCCTAGAGAAGAAAAGCAGCCAAATAAGGGAAGAAAAAGGCTCCTCAGAGAAAAGCTTTTATCTAACTTCAAAGGCAAGATCTTCAGAGAGCTATGGAATAATGAGCTTATTAGCAAACAAGTTCCATGTTTCTACAGATAATTGCCATATCTGATTTCTAAAAAAAACTAAAACCTTTTGATTCTTCCCATATTTGCAGTCCAGACCCTTTGAGCTATCTACTTCCAGGACCAAGCCCCAATCACATGGCTGAAACACTGGACTTGTGCATGCAGATGAAGTGCAGTTCCATGACAAATGGGGCAGGGAGGAAGCAAGTGTCGCAGGGCTCAAAATCCAGAAGAGACCCTGTGACATCCAGTCCAAGCTTTTCTAAAACTTAGGCCAGAAATTCATCCTGAATTCATTTCAGCTTATGTTGGAGCAGACCATTTGGAAAAGCAGCCCTCTCCATTTTAAAGTTTCCATGGAGGCGGAATTCCTGCAGTTCTTTACTAGAAGGCATTTTCTGATCTGTTAATCATTCCTAGTTCTGCTCTACCTCTAATTCACCAGCACCCTTTTTGAACTGCGGGCATCAGAAACCGTCTGAGTAATTTTGAATTTGCACTGATGACAGAGACAGACATGGCAACTCCTTTGCAACTGGATGCAGGCCCATTTTCACGACATCCTTTAGCTGTTGAGGCCCCCATGTCCCATGGAGAGCTCACAATTTGCTAACTATCTGCCATGAACCCTTCAAACTATCTGCCTTGTCCTCCTTCAAACTGCTGAGACAGTTCCCTTATTCTGCAAACATTCACAATGCTTTGTTGTCTTCAATGGATGACTTGCCATTTAGCTGTATTCAAATGTACCCCACACAGTCAGCCTGTCTAGGTTCCACATGGTTATATCTTCATTTTGCACTCCTTAGCATTCAGGGGTATTTTTTACCATCTGTGCTGCTAACAGGCTGTGTGATAGAAAATAAAAAGAATATTAGTTATTCAGTCCAGGAACAGCAGGAAGAGTGACTACTCTTGAGCATCCTCCTTCCCTTTTCTCTCTCTGGTAGCTGCTGCCATTTTGGCTGAGCATAAGAACTGTTACAAAAGAGGACAGTGCATAGTAACACAGATGGTGAAGGGGTGCTTTGGTTTACAGTGAATGTGGAATCTGCTGGAGAGCCTCCCCTCAGTGCTCACCCCCACGCAGGCCCTGGGAGGCAGGGCATAGACACAGAGATGGCCACCTTACACAGCTGATACGTTCATACTTCTGGCAGGTGTGTGGGAACAAGCTCTAAGCTGGCTATCCTGTTATCCCAGCAGCCAGCCATGGGGCCTGACCACAGCCAGCTGATCCAGCCTCTTCCTTGAGCCCCAGTTGTCATCACTGCTGTGCCAGTGGCATCCAGGCCCACCTCTGCAACTGGCATGGCCTCGGCTGTGTGCTGTGTACTCAAAGGCCACTCTGGATCCAGCAATGCTCAACTTTTTAAGGTACTTTGTAAAAACACCTTCCAGAATTAGAGTTTGTAAAGTATACCTCAGTGTCTTTTCTCATTTGCCTTTTGATACCAAAGGGAATTAATTAGTATCAGCATGAGTGTAAGAACTGCAGGAAGCAGAAGAAGCTGTATGAACTTTCTTGAGTCTATTCAGCTCCCAGAGAGTTCTCATCAGATTTCATCCAAATGTCATCCTTGGTTTGCTTCTTTCAGAAACCTACTGCTCCTGTATGTTTAAAATGATTCTGTGGATGTACTGTTCATCTGAGCTAATTAAAGCCTGTAGACTAACAGGCACATTTTGCTCCTTTTTCTATCTACAAATGCTGGAGATGCTGTATGTGCAAAGATGTAGGGTATATTTTGCAGTTAAACTATGACATTTTTATATACAATAAAAGGAATGTATCTGAGCTGATACTGTTTACTGCAGAACTGATTTTAAGTGTTCTTTTTTATTTTGTTGTTTCAATAATAACCTAATAATTTTAATCCCAGTAAGGAGGAATATAAAACAGTCTCGTCTTTTAAAATAGCTTCACTTTTATATGAAAGTTAATATTAAATAAGTTAATGTTATAATTTGGTTAATTAACTCTTTCAAGTATTTTTTGGCCAGCTCCTGATAAAACTTTTTAATTTAAAATCTTTTGTCATAATATTTGAAGAATGATGGTGAGGAATTTATTCTATATCTGCCTTTTGAATCTATAGTGATTTGCCAACTAAATCTATAGCTTTGAAAATTTGCTTTTTAGTCTGTGTAATGGGCTATCAAGCCAACAAAACTATGGAGAAATCTAATCTGGAACACATCACTGTATGACCTATTCTCATTTTTTATTGTTGTTGCTACATTCATAGCATATTAAGAATTGCAAGAATTTGGAAGGAAATACATGCAAAGCTATTTTAACAGGAAAACCTAGAATTATGCACAGCCACATTTCTATTGAGATTTTAAAACAGTGTTTTTTAATTTCTCTTGTGTTTTGGTATTGGTTCATCTGTGATCTTTTATTGTTGTCTACAATATGCCCTGTTAACTGGAACCCCTTTTGAAATCACAAGTGCTGTTCTCTGCTTGAATCAGCAAAGGCTGTTCCCATAGTGTGCATTAAGACCCTGCTGGAATGAAATGTCTGCATGGCAAACAAGATTTATAGACAGATGGATAAGACAGGCAAATAGATGAATTAGATAGAGATCCAGTCCCAGCTGACATTTGTTGAATCAATATTAAAATAGCTGTGTTAAACCACAAGGCTTTTACATTGGGTGTATTGACAGCAGTTAATGAGTGAGAGAACAAGAACAAGCTTCTTCCAAAGCAAGATAATGGGACAGCTCTTTCATTTATGATCTCAGTAAACCAAGCCGTAATGCAGAGATAATTCCATTGCTCCTAACACTAAGAGGAACTCCTGTAATTAGCACAGACCATCCCCATCCCCTGGCTGGAAGGCAAAGGAGGGGGGTGTTGAAAGACGTATCTTGAGACAGGTTGAGCTGCTTAGCATAGCTGTTGGAGGGGTGCTCTTTGCCATGTAATACTACTACTAGCCCTCACATATTTTGGGCTGTGTGTTACTTAATCAGAAACTGATGCCCCTACTGCAATGTTATTCATTGCATTAATGCCTTGAGCAGTTGCAGGGCTGTGGTCCTTTCACAGTGTTACAAGAAGCTGTAGCAAATTCTAATCCCTGGGACTGATGGTTCAATCCTGTTGCATTCAAGGCAAGCTTTATTTTTTTGTGCAAGTAGGAGCTGCAGCATACCTTCCCATGTCAACCCTTGCATGTCCTTTGTAGTACAAAACTCAGGTAGGAAAGCACTGCCTAAGATGTGATCTCATTAAGGTAGGCAAAACCTGCCACGAGAAATAACAGGATCAGTGGCCATGCTGACAAAACAACCAGCTAAAGGGCAGGAGAAGAAGCAGTAGGTGTCTGAACATGACTTTAAACCACTACCAGCACTTCTGCTTTGACCATAAGCCTGTGAGGAGGTGTTCTATTAGCAAAGATTCAAAACTCACATATCACATTTTTCTAGGGTTAAAACAGACAAACAAACAAACAAACAAACAGAACAAAACAAAACAACAACTACTGAGAAGACATGGGTCTTAAGGACTAGTTTTCTGGATAGGAGGACGTACAAACAAAATTTGTTATCAATCATTTCTATCACACAAATTCAACACTGGTCAAGTGATTCCCTGCTTTCCTGTTCCTCATGAATATAAACCAGATTTTTAAAAAGCAGAGACACACTGCTATTTAGATACTTTGAGAACACCTGGTGGTGACCAGAAGCCTCTGTGTCACTTAACCCAGCTTACCGCTGGATTGATTCTAAGAAAAAATATTATCTTCCATAGCTGTTGTTGAACCCCTGAGGAGCTGGGTAAAAGTGAGGAATATTATAATTAAATTGCCTCCTGTGTTATCATCCAGCTGTGCCTTCCAAAAGAGACAGGTGTCCCGAGTCCCCAGTTCTGGCTGAGTGAAGAGGCTGCAAGTTTCTTGGTCTGGGCTTAAACCTTCAGTGGTCTGGAAATCAGTCCTGCCATATATTGGAGCATCAGCGTAGTCTTGATGTATCCACCCTTATGCAGAGCCAGGAAATAGGTCTGGATCTGGAAAAGCAAAAGGCAGATCAGCTCACCCTATGTACAACTATCATGCTGGAGAAGTGGGTCTCTGAGGCCAGACTATTTTGAATAGCCAAGCCTGGAGTGGATGAGTATTAAGACCAAGCTATGGGCACTAACTATCAACAACTGCCAGGTTTGAGACTCCTCTGCGTTACACAGCTTGGAGGTAGTTGGGTTGGGAGAGGCTGGGGTCTCTACATTCAGCTGTTCTCAATATTAACTGCTGCTTCAGTGGTGTATTGATACTGCTACAACAGGGGCTCATGCTTTGTGAAATGCTGGGATCCTACCAGACTGCTCAGATCTGGTTTATTCTACCAGGGTAGAATTGATATAGGGAGGCTCTTGAAAATCTTCACTTAGATTATGATGTCAGGCTTGGCCCTTGTATCACCTCCAAGAAGAAGTTCAAGCTACTGCAGGTTGTGTAAACTCTGCACCTCTGCACAGCAGATGAAATAGAAAGGTATTTTGACAAGATGGAAGAAAATGTTGAACTGGTGTTGACTTTGTCCAAGTGGCTTACTTGGGGCTTCATCTAGTCAAGAAGAAATGCCAAGTGGAAATTCCAGAAGAAAGGGCATGAACTTCCTTTTTTGAGGCATCTTGAGTATGCAACAACTCTCTCACGCTATTTTTTTGGCCTATTTAATTCTGAGGAAACTTCAGAGACACAGTGCTCTCAAATGAAGTAGAGCACATAGAGGCTGTGAGAAATCCGAGTACAACAGGGTAGCACACTGCCCATGTAGGCAGTATTTTACAGGTGTGTGTCTTCTTACAGTCACAGTTTATTAACTGTAGGGTCATGGAGCAGCCAGCTACCTCAGGAGGTGATAATGCTTAAATGCTGAGGTAGGTAGGAAAACTTGTCATGGTGACTGGGGAGACTCTAAATCTAAAATCTCATGTTTGTCACCATCTTTTCTAATTTATCTTTCAATGGAGGGTTTTAACAATGTGAGAAGTAATTAGAAGTAAATACGGAGGTTTTCTCCATCTGCTTATATTTTGAATCCACAGTTGGTCAAACCTAGCACAATAAATTTGCAATTTGTTTTAGTCTCTGCTGTGTACAGTACAAGACATTTAAACCACTGGGGAGATTTACAGGTGGAGGCAGTGAAATTGCCATAACACTGATCCCCAGATCCCACTGTGTCCCTGAAGGGCACTAACAGCAGGACAAACCCCAAAGCTTCCAGAGTGATGTCTGGCAATGAAGACAGGGTACCTCTGCTGTAGGAGCAGATGGGAAGCTCTTTGTTGGGGAAGATGTGCAGGGAAAGGCTGCTGTGGGGTATAGCAATCCTAGCCAGGCAGGGCAGGACACCAGTAGGAGATCTGCCACCCCATCTTTCTTTGCTGCTGAAGCACTCACTATCATCACCATTTATAAATTCTCTGCAGTTATTATACCCAAAGTAATCCTGACCTGGAAAATAAGAATATTTTTCTTTCCTTAGTTGAATATCCCATTAAATTAACCAGACTGGAAAGACCGGTTTATCCTAATGAATACTGGCCAATAGTTCTGTCAGAGAAATGATAAGGGCTTATGCAAAGGCATATACTTAAGATCACCTTATGAAAACACTTAGATTGCATTTTCAGCTAGCGTTAACCTTCCAAAATTTAAAAAAACTGCTGATGTTTGAGAAATTTGGTGGTTTTCTGGCAGGGACACAGCTGAATGCTTTTATTCAGAAGGAAGCAAAGTTGGTCAGAATACACTGCATGTTTATACAACAGTCAGGCCTGTTCAGATGACACATCTGTTTTTTCAGACACCAGCAGAAATGTCATCATAAAAGCAATATTTTGTTCCCAGAATCACTAGAAAATGAAAAGAAAAAAACCAAAACAAACCAAAAACCCAACTGAGCTAGTCACTGTCTCCACCTGGAGGCAAAAGGCTGTCTGAAATAACCAGTTTGTCCCATGAAGAAGAGACCATGTAGACAACATGGAATTCAAAATATTTGCCAAAAGCTCCTTAAAAACCAGGTATTGTCAGCTTCAGGTGTAGTCTTAGGGCTTTTTTTTTTTTTTTTCTTGCCTGAAACATGAATGTAAGAAAAGCACTATTGCTATTTCAATAACAAGTGTTAACTTTTAATTGCTCTGAAATATCTCTGGTTTTCAAAGACTGTAGTAGGAATATAGCATCTGTATTCCTCAAGAAGTTGTTTTCCTTTCCTTTGTTGATAACAAAATCTTTCTGTATTTCTTTTTTCAATAGTTTCTTTTTTCTCTCTTTTTTAGTCCATGGGATCATGCAAGAGATCTTTATCACTTCACATCACAGCACAGTTAGCCTGAAGTGAGTTTCAGCCTGGGCTGCTGGGAGCATCTGCCAAGTGACTGCTTACTGATACTGTGGACCAAAAGTCCCCACCAAAAAAAAAAAGAGCATCACTAAACAGATTAATGTTAAATGCTCACAGATTAATGTTAAATGCTCATTTGACACCAGGTCATGTTTCTCTGTGTGGAAAAGGGTGACTGAGGTCCTGTTTGATCTCTCAGAAGAAGTCCAATATGGGAAGAGAGAGATCCCCACTCAGTCTCTCAGAATTCAGAATTGCTGAAGAAATAAAATGTGAAATTGCAGGTGAAATAAAATGTGCCTACATTTCCAACCTGACAATCATGAAATACATCCTCCTGCAAGTCAGAGTGTGACCCAAGCCTCTCTGATATTGCTGGGCAGTCCAGATGGTGAGGCAGAGCCTTTCTGTAAGCCATGAACATTCTGGGCACAGCCAATAAATTCAGAGGAGAGTTAGATCAGTTCTTGGGTGGACTGGAGCTTTTCTGGAAACAGCTCAGAAAAAGATTAATCTGATTCTCAGTCAGGAAGACATCCCTAAGGAGATGTCACATGCTGCAGCTCATTCTATGCCCTCTCAGAGGCCCCAGGGACCTCACCACAGGAAAAACTGTATTCTCAAATGTAATAGGAAACTTGCCTTGGTTTGTTTTTTATCCCTGTGCTGTCTTAGGAGGTGGTTTGTCTTTTCCAATTGCCTTGGTTGAACATTACAGGGAGGAAGCTGGGAAGACAATAGAGCACAATGGAGACAGGGGTTACAATTTTTTTATCTCTCAGGAGGAATTATACTGTGCCAAAATGTGTGAAACTAGTTAATTTTAGCCAGCAGTTTCAGAGAGAAAAAAAACAGAATGACAGAGCTTGTCATATTGGTTTTGAAATGCTAAGAGTCAGGGAGGGCTGGTCATATCTCTGGAGGAACAGTTGTGCAAACAAGAGGCTTGGTCTCACAGAGGTGCACTGGCATGCATTGGCTGGGTAGCCTGGAACTGCAGCAGGAAGGACTCCAGTGTGTCACAGCCTGGGATGTAGCTCTGTGCACAGCCCCAGTCTATGGTCTAACAGTGAGCCTTGGTCATCCTCTACCTGCCAGTCACTTAACCATCCCTCAGATTCCCACTCTACATGCGTGCATCTCATGGCTTTCAGCCCCACTGAGAGGTTGGGATGGGGCTTCCAGGGCTGTGAAAACTGGCTGTGCAAGCTTCCATGGGCATCATCTAGATGTCTCCACTGTCAATTGGAGATGAAAATTAGAAGAGAGAATGATGAGATGAAGCTGAGATAGCATCTCAAAAAATCCCTGCAACAGGAAGGAACTTATCTGTATATAAGGAACTTATCTGTATATAAGAAACTTACCTATATACTCAGCACCTCTCAGAGAGTTAGCAGGCTGGACATGGACATGCTGACCCAGAAGTTTCACCATGTGGGTATTCCACTGCTGTCATGAAGACAGTATCTGAGCCTACGTTCAGCATTTCAGTGTGAGGAAAGCCCAGGTTCATTTTGGTCTTTGTGGTTCCCAGGGAGTAATGTGATGAGTCTTATGCCAAAGGATGCCCAATGTGATGAGTATTTGGATAAGAGTTACACTTTGAAATGGTTCTGTGATGGGTTCACTCCCACCTGCAAGAATTGCTCCAGGAGAAGGAAAAGTTCAGTGTTTAGAAAGTGTCAGAGCACAGCTGCCTAAGGATCTCTGTGCTACCTTTTGGACATCATGTTACATGTGTGTGTGTCCAGCTGTGGCTGCCACACACAGACACCCCCAGCAGTGCTGCCCCAAGGTAGTGCCTACACCTAGCCTCTGTCCAGACAAAGAGCTGCTGGAGCTTCAAACTGTTGCAGCTGAGCTGTATCTGTGCAAGGCAGTAAAACTTACGTCAGTGCCAAACACCCCATCGCTTGTCTTGTCTTGCAAATGAAGCAGGACAGTATTTGGATGACAGTCCTCCAAGGGTGACGTACATGCTGCAACTTGTGATGGCACCGGCTGACTAAGCAAAGTCCGCTTTAAAAGAACATAGCTGGAGTGTGCTACAAGCAGTGCTGCTTTTGACATGAGGCATTAAAGAGAAGTCCTCACTGCTTTCTGCTGTTCCCATTTCAGGAGTGCCTTTGTGTAGGAGTGAGTGTCTAGTAAGGCTTTTGCATCAGGATGCTAGCTTGGATTTGCTGGATGGATTCCAATTCAGACAGTTACCATCTATCTCTGCAAATTTTCTATGCTGTTTCAGTTGGCTACAGAATGATTTTTCATTTCATGTTCAAATCTGACTTTAATAGTTACTTCATACACTTGAACAATTCCTTTATTTCACACTCAGTGGTGGGTGGAAGGATGTTAAGTAGCACATACTTGGACCCACTTCAGTGGAAGCTATTACCATCACTACTAGGGTTGCAATGAGGAATAAATCCATGATGAAGAGAGCAAACCAGCAAAACTGGAGAATATTTCATTGTAAAACCTACTGTGGGGCTTAGAGTACTCTACTCAATATACCAGCAGCTCATGACAGAAATCTATAGTAACTCCAACACCTCACTAAGTGTTTAGTTCTTGAAAAGGTTATTTTTGCTTATATTAACCCTAGGAAGTTATATCTCTCTTCACTGAAAACAAGCTCAGTCTCTGCAACAGTGGCCAAACTCCACCCTAGATGCCTGCAGCTTTACTGACACCCCAAGAAAATTGACTCCTTTTTGGCTACTTAAATTCCCTCACTTCCCAAGTAAACTTTTTCTTCTCTTATATTCCAGTTGTTGAAATTGTTTTGTCACCCTCTGCTCATATCTGCATTTATACTTTTCCTCCCACTTTTCACAACACTCAGGATTATCAGCTCAGCAATGTGCAATGTAGATTCTTGAGATCTGATGTCATCTTGCTTGGCATATGTTACACACTCAAATAAACTGTTGTGATGAATAATGTACCATATGTATACCTCCCAGGTTCTCCCAGCATGGTGAAGACTTATCAGTGCTCTAATTGTGTATCACTTAAAGCAGGATTTTGTTATGTAGGGTTTCCAAGTCTGGTGTTACCAACGGAAATAAAATCCTCATCTCACCCTCTCTTCTCTGCTCTACATATCAAACCCCAAAAAATTTCTGGGAAAAGATTACTCTTTTGAAGACCTGATCTTTTGAAGACACTGTGGGGATGCTGTGTGCTAGAGTCTGAGATGCTACAGACCATGACTCAAGCCTGGGAGAAAGACAGTGATCCAGAATGTCCAGACCAGGCAGAGTGGTACCACAGTGTTATTGCTGTAGCTGCAGGCCATGCCCAGGCCTTGGGTACTCTTTGAAAAGTAAAGTTCCCCATCAGAGAATGAGGGAGAAGTAATGGCACTGCTCATGCCAAGCCACACACTGGAGTGGTGGACTCCTTTTTCTGCCTTCTGAAAGAGCTGTGTAACAGGCAGACCCAGGATGCTTTCAGGGGCAAGAGGCTACAAGTGGTGCCACAACACCAAGTTTATACCCAGATTGTGCCCTCCACTTTAACTGATGAGGTCACAAAAATATTCCATTTTCTGAGAAACTTCTATAACGTCCTTTCTTGGAGGCACACAATAATTAATCCACATAAAGCAGAGCTGTGCAACTGGTGCTCATAAACAGAAGCATTGGCTCTAATGAACCACGTTACTTTTTCAGCTTTATTATTTTCTGCATGCATGTTACTGGCATCATGTGTTAAGCGATTCAAATTTAAAGACTTTCAAGCTATTAGAGGGAACTGGAGTCTGACCACCATTTCACATCAGATTTACAGTTAGCAATACATTCTGTATTCCTGGATCCCATTTGCACCCTGGGAAAACACCAGCAACAGAGTGTTTACTATCCAAATTTTACAAGCAGTTCAAAGAGGACTAGGCACCCTGCATGCTGCAAACATTTATAGCATAATCAGCTCCTGCTAGCCACAGCCAACTGCATCAATTAAGTTAACAGTAAGTATGGGTAGAAAAGCCTAAGGCAATTTAGTTTTATGAACATACCACATTGTCTTGCACAGTATTTAAGATTACAGCTAAAGAGCTGACACAGATGAGAGTTCCATGTCTAGAGCAGAGACTTCAACATTCATCTTAGGTTATTCATCAGTACCAGTGGCTAGCAAAATAAATCTTCTGTTTCATTTTACCTTGCAGGTGTGAAAAGCTCTTCTTTTTTTTTTTTTTTTTGGTGAGAAGTACTCTATCTGGAGTTTTTTTGTTGATGCTGATCCCTTAACACAGAGGCAAAAGTAATGGGAAGGTTTTACTTGCCTAATGGTCTTTGGGCAATTGAAAAGGTATCTTTGGTGGTCTTGCTTTTGTCCAACAAGAGTTGAACATTATATATCTGCTCTTTCTTTCTCTGAGCAAGACAGTGTGAGAGAGATTCTGGTCAAGATTCGCAAAGCTCAAATTGAAACAGAAAATTAAAACCCTGTCTTCTATAACTACATCTGAAGAGCAAATCAACAAGAAGGTCTGTCTTTGTTTTATGATTTCTATGTATGTTTGATTTCTAGCTGTATTTTTTAAGTTCATCAAGAGCTGTATTTCAGCAGGCATCAGCAATCAATAGAATATGCAGTCTAATAGTTTTCTTGCTTGCTTATTTAAAGTGAAAAGTCTAATGAGTGCAGCACACTCTTTCTTGCAGGTGAAATATTTCCATAGCTCCCTCTTGATATCTGAAAAAAATGAAAAGCTGTTACAATCAGCATAACAACTCATTTAATAGCTCAAACAGACCTGCTCAGAAAGCACTACAACTCATGAAGTATAAGGAATAGGTTCTGTTTCATTAGTGGCTTGGAGGAAAAGATTTCATGTCAAATAAATGCTATTACCAAAGAGCATCCATGCTATAAATGAAGTTTTAAAACTGGAATTTGGAAACAAGTAATGTAATATGCTCTACATTGCAAACAGGCTTTGTTACACAACCTTTAACTGCATTTTTAAACTAAGCCACAGGTGTTAGTAGCTATAAAATGTCCTCTGGTTATCTATAGGGTTAGTGATTCAAGAGTAAAAAAGTCTTTTTTCAGAGTCAGTACTGAAACAGAGTGACACTCTGTTTTACTTTTAGGACACAAAACCCCGAACTTGATCAGTTGGCTTCATTTACATGTAATACATCTTAGTTTAATATGTATTGAATTTTAATATGACGGAGAACTTGACTTCTGGAATCTGAAGAGAATTGAAGTGCATTTGCTGCTTGTACTGTGACAGCCAGCATTTCATTTCCTGGAAGAATCTGCAATCACTCTGTTCGAGGTCTGCTGAGAATTGAGACTAATTGTGGTGACAAGGCATCATCAAGTTCAGCACTTCCACAGCAACTAAAGTTCTGCTCTTTTTCCCAGAGACCTAAAGACTTTAAAATACCTTTTGGAAAACCCCACAGCTCTGCCTCATATTTTTGACTCCTCAGGAAGGTAGTTTTCAGTGAAGAAAGAAGTTTGGGAAGGAAGGAAAACAAAATTCACTCATGCCTTAACACAGCTAATGTTGTACAAAGAAATTCAAAGGGTGCGTATTAAATCATTAGGAAGGAACAAGATAAAAAGAGAAATAATCAAGAAATAATGTTTGTCTTTTTTTTTT
>VZRH01002380.1:685152-696111 GCA_013397555.1 Urocynchramus pylzowi
AGACATTTTGAAGCAGCCCTTGGAAATGTTAAATAGAACATATTGTAGCTATTAATTTGTAACCTATTTCATTTCTTCTGGAATATATATATTCCTACAACCAGGTGACAGAAAAACACAAAACAGCCCTAAGGATATCTACATACAGCTTTCACCAGAAAATTGCCTGGGAGCAAGGGCATTAAATTTGCAACCTGCCAAAGTGGTCCACTCCACTTATGACTGGCAGCTGGATAAGTTGCTTTCAAGGTAATATCTGCTCCTAGCCACCACCTTTCCAAGGGGAGGGTAAGGAGGATGAGGCTTATCAGCTGCCAAGGTTGCAGCAAGGCCCTGGAAACCCAGTGCTATATCCCACACTTGCACATTGTAGGTGGGTGCACCAGAAGCCAGAAGTGAACATGTGAACCTTAAGTACTTAGAGACTGCAGAGCTGCAGAAGCTACAGCAGCCAGTGCTCTGCACAGGAAGCAGGCTGCAAGCCATGGTTCCAAGGCCACACCACTGCTGCCCAGGCAGAAGGCTGCCTGACTCCTTGTTTCAGACCACCCACTAGCTCAGGCAGTAGAGGAAAAGGCAATCACCATGGCAGGTTTTCATCTTATGGCAGAGTTAGGCAGCCAGGGCTTCCTTTGCACACAGCAGACACAGCACATGTTCAGGATTCAATTGTTAGGTATCTGCTCTGAGGAGACAAATCACACCTTGATCCCATCTTTCTTCCCTAGCCAGAGAAACAGCCTTGACTACTTCAGATGAATTTTTTGAATGGACAAAATACCACCCTGGAAAGCATTCACCTCCCAGCTTTAGAACTCAGGCACGCAAAACACACCAGCAAACTAATGGGCAAGCCTGAGTTACCAGGCCAGGGATGACATTGCCCACATAAAGGAGTCTGGGTTTGAATTCACCTTGCATAGAAAGTGAAATAAAGGAAGTGTATGGCTGTGCAGTATCACTGTTGCCTGGGATGGTGTGCATGACTGCAGGTAATGTTTGCTGTCATCTCCAGCCCTGCTGTCCTCTGCCATCAAGTGCATGAAGTTCCTTAAGCACTGGTTTACCAAAATTTCAGATCAGCCCAGTCACATGGCCCAAAGCTCAAATTAAGTAAGATCAGCAAATGTGTGCCTCCTCATTCCCCCTTTCTCAAAAGCAGTCGTGTTGAAAGAAAGGAATGGTACTGAAGAGGTGTGATAAAAATTTAAAATCTGATCTCATGAATATGCCAAGATGCTTCAATTGCTTATCCTAGCAGTCAGCAGGGTTTTTTGGGTTTATTTGTTTGGGGTTTTTTTTGAATGGACAAAATAAATTTTTCTACAAGGAAATAAGAAAAACACTCAAAAAAGTCCATGCATATACCAGAAAAAACTCTACCAAAATTCCACTAAAAATCCAGAATTTTAATCTTGAAATAACAAACCTTTTTACAAAGAGATTTTATAGGTTGAGTGTATGCATTCAGAAAAGCAACAAACTAAGGTATATTCTCCATAGCTGTGTTTGTAAAAGAAAAACTCTGGAAAGCTATGTGACTTGATCTCACGTAAATCTCGTCAAGGTACAGGCAGTACAAATTTTAAATGTTTAAATTACTTTTGCATGTAATGGACTGTCAATTTATACAGTTATGAATATGAGCTAAATTAATGTTAAATCACTGCAACAAATACTCTAGTATAAGAGCATGAAGCTTAAACAGTAAAGTGCTCATTAGAAACCCAACATTTCAATTAAGAAATGTTAAAGGTATTACATTCCTTACGTATCAAGTCCAAAGGTACAATATGTACACAATCTACCATCTTGTCTTTACAAATAGGAAGTAATTTATCTGTGTATCTCAAACATGACTAGTAGCCAAAGTGAAGCTGAAAGACTATTTCAATTTGGCCAGAAAAACAACAAAACACGCCCCCCAGAAGAGTTATCCCACACATACTGCTGTCAGAATTCTATACCCCAAGCACTGCCACTTCGGCCAATCTCCTTGTCTAATTCTCTTTACACCTACTCATGAAGCATCTGCCAGTACTTTGCCAGTAAAAAAATCACAGCATCTCTCTTGTAACAGAATTGCTTGGGTCTCTAGAACTGGCAAGGCTTCTGTTAAAGACAAAATGTAACTGAACAGAAGAAATAGGCCCTGCAATATACCACAGTTTGCAAAGAGAAAAGAGCTCTTAACTAGATAGACTGTCATGTAACAAAAATTTTTACAGTTTTTAGTTAACTTTTGAATGAACTGTAGTGATTATTAAAAAATAAGATGAAACTGATTAAGAGGCATTTGTGACACATTTAAAATCCTACATCAGCTTTCTTATAAAGCCCTAATTTGTCCCTTTTAATCCATAGATGCAGTACATTTGCTAGTCAAGTCTTGTCCTGACAGCAACTAACCAAACGGCTCCATCCACTATAAGTTTTCTGTGATTTTGACTTAACAGTTTTGCAGCATGTGGTATTACTCTGTGCACAGGTTAAGCCTGTTTCACAAAGGACTAATACGAGGTACTGTGAAATGTTAGCATTGTGCATCATTTTAATCCCCATAGCGCACATGCTTTTCAACAATCCCCTTCGAAGTACATCATGACAAATTTTCAAAGATACAAACAACCATAAAACAAAAATCCCAAGTTCATTAAAGCACAATAAAAATATTTATGTTCCTGTCATTGATTTCACGTCTCAGCTGCCATGAATGGCAACATTTTGTCCTTTCACACTTTGCAACTGGACTTTGTCCTTTTCAGACAAAGAGTATACCCACTCACATACAGTAACGTGATTACAGTAAAATCAAAACCCACAAAATAACAGTGAACATTCCATAAGCAGATTCTTAACTTTAGGTAAACATTTCTGCTAGGCTAAAGGCAAAAATATGCTGTACAAAATCATGTTAACATCTGCAGTAATAAGCTTTGTTTAGCTTAGCTTAGCTTCAGCGTAGTGTGTGGCCAGCCTGATCTATGCAATTTCTTAAAAGAACAGGTAGATAGAAGATTGTAAAGCTCTAGTTCTTCTCTACTTGTACCCATTAGCAGATTCTTCCCTTGCAAAACATTCATGTGAAAAATATCTACTGTGGCACTCAGCTGAGTTACAAAACACACATCTATGGGCAACAGGAGATGTCAAGGTGACAAACGACTCATTGGACCGCTGTCTTCTCCTCCTGCAGCAAGCTTGAGCGTTGTGAGCTTACGAGGGGGATGCTGAGGACTCTTACGAAGGTTGTCGTCCATCTGCAGAGAAACAATGAGAGCCGGATCTGGCAACAGCAGAATACAGATTACACGATTAGTCTGATTCGTCAGGGCTGCCGCCAGTAGTGCTGGGTCGGCTGGTGTATTTTACTGTCAGGACCAGCAACAACTGGTGCTTTGGTTTCTTTCCACTCCCAAATATATGTTTGGGTTAGAGCTGCTAATCGTTCCCTTACATATGATGCATCAAATCCAGGGCACCTGGATGTGCTTCTGCTCAAGTTATTAGGTCAAGATTACTGAAGGAAGCAACACCAATCCTAAGAGGTCAAATATTGTACAATAACCAAGTGCTGTGAGAAGGCAGATCAAGAGTCAAACTACTAACAACGGATGCTTCTGTATATTCAGCAGCATGAAAGAATAAATTTTTTGAAATCAGAAATGCTCTGGAGATGCTGAATGAATTTGTATTAGTTACACATTTCAAAAAGTTCGTAATAAAGCACTTGTGGTAAGACCTTTTCAAAGACAGGTTAAAATTAATCTCTGAATATAAACAATTTACATTTTCTAAGGAAATCACTCTAATGCCCTATGTGTAATGTGGTCTGAAAAGGTTTAGTTGGTACAGAATAAAAGCAGAGGGGAGATCTGCAGAGGCTGTCTAGTCTATTCCATTTTTTCAAGGTGGGATCAGATTTTCCTTAGTCATGCCTGACAAATGTCTATCTAACCCATTGTTTAAAACTTCCACAGCCACACTTCAATGCCAGAAAGAGCATCAATACCTAAGGCTACAAAAGCTGATCACAGTTAATGATCTATTTCACACACTTATCTTTTTCAGGAAGAAATGCCTTCTACCCTTTCAGTTAGTGTGTTCTATCTGCATGAAAAGGCTAATTCTTCACAAGTATTTTTCAGTTAAGTTGCATAGCTTTTGATAGGTGCTGAGTGACAGCCTTAGAAACAGAGAACATAAGAAAAAACATCTAGATGTAGAACAAGCAGGAGAAGAGTGACTGCCAGGTAGTTACTACAGCATGCAGCTGGGAGCAAAGAAAGCTGGTGATCAGTCTTAATCTGCAGGACCATTTCTGAGTTTCGACTAATAGATTTTCCTCCTTTTTAGCTGAATGTACACTTGCAGAAAGATACCACTCTTCTGTTGGTGTGCACACCTGCAAGACAATGTTCTTTTGGTTGTATTAAAAATACTTTTTTAGTGCAAGGCTTTATTAATTCCTCCTTCCAAATGATGTAATATTCTTCCCACCTCTCTACACACTCACTAGAAAAGAAGTAATTAAAATAAAGTCCACTGTACAGTTACAATTGCCATGCAAGGATATCTGTGAACAAGTAACCACAACAAAGCAGTAAAATTAAAGATACTGAAGCAAAAGTAACCTTTTCAATCAAGTTGGATTCCTTATTTACAAGCTGTGTGAGTTTCTGCAGATTAGCATCTGCTGTATCCTGTCCAGCTGGAGAATGGCCTGGAGAGTGAAGGCAGAAAGATGAAGAGTGAAAAAGTATTTACAGAAGCTTTCAAATTCTTAAAAAATAAAGTCACACTGAAGAGAATTCATGCAGTATTTTTACATAAAGAAGAATTTAAGTGGAAAGGCCATTCCATGTGAGAAAATAAGGAGTACTAAGCATGAGATGTAAGATTTTGCCAATGCTTGACAGAATCTGAGTATTAACACTTGCTTTTCATTTTGAATCCTTTCTGCCCAACTTTAGTAGTTTTTTCATTTCCCCATAAAAAGTCTAGCATAAACTACATGAAATCTAATCTGCTTTGGTTCACAGATGGAATCCTTACCTGAGACAGTTAACCTGAAGTAGCAAGTTAAAATATCATCACAAAATCGGCACAGATTGGGAAGCTGCTTCAAATGCTCTTGCAAATGTACCCTTGGGAAGCACACTTTATAAATTGGTGCAAGGAAACCAAACACAAAGGCATCCAAGGTGGTAGGCCTAGAAAGAGTGACACAGGAAAACACTGAAGTGACTCAAGACTTGTACAACTTCTACAACCTAGTTTTCTGTGTATGTCAAATACCACGCAGGACAGAATATAGTCAGCCCTTCTGTCATTCCACCTTTGCCTATGAACCTGGTAAATGCTTTGTACCAACTATCTACTCCTTTCAGAATCTCTTAACTAGAGACATACTGACAAGCTGAAACAGTAATGTCAGCTTCACAACACAGTCACGCTATCCCATACATTGATAAGCAAGCCCCTCTAAAACACCTTTCTGGCACCACAAAAATTGGCACCAGGAGACCAGGATCCTCCCTGATGGAGTGGTCCAGCTTCAACCACTAAAGAAGAGATCATGCTTTTCAGGATCTGTTGGCTCTGTGTTGCTGGCCCTATCTGCTTCCTGCTCTGCACACATACCACAGGAAGCGTTCCTGGACTTACACCCTCCTCCCATGAGGGCAGTAGTAGCACCTCAGCCTAGAGCATTTTTTTCTTACATACAAAGTCAGGGAGTGATATTCAGTGGCTAGAAAAGTGTTCTCCAGTGCACCTCACATTTTCTTAGCAGCTGTGGGAAGCATTTCCCTCTCTGTGGAACAAAGCAGGATAAGAGAGACACCACACTGACTCAGTCTGACGATCTCATTTGTGCCCTGTTTGCACATTCAGATTTATCTGAAAAGCAGAGTGTGACACATAAAACTACTGGGAAGCACTTTTAACATTCTGGCAAGTTAAAAAGAAAAGAGAAGGTTCAAGTGTTCATAGAGTGGTGTGGTACATTTTTCATTAGTCATTTACCAAAATAATTTCTAAAAAAATCACACTCACGTATCTCCAAAGAAAAACTGAGATGTTCCCAATCTCTTCGACAGGAGATTTAGGCACTCCTTGGCATCCCTGTATATCTGATAAGACACAAGAGCCCCAGGTGTAGCCAGGCTGGTATGCACAGCACCATTCATCGTTTGACAGTGTGCTAAACTGTTTAAGTTCCTGTCTTTGACAGAACCAACTTAGAACTAATTCCTTGCTGCACAACCCATACCTGACCTTCCACTTCAGTGAGACTGTAGAGTGGAGGGCCCCCCTTGGTCAGCAAGATCCTGTTCAATGCTTCCCTGGACATCTTTCCAGGCAGATACAAACTCAGTGGGAAGGCAATCTTTGAGGCAAACCATGGCTTTGTCACACTGCAGTAATTTTCAGCCTCAATCCAGAAAGTGTGCAGCTGTATCAACATGAGGAAAAATGTAACTGAAATTGGAATAACATAAGCAGACATCTCATGACACTTGATATGCAAGACCTCTCTCAGAAAAGCAGAACAACTAGGAATTATTGTAATTTAAGGCTATCAAGCTCTGTAGAGGAATATACTAATCCTCTGACTGTAGGAGTATATAAGTAAGGAAATAGTTAACTTCCAAATAAAGAAAAACACCAAAGATATTACAGAGATCTACATGCATCTGCATAAAACTACATATGCATGATGTATGTACAGATATACACACACACACACACACACACAGAGGATATTGAAAATATATTGCAAAAGAGCTGCAGACATGCAGCAACAGGTTTGAACTTCCTGGAATTTTGTTTTGAAATTTTATATAAATCTTAAAATACAAGATATTATAAAATTATGAATTTGAAACCAAGGTCAGCTGAAAAGGCTAGCTCATGATACCATCTCGTCAGAGTATTTTTTGCTGTACAAACTGAAGCCAAAGTCATTTAAGAGACTCAGTATCTGTGGGTCTTATGTAATTACACTGAAATAGTGAAGGTAAATGGCCATGTCTTTAGACATTGTATTTAGAACTGAAAAATCAAAGTAGTTATGGGTATTTTAATATATTAAAGTTCTAACTCAACAGTTCAAAAGGCTTTCAGTTGTGTGTCTCACATCAGATACACCTTAATCAAAAGTTTTTCAGGAAATCAAATGAACCAAAATATTGCCACAATAAGGTGTTTTCAGGATACTGTTTCCCGAAGACCAAGAGAAAAAAAACCCCTAAGTAAGTGTCCTTTTAAAATGTCTTTCATAAATCTACCGTTATTACTTGACATTCCACAAACACACACTTAGTTCCTTTTCAGAAGTTGCTAGGCAGTAATTCCAAAAAACAGACTAACAAAACAACTATGTTCCAGCTAGGGCTGTGGCTGAGAGACTTTAATGTCTCTCACATTGGGCACCTCTTACCATATTCAATTCCAAGTATTTCGATCATTACAAAGTATTTATTAATATTTACCAGAGCAGGAAGCAATTTCTCTTCAAGCAGTGCAATATATGCCAGTGTATCAGCTCCTTGTTTTGCAGACAAATCATAGTCAGCATTGTATTTCTATGAATTAAAAAAAAAAAAAAATAGACTTACGATGAACTTTCAAAAAACATCATGAATGGAAAGTTACTTCAAACTTAACACCTATCAAGGCAGTAAATATATAAACAATTTTTGGAACAGAAAACATGCACTCACTAGAATTTTCCTTCTTCAGGCCAAGTCTGCCAAACCTTGTTGCATCTCGCTTTTCCACCTTCCCATTCCTAGAGCTTTGGGCCCTCCTATTTTCAAAATAATTCTTGTGTCTCCCTTCTATTGATTTCCAAGCAAATGTCCAGCGATACAGAGGCAATTTTTCAATATTCAGGGATGAAGCAAACCTCTGGTAAATCTCCATTGTTATTTTTCAAGAAGCATCTGACATTTCAGAAGGTGTAAAGTATAAAAAAAAAAAAGCATGCATTCCCACATTTTGCTTTTAATGAACATTCTAGAAGTTAAGAAATTGGATGGTAACAATGTAAGAGAACATATACACAGCAGAATTAATGCAGTTACTAACTGAACTTTTAATTCTAACAGTGGATTTTTCTAAGATACATTATAACGATTGAAAAATTGGGGGAGGAATAAAAAGATCTTGGGAATAAAAAGATGATGCCATGGTTTATTAGGTATCTTTATACTTTGTGAAATGAAGAAATTGTACAGCTTTATTCTTTGTGTCCAAAACATTAAGAGTCATATAAAAGGCAAGCAAGAGGCCATAACCTGGTGGGCATCAAGAAATGCATGCAGACCTTTTTATGTTACAAGCTATAGAAAAATACATAGATTAAAAACAATGCTGTGTGTATTATCTTTCAAAACAGGAGCACTGGGAAATGACCTGTTTAAACTGTTAACCTAAACTATGATATCCTAGGTCTGCAAAGTCATAATGACATGAAAGGTGTTATAATTACAAGCAGGGTGATCAGTAAGAAACTGCTCAATTAGGGACAGTTTGTTGTCCTTTTAAATTAATTTTTTTTCATGCTTATTTTTAAATCTTTCACTCAACTCATGATCAAACTTTTAAACAGCTATTTCTTGTCCACCATTTTGCAATTCTCATGCCTGTATCAGAAAAGCACTGGGTCTGAACTAAACTCCAGGTTTTTGGAAGCCTGTACCAGTATACAAAGGAGACATGCAAGAGTCACTTCAAGAGTCACTGCAAGTCAAGGAAAACAAATCTTTTTGAAAGAGACCTACCTGCTTTCTTAAAAAGTTTAGTATTTTTGCTGGCTGAGAAATAACAATGTCTTCTGATACCAGGACTGGTAGATCTCCTAGAAGGCATAAATAATACAGTCAATTTGTATGGATGACTTCTAACTAGAAAGCAACCAGCCACTGTATGTATTTTCTTTTTCTCAATAGCATGCTCTCATTTTCCTAACATGTAAACATAAACTTAAAATTTTACACAGCAGGAGAGTTCCACCAAGGTTACAAATACTTTACTAATAAAAACCATAAAAAAGGGCAACATCAAATCAGACTGAAACCAATGTTTTTTTGCTAGGTATCCAAAACTTTGAAAACCAGGCTACTTGTCTGGATTTCAGATGTTTATCTTAAGACAAAAATTCCAGCTCAGTCCAACTGCCCTCTCAATTCATCCACCTCTGAGCCTCTTCTCAATTTTTCCTCTGTCCTTCCCCTCCAAATCCATTTTAACCATCTTTTTTTCTCTAGCCTTGCTACAAACAATGCCCAAGCCACCACTGCATAACCTTGAATTACTGAAAGAACTAAGTACTTCCACTTCGCCAGAAGTTGACTGAACAGCCTTTAGTCACAAGATTGCAGGATCAAAGCCTATGGAGTGCAAAGTCTCTGTAACAGGGGCTACCTTACAGCACATCCACAACAGAACTGCCAGAACGTGCCCAACAGGACAGTGCTAAATACTATTAAATTATCAATTATCACCAACAATGACAATTTAAACTGCTTTCTTAACTGATTTTAAATATTTTCCTTATGAGGATAGCCACCAAATTTCTACAAGTCTGCCCAACTAGTTCTTGGTATTTTCCCCCAACAGAACACATTGAAAAGCAAGAACCAAAAGCTCAACTTCTGCATGAATACAGTACTACCTGAACTGATAATGTGGTTAAGTGACAGAGGACTTTAACCCTGCAGTGATTTTACCTCTCTTAAATACACCAAGACAAGAACTGCTGAGCAAACAAATAAACAATGAATAGAAGCATCCAAAACAAAGAAGTCCTCTCTGACAGCTTACCTTCACCTTTTCTCAGTCAAACCCACTAATTCAGAACAATATCAAGCATCCCAGCTAAAGTATGCTGTACTTGCTGAGGCTCACATTTCACTTCCAACTGTACCAACTAATTAAGCTACAGGTAATTAAAGAGCTCTTCCATAGACATGAATGTTACTACCTTCATAAATATGCAAAGTGCAAAAAGCTTACAAATTTGCTTTCACTACACCATCAACTCAGACTGCCACAATGAAACAGTTATGTACTTGGCATTACTGCTTTGTTAACTGTCTGCTGCCTCACCCATACACATTTTAATAAACTGTCCTCTGAAGCACTTTATTTATGACTTCCATTATTTCATTCTCACAAATTCATCACACTTGATCCTGTGAAGTCATTTAATTGGGGCAGACTGCATTCATGAACACAAACCCAATGCAAACACAGAAACTGGAACCTACATTTATAACACGGCTGCGATTAGAGTAATAAAGGCTAAAAAGATGATACCTTTTGGAGTTCTCCAGGAGTTATTTATAGTATTCACTGTCAGGGGAGCACCAGAAAATTTGGCATAAGCCTGCAATAAAGATTGGAGGGCAGGGAAGAAAACCTGTCACAATGTGTAAGAAAAGCGTAAAACAGAGCTTTAGAAGTTGTGTTAAACACCTTCGTGCACTGAGGACCAACCACCAGCAGGTGAGCGAAAGGTTACGGTCGGGCTTCAATTGCCCTCAGGAGGCTCCAGGGAATGCTGGGCAGAGGCCCCGCAGCCCCCGGGAAGGGCTCGGCGCCGCCGGGAAGGGCGGCAGCGTTGCCCGCGTCTCCCGTCTGGAACGAGCCAGGCGCGCACCGCGGGCCCAACATCCCGCCTCCCACCCCCGGCCTCTCCCGAGGCAAGAAGGAGCCCCGCGGACGCCCGTGCGAGCGGCAGACAAGCCCCGGGGCGCCGGCGCTCCCTCCCTCCCGGGCCGGGCGGTGGCCGCCGCCCGTTACCATGACGGTGAGAGACTCCGGGTGCAGGGACGGCAGCCCCCAGTCTCCTCCCCAGCAGCTCAGCTCCATGGGAGCCGCCATCTTGTCCGCCGCGCCGGCCGGGCAGCGCGGCGCTGCTCCCCCCGCATGGCGGCGCCCGAGCGCCCG
>VZRH01002380.1:702682-787532 GCA_013397555.1 Urocynchramus pylzowi
ATGGGGTGCGAGCGCGGCGCCGCGCTGCTGCTGCTGCCGCTCGCCCTGCAGCTGTGCCCGGGCCGCGCCGCCGCGCCCGCCCCCCGAGGTAAGGGCCCCGCGCCCCGGATGGAGCGCGCTCTCCTTTTCCCTATTCCATTGAAAAGTCTCTGCGCTTGCAGTGTCCGGACCCCTGCCCTCCGCCAGGAGCCCTGCCTGGCAGCGAAAGGGAGCGCCTCCGCGGGTGCTAGGGGAGCCGGAGCCGTGGCGGGCAGCAGGAGCCGCCGCTGCCCGTCGGGGCGCAGAGCCCACCCGCGGAGCCGCCCGGACTAGCGGTGGGGACCACAGGAGATGGCGGTGTCGGCCGCTCTCATGCAGCCTGCAGAAAGTGTTTTTGTAGGTGTGCTGGTGGGTGCGTGGAGCATCTGAATAGCCCTTTTCCAGCTGCAAGTTCTCCTAAACGAAAAATGAATTTCTAAGCCGTGAAAACTCTTTGGGAAAACTCTATTACATAGTAGAGTCCATAGGAAAACTCGTACTTTTAAAAGCAGCATTGCCTGCCAATACTATGCACGTAGTAAGGCAGGAGCTGCTGTATTTAAGAGCTTGAGTTAAGTGGGTGGTATTGCTCTGCGGTAGTAGCTTGTGGCTGGAATCAGCTCGGCTGCCGAGTGCAGCAGTTAGTGCAACTTCGTGCTACTCCAAGAGCCTTAAAGCTTCTTGTGGTTTTCGCTACATTTTTAACCTCCTCCACTGTCTTACAGAATGATTTTTGACACGTCAATTGATTATTAATTAAGCAGATCTAAAAGACAGCCAATCACAATATAGCTGCATTTCCAGAAGCCTTTGTTGAAGACCTTTATGATGTGGAGACATTTCAGAGAATTGTTGTAATGACAAGTTGTGAATTACCAGATTAAAAAAAAAAAGCCAGCTTTCTAACTTGTCGGGGCAGTGGCCAATGAAAAACTCCACTCTCAACAAGGGATTCTTTCAGCTTCTTGGGATCAGTAGGAAATTGTTGTGATAGGGAGTGTTGTGATCACTCCAAATGTGTAAGCCATTAATAATTACCTTGAACAGTGCTGAACGGTAGTGGAGCAGTGTTTACATCTACAGCTCTGATTAGGTGTGACCAGAAAACAGCCTTGGAATGTCTTAAAAAGCTGGTGTGGTATGGCAACAGAGTTAGAGGAAGAAGGGGTATTTCAAGTTCCATGCTCTCCTGTGTCACTAATTTCACTCCTCCATGCCTCCTCATCCTAGCACTTTCCATCATGTCTTCTAGCTGTCATCTGAAAAGCTAGCCTTGAGGGGTTTGGGCAGATTTCCGAAGTGTGGTTAGCCACTGTCTCACCATGTAGCTCATCCCTTGTTAGCATTTGGCTAGGAGGGTAAGCAGCTCTATTTTAAAAACCACGGAAAGAAGGTGCAGGAGAGAATTCCTGGTCTGTCTCATGAGCAGGCTCAGTTTAGCCCAGGGGGTATGCACACTCGTGCTTGAAAGCATGAAGGTATGTCGGAGTTTTCAATCCATTGCATGGATTAGAACCAGCTGCTTGTGCTTGTCAGCTTTGGCAGTCCTGTTCTATACATGTGCTTTCAAGTCTGCCTTTCCACGGAGAGGAACAAAGAGACAAGGTTCTTCAAAAAATGAGATGTGAAATCTTTATGATCTTTTTTTCCCTGTTTCTCCCAAACAAATAATTGTCTCTATAATGGCCAAGAGCTGTCTCTCTCTGCCACCTGTGCTAAGGATGTAAAATGAATTTTCCTAGCCCCCTCATTCTTCTGCTAGCTGCATTTGCTAGCATGTGTGTAAGTTGTGCTTAAGGATGGATCTGTCCATGTAGTGCATCGACATGCTAGTCAGTGAAGATATCCCAGGAAAGAGTTTGATAACTTGATGCTGAAGGATCTGGCTGAGGCACTGTACTTTGTGGAACACAACTGCCAAACCAATTGGAGTATTAATTTAAATAATAAAAATTTCAGTAAACGTTTTCTATAACATTAGACAGATGTTTCACAGTGTTTAGTCATTACTTTTGTAATATTTTTAAGTGACTTTAGCCTAGATTAATGAGTATCACAGAAATTGATAGAAATTCAGCCAGTAGACCTAGAACTTAACAAAATGTATAGCTGTATTTCATGCTCTCAAAGTCTTTGGTATTGTATTGCATTGCTCCAGCTGAGGAAACACCGCTGTATTTTATGAATGGCTATTCCTTGTAAAGTGCTGTTGTACAGAGTAGTGAGTTGCATTTCAATCTCTTGCGTGGGCAGTTGCTCTGCTCTCTCTGCACTAAGTGTGATGAGGTACCCAGCCTTTTGCTTCTGCTTTCCATGTCACTGGTTTCAGTGGGAGCAGTGGTTGTCCTGGGATGCCGTAAATCTGAACGGAACAAAAGAGAAGTCTTTTGACCAGGTCTGCCTTACATATATATTTCTTAGTTGTTTGACAGCACTATTACTAGTGCATGCAAATCAAGGGCCTGATATTTTTGGTAGTGTGTCCTGAAAATTCTCTGTAGAGTCATGAGTTCCTTAGACCCACTGTAAGTGTAGACTTCAGAGATGATTTCAATGACTTCATGAAATGAAGGGAAAAAAGGTCTTCATTTTTTCTCTTTTTTGGAAATAGCATTAGTGTCTAAAGGAATAGATGCTTCAGAATGAGTGATGGGAGCAGCATGAACCCACTTCTAGTATAAGGGAACAGGGTTTCCCACTTATCTGTGGGAAGGTCTGTGTGCCCATGTGGTTGTTCTTTGAGTGCTCTTTAGCCTTTTCCTGTGTGTAGCATATGGAAACACTGGAATGGTAGGATGACCTCATCACCTTATAGACAACAACAGCTTTGGGGTTGTGATGTTTAGACAAGGCTCATCTGCAAAGGTCTACAGGTGTTTTTTCAGGTCTACAGGTGTTTTTTCAGCCTGGGAAACTAAACTTATTAGTACAACCACGGAATTGAATCAAGCTAAGGCACAATGTGCTGTCATGTGCCTTTGCCATCTGCCTGGTGTTACAGCTCTTCTCTGGTGACCGCTCTACAGTATTGTTCCAGTGTGGGAGAGAAATGTGGTCCAGCTGTGGTAGGCCTATGGAGTGTCAGTGCTACACAATGGCTCAGTGTGCTCTAGTATTTAAACAAGACTTGTGCAAAATCATTTGTCAAACCTTACTGCCAGGGTATAATATATATATACTGCTTTAATTGCAGCAAGTTGGAATAGGGGATAATCAAGAAACCTAATGGAAGCGTTTATTGAGTTTGGAGATGTCATGGATTTAGGAACATTGAGGAAAACCCCAGTTTGTTGTTTCAGTGCCATAAAGGACATAGCTGATTTATACATGTGTAAAATAATAGTCTCTTTAATGATGCATAGTGGAAAAACGAAAATAAAAATTTGAAAGAGCTTTCACTATACCTTCAGGGTTTGTTTTGTTTTGTTTTGTCAGGCCTGTAATTCTTTGTTTTCTGTGCCAGAAGGGAAAGATGAGTCTTATTTGTATAATATATATTCTGAAAAGTCAGTGAAGTGGGAAGGTTGTGAACATCATATTGCTTACCTGGCTTTTTGGCATTTTAATTGATGCCCTGCAAATGCTATCAAAGGATGAGCACCCTGGAAATCTGTCTGAAAATTTTAATGCTGAATTCCCTTATTTAATTGACATGTGAACACAAACATCTGAATTTATGAAAGCAGAAATCGGTTAAAGTGCTTTCTGTTGAGGTGAATCCTCAGAAGAGAAGCACTTTTGAGATCTACCTAAAAATATTTGAGTACCTCAATTTGAAGACTAGTTATTTCTATGTTAGTAACTTATCAATAATTCCTTTGAAAAATAAAAGTTGCTAAAATAGTATCAGTTGCAACAAATTATAGACATCTTGATAGAATCATAGAATAGTTGTAGCTGGCAGGCACCATCTAGTCCAAACTCCCTGTGTGTATGGGGACATGTTTCACTAGACCAGATTGCTTATGGTATCCCTTCTGCTGCCAGGGACTTGAACTTCTTGCTATTTACAGATAATCATCATATTAGTAATTTTTTTTTGTTTGAGGTAGGAAGAGTGTGCAATCTCCAATATGTGACTTCAAATATCATTCTTCCTTGGTCATTATTATATTTAATTTTCTGTTGAAATTTGCTTTTTTTTTCCCCCCCAGTTTTTGATCTTCTTCCTTATTCCAACAAGCAAATGGTACTGAACTTCTTGCAACAAGCATTTGGGGATCCTATGCTGAATGAAGTGTACTTGCTCTCAACATTCAAATTACAGCCAAAGAGCACAGCCACTGTTTTTGGTCTATATTCATCAGCTGACAACAGCAAGTATTTTGAATTTACAGTAATGGGACGGATGAGTAAAGGTGAGTTGCTTGGAATGTGTATGGTAGAACTGGTGTTGGATCCATAGTCACTGGTGTGTGACAGATGAATGCTGACAACTGCGTGATTAACCTTTGTGCTGAATCATTCCTGTTGCCTACTGTCACTTTTCACATCCCCTCTCGCTCCTTCATCTCTTTCCTTCATCTCCTTGGTGCTGCTCTCTCCTGGCCAGGGGAAGCTGACCTGACAATCAGCTGGTATGTATTCTGAGCAATGCTGAGAAAGGAGGAAAAAACCATGGAGTGTGGAGCAAGGAGTCAATTTGGTTTGGTCTTTTTNTTTTTCTTTTTTTCCCTTTTTCCCCTAGGGACAATCACTGGTTCTTATTACTCAGGAATGCAAGGGACACACGCACATGCTGCCTCATGCATATAAAAGGCAGGTTCTTGTTCCAGTGACCCTGAAGGTTAGATGTGACTATGCAAGACAAATATTCCTGGCACTTACAAGATCTGTTGGGTGAAATAAAGTGTTTGTTCTTTATTTACTGGAATTAGTTATTCAGGAGTCAGAGTAGGAACTGCAGCAGTTTTATAATAATAATTGTTTCATTGATCTGTAAACCAGATCTAGGATATACTACAATTTTAAGGTTCAGTGAAAGATTGTTGATTTATTGTTGATTGTTGAATGATTGTTGTTGGTTGATTTATTGGTTTATCGTTGATTGTTGATTTATGTACATTACTGTTGCTGCATTGACTTCACCACTGCTATAGTAATTTGCTACTGAGTAATTAGCTGAATCAAAAATACTGTGAAATTCTACTGAGAAAGTTCAGTTTCTACATAGAGAAATTATTCAGTATGCTGCAAAAGAAGAAAAGCATGCTTTTTCGTTAAACATTGTTGGGGAATGAGTTAGATAAAACATTGGTGGTTTTACCAGGTATGCCAAAATCTTTCTGAGGTAAGGGAATAATAGCTATGTGTGTGTAGGGAATGGGTAATACATGGTCACACAGCCTTATTAAAAGTGCCATATAATTCCTAACACTGACTTACTTAATTTCTAAATAAATGATAAATTATACACACTCGTTCTCCCTCTCACGTGCATAATTATGTGTGCAAATGTTGTACATATATAGGAACATGTATGTACACGCACAAATGTGTCTGTATACATACTAGTTTGAACATATGGAACTGATTTTCAAAAATGTCTGCCTGTGTGATGGTTACTGACAGTCTCTTAAGGCTGTTAAAGTGTTTCTGGTGGAAGGTTACATGGTTTCTTTTGGTTTTGTCTCTGTAAGAGTCCTCAGTAGGTTGGTGTTTGAGGAACAGCTGTGTGACAGGACAAACGCAATAATGGTGTAGGCATAGGCAGCATGAAACAACTTGTCCTGTTGGTGACCACTGTTGAGTAGATGGGGGGGACATCTGTAACCTATCTGATGTAAAGGATTGACCCTCAGATTGATGTAAGGGATTGGCCAAAGAGAGGGAGGCTTTTTGCAGCAAGACTGTTCATTGGATCTCTTTGCCTCCTTATTACTTTAGAGCACCTTGTTTAAGACATATGGCAGTGAGCAAGTGGTAGGCAGTGTTTTCACGTGTGATTTCTCTGCAAGTGTTGGGGATCCCATATGGCTACTTCATACAGTAAGTTAAACTGCATCTGGGAGATTGTCATGACAACTTTACTCACATGGAGTGTGTGAGTTGTGTATGATCCTCTCAAGATTGAACATCATCACTTTAGTGAACCAATGTGGGCATGTCAGCAAAATGCAGGGTCTTCATATCTGTAGTATTTCTCTGCATGGTATTTCTAGTTATGTGCCCAAATCTGATTTAGGGAGCTCAAAGCAGGCCTTAGTTATACTTTAAAATGCCACATTTAAGAGTTTTATTCCCAATGGTTGCCTTATATTCTGGTTTTATTGTGGTGTAACTGATAGTAATGTGTTTATAACAGCTAAATGTTTATAAAATCACAGGTCTGAATTGCTGAGTTAACAGCTAAACTTACGGTAGACAATTGTGCCTTTCAGAGACAGATAGCATCCATGGATTTCTTTTTTAATTATTCTTTTATGGAGCAAACAGCAGTTAGTGCATTGAAGTGTTGCACTTAAACAACCCTTCAATTCTGTGAAGCAGCTCCTATTTTAATTGAGAATTTGTTTCTTAAGCAGTTTACATGACGCTCTCATGAATATCTGTAAAATAGTCAAGCAGCAAACATACTGCAGGGTCTTGGATGAGTTAAATCTTAGATGTGGAGGCTGTGATCCAAGAAAATCTCTCTTCAAAAGCCTACTCTAGTTTACCAGATGAATATTTGGCTTTGGCTGAGGAAAGAATACTTGATCTTCCTTCCAAGTCTGATTGCTCCTAGTCCTGAAACTATTCTGGCAGGGTCTGTTCTGGGCTCTGCCTCCATCTCCTCTTTCTTTCTCTAAGCTACTGTTGTGTTTGGTCACTCTGAATGCAGGGCCCAGATCCAAAGACTTTACTTTTATATGGCTAGGCATGCATAATATTCACATAAATAAAATGCCTGCAATGTACTCTGTCTTGCCGTATCTTTGAGTTTGCCAAGAAATGCTACCTTTTAGCAAGTTACTGGTGACCTCATGCACCTTTGCGGAAATCTCAGCTCTGGCAGTGTTTTGACATAGACAGTAGTGAAAACATTTCTTGATATTGATCACAGCTGCTGAGGCTCTAGCACTAGTGTAGAATTCAAAGATGGAGACATACCCTGCCCCATTCATGCTGGTATAAATCTGGGGTTTTTTTAATCACTAGACTGAGGAATTAAAAACAATTTTAAGGAGCATGTGTGCAGTAAGTTGGGAGGTCACCAACAAACAGGGATCATAGCATCAAAGCAATTATATTAGTAGTGGAAAGATGGGAAGGTAGTTTGTTAAATGAATAGAAATGGGATGGTTTCAGTAAGCAGCTGTTATTAGGTCCAAAGCTAGTATGAGCTTTTATCTCCACTATATCCACAATTTTTGGTTGACTTAGGGTCAGATAATTTGCGAGCTCTCACTTGATGCTGTAGCAGCCATCAGTGAATTTCAGACTTTAGCAAGAGCCAGCATGTAAATATTTAGATGACTGGTGTCTCTGCAGCTTTATTCCTCATGCACATAACTGTTAGGATCAGGAAATAAGAGACTGTCGGCTGGTGATCAGTGGGATCTTTGAAGGTCTGTCTGATACTGCAGGGTAGTTATAAATGTCCAAATGCATTCAGCTCATTGCTTCTGCAGATAATGCAGTTGGAGAGCCAGGGAGAGATTTTGTGGAGAGAGCTAGCTAGCTGATCTTAGAGATCTGGCTCACAGATTCTAGCTTACTGATCCAATTTCCTTAGAAAAGAGACTTTCTTTTCAATATTACTCAGCAGGTATTTATTGTAAGAGTATTTGTCTGCTGTTGTGGAGTTGTTGTTTTTTTTTTTTTTGAGTGCATTTTACTTAATGAAATGAGATTTTTTTATCAGGTAGGTCAGTCACTAATGCTTTTAAAAAGAGGTGAGAGAAGATTTAGTCATCTCACATAGTCCACTCTAGGAGTGGACTATGCCTTTTCTATATTATACTTTGGTTTTACTGAGTGTTTGTTACACAGAAGTGCAGGTTATTGGTTTGGAAACAACTTCCTTTGGTTTCTAATTATGCATTTGGATACACTCTTAGGACGGCTCCACTGTATGCCGTATGCACCACTGAAATTGATTTTCTAGTCGTTCACTTCTGCTAGAGTGTCTCTGGGTCTGTCAGATATCTGCCTACCAAAGTGCTGACTGGAGGCTGCCTGCTACGCCCTGTAACTTTACCACTTGCCTTTTAGCACATTATGGCCTGTAAAATGACTTTGGTTAAGCCATTTAGAGAGGCCTGGACAAAGCTGAGGAGAACTCAGCAGAGAGAGCAGACTACTTCACAAGCAGGGAGTCACATAAGCATCCTGCTAGTGCTGTTTTGAGAGTCAATGTCTCATTTATTATTACCATTGTGTCTGCATATGGGATGCATTTACAAAAGCGGACATGTGGAAAAATACCCGAGCAATTGCAGATTTCCACAGGATGTTCCTTGATTAGCCTTGGGCTATCTGCTACCCTCTGATACTCCTTCTGTGTGCTTTGTCCTAGCGGTGCTGCGCTATCTGAAGAGTGATGGAAGGCTGAATTCCGTGATCTTTAGCAACATCCAGCTGGCTGATGGGAAACCCCATGCTGTCATCTTGTGGCTGAGTGGCCTGCAGCAGGGATTGAGCACGATAGAGTTGTATCTGGACTGCCTGCAAGTAGGTGCTATTGAGGACTTGCCAAAACCATTTTCAGCACTGTCTCAGAAGGTGGTGGCAGCTGAGTTGCGCACTCTCCAGGAGAAGCCACAGGTGAGCATAGAAACTGGGAACAGGCTGAGGACTTAAAGGGATCACCAGTGAACCTCTGGATCACTGGATTCAAACCTCAGTCCTCACACCAGTCAAGCTCTGAACATTAATACTTTAATATTAAGTTGCGAAATAAATGTAAATCGAAGCTCCCTATGGAGCAGGTGAAATCTTAGCTCACATGAACCCTGTAATAATTTTGTTATTTGTTTTAGACATAATTTTTAGCTTTTTTAATAAAATAAAAAAACCCTACTGCCTCCTTCACTTCAATCTAGTTGTTTTTTGGGGAGTGGACTTTTTGTAAGGACTTAGCTAGTGCAGTAAGGGCAGCTTTTCACTAGCTTCTTACAGCTGTTCTGTGCGAGCAATGCTTGTTTGTATATGTGGCTTTCCTCTTCATGATATGCCAAGAGACTAAAAAAGACAAAAGAAAGGGAGGACTCTTATGGTGCCAGAGTGAAACTCATCTGTTTGACTGCAATAGCTTTTCTTCCTCTGTCTACCAACCAGGAGTTGATAAAGCTTTCCTATCAGCAGTATGAGACAAAGAGTGTCTTCTGCAGCATCTTCCATCATCATTAATCATAAATACTTATTAAAAGGTACAAAGGCATTCTGCCCCCAACGTTGCCCACTTGCTTTGTTTCATTACAGGCTTGAGAGTGAGCCTATTTTTATGGAGAATGACTGATGTGCCCATATTCCTGACATGAATATATGTACCTGTTTGAGAGGAGAGGAAAAAAACACTGCTTTGGATGCACATAAAAAAAAATCATTCACCACAGAAATATGTGAACTACCTAGTATGTGAAATCGTATGAATTGGAGTGGTAAAAAAAAAAAAAAAAAGGTTGAAATAAAACTACAGCTATGCAAAAATCTGCCAGGCAAAGATTAGAGATTTTATACAGTTCAAGTGGTGATGGATGGTCCTGAAGGGAATCATGTAGGACCCCTGCATGCATAGGAAATGAACTCCCTCTCTTAAAATAATTAATTTACTTTGTCTCTGATATTTCATATTCTTCCCATTGTTGTACCAGAATTGTGAGCTCTATTTTTCTTGTGAGCCCAGGATACACTAGATGAGCTAAAGCTGGTAACCGGAGGAACCCTTGCTGAAGTGGGAAACCTGCAGGATTGTTTTCTTCAACAAATTGAGCCTGTACCTCAGTACACGGGTAAGGCCTGCAACTGGGAATTAAAGTTATTCTTGATGACACCAGTGCAAGGAAACTAATGTGATGAATATTGAAAATGTGAAGAAGCCTATAGTCAAGTAATAACAATTATTTGACTAAATTATAGCTATGACAATTTCCTGTAAAAGTTTCAGAAATAGCTCTGTCTGGAGATAAAACTGTTGAGGGTGATAAAGCAAGGAATTGTTGTTATGGTGAAAGACAAGTCTGTAATGATTGAAAGAGGTTTTTTAGCCTAATTTGGAAGGCAATTTTTTGTGATGATGATCTGCTTGTGCCAGCTTAATAATATTTTAAATATTCACATTGCAAACAATTGCAAATGGAAAGTGGTGCTAAACAGGATACATTGCTACAGGTAGGTTGTGTGAAAGGAAGATCAGTGGAGTAGCAAGACCTACCCATGTACTTACCCACACTGACAGTATCCATCTCTTGTTGAGCACTGGACTGTCACCCAGAGAGGAGGAGCAAGGTGTGAAGAAGCTTGCAGGAGGCTAAAGAAAATGTTTGTGCCATGGCTACAGAGCCTGTATGTCTGTGTGGGAAAAGCCACTTACAGAGTAGTCACTAGTCCTGCCACAATTTAGCCAAGGCTTTTGTCACCTGCTGAAGAGGACATTGATTTAAAAATAATTTCTTTTCTGCCTGTGCTTAGCATTGTGGAGACTGACATTGTGGGAAGAGGGAGGAAGGGAAGGAATTGAGGGTACTGGGATCCCTGCAGGGCTTCAGGGGCTTAATGCAATCCCCTGTGTTAGGTGAGGGTGCTTCCCGACCTCTGGACACAGAAAACCTGTGCTAGGCTGTCCCATTTGTAGTCATTCTAGCCCCTGTCCATTTGCCTTTCTTCTGTGGGTGTGAGGGAGAAGAATGGGTTCACACTGTGCATGGAATATGTTAATATATGACAACCATAGGAAGGAAACTCAGGTTTGAAATAGGATTTGTGATATGTTCTCTCTCATACCCTTTCCTGTCCCCCTGCCAAACCCAACCCTGCAGCAATGTTAGTTTTGATAAGAACAGCGACGAGATGCAGAAATTTTATGAGAGCATCCTGGGTATGTCACATTAATGTAGGCATCAGTGGTGTGCGGTGGTAACAAAATCTTGTCTACCGTTCAGCTATGTGAGTTCTTAGTTCCAGATACTTCTATTTCCTTGCTCTTAACATATATAGACTTAGATAAAAAATGAATTTTATCTTCAAAGCCCTCTCTTTTTTTAATAAATCAACAGGCATTCGAACACAAAACAGAAGGGTAATTCAGTGTTTTCTCCTGCAAAAAACTGGCAGCTCTCTCACAGCAAGTTTCCAAATTACAAACTTGCAGCTTTCTCATTTGTAACTTTTTGCTCACTAATCAATAATGCAAATGGTAATATACAGACAGACTATCTCTGTGGCTGCCTCCATCTGGCTTAGACTCTCAAATTCAGTTGCTTTTAACTTTCAAGTGGAATTAATGTCATTAATACTACCACTACTACTAATAATAATTCTAAAAAGTAATAATAAAAAACAACTACTCACACAAATACATCCAAAGTCTACATAGTCTAATCCACCAAAAGAAAAGGTGGGTGTTCCAATAGTAATTTGAACTTGTCTGCCTTGAACTTTGTGTATGCATCATGATGCCCTTCTATATCAGTGAATTATCAGATAATTGTGATATATCAGATAGCAGTGATATATCAGATAATTGTCAATTTTGCCTACTGCCAGGAAAAGCTGGAATGAAAATGCTCAGCTGTATAGCGGGGTGAGACTTAATATCTTGGTAAAAACACGTGCTTTCATATTAATTGGAAAATCCTTGGGAGTGCTTTGGACCTGAATAACTGTACATGGCTTTGACTGTGTGCCTGGTTGTTGCTCATTGCTTTCACAGCAGCATTACCTCCATGTTCAGTCTGTGAGGCTAAGCATCCCACCTAAGCAGTGGGATGAGATTATGATGATCAGACACAGGCTGAAAATGTATATTTGGATTTTTGTGTTTGGGTAGGAAACTGGAATGCAAGGTATACTGAGTTTGATAGATGAGATTAGTATGCTGCATGTGATCATCATCACAAGGTCGTTCTGGTCCCAAGGGATCTTAGGAGGTTGTCTAGTTCATGTAGGGTACCTGAACTTGACAAAGTATAAAAAAAAAAGCTGTGTTGCACCAGACCAAAGGTTCTTTAACCAAATTGCTGTTAGAGACAGTATGACAATATAGACCCATGGGCAGAAGAATAATGGGATGGAGTCTTAGTGTGGCTTTCTCTGAATGCTTCACTGTTCTCCAGTTCATGGTGTTCAGAGTTCTTGACTCAGAGGTGATGTCTTTGTGGTTTGTACTCAATATATGTTTTTGTCCAAGAATCTGTCCAGTCAGTTTTAAATGCATGGTCAAGAAATTTATCACATACCTAAGGAATATTTCCTTCTGTTTACTTGGAACCTGCCTCTTCCTAATTCTACGTAAAACTTGTATGTACAGCTTCTTTGGTGAAAGGCTGTTCAGAAAGTTTTTTATTGTCAGCCATCATCTATACTGGTTCACTCTCCAGACAGGAAACCACAGGCTTCCAGAGTTCAAGAAGTTGGACAATGTTCTCAAACACATGGTGTGAGTCTTGGGATTGTCCCAAGAGGGGCCAGGATTTGACCCAATAATCCTTATGAGTCCCTTCCAAGTCAGGCTATTCCATGATTCTATGGGTGTCAATTCAGGATTTGAATGACACAGACAGGAGCAAGTGTTTTGCTTGAGCCAGAGAGCTGTTGTTCCTAAGAGGGGTAGAAGCAATAGCTGTGAGGTGCTTCACTGTGGCTAGTGTTTGTGCATGCCTGGGCCAATTGGTTGTATAATGAAGCTGGCTGTCTGCTGGAAATCCAGGGACCTGTATTTGAGCTGGTTGCTGAGAGAAGCTATGGATGCCTCATCAGGAAATGTTGAAGGCCAGGCTAGATGAAATTTTGAGCATTCTGGTCTAGTGGAATGTGTCCCTGCCATGGCAAGGAGATTGGACTAGATAATCTTCACGGGTCTTTTTCAATCCAAAATTCTATGATTCTGTACTGCAACATCCTGGCAAGAGAAAGATGGGGACTCCAGTTCCCAGTTGGTCTGGATACTTCAGAGCAGTCTCTGAACTTATTTGTTACTGTGAAAGCCACTCTGTTAATCATATTGTTAATGATTCAAGAATATAGAGCTATGGAGTAGCTGAACTGGGGAGTTGCCTTATAAGATATTAGGGGTATGGTTGAGAAGGGCCTCTACATGGAAGGGCCAGATAATTGTTTAGCTTCACACTGGTATCTTTTGCTTACCTGCTTTCTCCTGGATCCACTATACTGTGGACTGACAGCTTCCTTAAAGGCCTCTCTGAGTACTTATCCCTAAACACTGGTTATTCTGCTGCAAGTGGGGCCTGCTGTTGGAATTGCTTTTAATGCAAGAGAAAAATCCAAAATCAGGTGTATTCAGCTGTTTCTGCTCTGCTGTCTAGATTTGCACACAGGACATGTAGTTCATGGCAGTTTAACCTGTTCAGTCCACCTTAATGTTCAACAGTCTGCAAAACTTAACTACAGAATAGGTCTGGTTTTGATTTAGATGCTAGCCAACAAACACCATCTGAAGTCTTGAGAATTTTTTGCAGGTTTCAATCAATAATGCCTAAATGAGCCATTGTTTTAAGAATAAAACAAGAACAGACCCCAGCATCTGGCCTGACAGCCTGTATGCCAGGTTCCACTATAGGATTTTAAAATACCCATGATATTATGTCCTGCTGTTGCCACCCAAATAAAAATATGGCAAGGTTAGGACTAGAACAGAGACAGGTTCTGGAACAGGTGATTCCTGTCTCTTCAAACTTGTTCAGTGTTTTGATGAGAAAATACAAAGTGAAGAAAACTTAGTATGTAAGGATTTGGATGGTTCCCATTAGAATGTTTGGAAACAGTTAGACATGCTTTGAAGTACAAAACAATGAGGTAAACATTAAGAGACACATTTTTCATATAAGCTTTCATACTCACAAAAATAACATGTGAATAAACCTCCTGAAGCTATCAGGATAATATCAAAATATCCTGCCTGCCTAGACTGTGGAAGATCATATATTTGTGAAGTTTGTTTTTAGATACAGACTTAGAGAAGTAAACAAATATCTTCTTCTTGAGAGGTACAAATTCATAAGTAAGCTGCAAAGAGAAGCAGTTACAAGCTACTGTGCTAAACATGCTCTCTGCTTCTTCTCTGTCACTGGCTCAAAAACAGTGTTTCATTTAAGAGATTAAAAGATCCTGTGAAGATCTTGCCTTTGATCTGGTCCTTCCCTATGTCTCATTACAGTTTAACTTTTGGTCTTGTCTTAGACGTCTTTAATTGGTTACTTGGTATTGAAGACTGACTTCTGGTGTGAGTTCATAGTGCGTTGAGTAGATGTTTTGCGAGTACATACAAAGTCTGCACCCTGTCAGAAGCAAATGCAGCCATGAAACTTGTGCAGTGTGATGAGCTGCCTTTGAGAAGAAAAGTCAAGTGACTGTTGCAGTTATTGAAAACATTGTTCTGTCAGAGCAGGCACTGTTGATGTGTTCTCAGAGCTTCACAGTGAGCTTGCTCAGAAAGCTGGGTAACTTCATTTTGAAAAACATATATGAATCAGTAGTGGTTACAGCTGTGCTGTGCCAGGGAAATAATCAACCCCCTGAACTCGGGATTGGTGAGGCTGCACCTCAAATCCTGTGTTCAGTTTTGGGCCCCTCATTTTAAAAATGAGATTGAGGTGCTAGAGTGTGGACAGTGAAGGGCAACAAGGCTGGTGAAAGGACTAAAAAATGTGTCATATGAGGAACAACCAGGGAAGCTGGGCTTATTCAGTCTCAAGAAGAGGAGGCTCAGGGGAACTTCATAGCTTTGTACCAACACCTGAAAGGAGGGTATAGCCAGGTGGGCGCTGGTCTCTTCTGACATGCTTGCAGTAGGAGGACATCAGGAAATGGCCTTAAACTGAGGCAGGGGAGATTCATCTCTAGATATTAGAAATATTTTTTCATTATTAGGATAGTCAGGCATTGGAATAAGTTGCCCAGGGAGGTGGTGGAATTGCTGGAGGTGTTCAGATGGTGGCTATATCTGGTGCTAAGGTGATGGTTTAGTGGTTTAGGGGTCACAGTGGTAGTGTTGGGTGGATGGTTAGACTGCATGACCTTAAAGGTCTCTTCCAACATTGATGATTCTATGACTCTGATGCTATGACATGGAATACACTTACGCAAGGTGTCTTCCTATTGCATGCACGTACGCTTCATGGCCTTAGCTTGCCCTCCTGTCCCAAATAGGTTATCAGTTCTGAAAAATAAAAATACCCAGTTCTGAAATCCTGAGGTTTCACTCAGTGTTGCTGGTCTCAGGCCTTGGCAGGAGCCAGTAGCACTGGTGGCCTTAGTTACCTAGGAGACCCTTAACTCGGAAGTAATGGTAGAAGAATCGTGATCGTACTTTTCTCTCTGTGGAGAGCTTTCTGCTTTGCCCATTTCTGTGGTGTATGAGGAGTCTAGTCCAGAAAAGCCTTGAGGTCATGAAAATCACACTATAAAATTTGAGGTAAACACTGTGTTTGCTCTGATGATTTCCACAGGGCTTGCATAACAGTAGTGTCTGCCCTCCATGGCTCTTTATGGGGTTTCTATCTTATATCTCAGAAGTTACCATGACAAATGAAGAAGAGTTATGTTGTGCTCTCTTTTTCATTGCTGTTTCCCTGCAGGTGATTTTAATAGGCAGCTGATGGGTCAGATGATGCAGATGAACCAACTACTGGGAGATGTGAAAGACCTTCTTAGACAACAGGTACTGTATAGAGGCTTTGTGGTGAAATATCCCAGTTTTGCCCCTTTGATAGAGTCAGCACAGACATCGGGTAAGCAGTAGACTCCTGTGTAGAGTTATTGCCTTGAAGGCATGACACAATCAAGAAGAAATAACCATATAGGTCCTGGTACCCTGTGTTTGCAAGGGAGGATCATTGAATGTGGGAGTGTATGGGGCTTGCTTATTCAGATTCAGAAAATTTAGTGTCTGGTTAGGAAGTAGAGTAGCCATCCTAGCCCACTATTAGATAATTGTGGGTCTGTTGCATGGAACTGAAATTGTATTTGTTTCACTTGCTTGTGGGCAGCAGAACTGAAATTGCTGGTGGCACATTCCTTTGGTCAAACAAATTGACCATTTCCAGTAGTCAAACATTCCTTTGGACCTTTAATGAAGGCTGAACCTAAGTACATCCATTATCCATGTCCTTAATTTTATGGAGTACAAAGAGCATCTCATTTAAGACTGATTACCTGTGTTGCATGGTTTGAGTGATATCCTGGGGACTAATGGTTCTTCTTGCACCAGTCAGCCAGGTGAAAAGTGGATCTATCTGTACCTAAATAACATTTACTTTCTATATTAAGCTAGTCAAAGAAACAACTTTTCTGAGAAATACCATAGCCGAGTGCCAAGCATGTGGTGAGTATTCCTGTTATTGCTGGTAATCTAGAAGATATTAGAGTTGGTTTAAAACTAGTATTGATCACATTAGCTTTATGTGGTTTCTAAAAGGTACTTTTTAAAAAATACTGTGTCCAAAGTTCTAGGTGTATTTGTATTTGGACACAAATTTAAAATAGATTTTCATTAGAGAAAAAGCTTCCACAGAGCAAACAATCACCTCTTGGGGGATAAAATGCCACTAAACCAAGCAGTACCACTCAGGCTGTACTGTCAGTTCTCACTCTGCCACAAAGCTGTGCCACATGTTCTGGTGGAAGGAGACACTGTCTCCCAGCTATCTCATGCACGATCTTAGTAGAAGGACAAGAGAGGAATCATATTCTGCTCTGGCTGGTATTATGAGTCTGACAAAGATCCTATGCAGTCCACCTGAAGTTTGTCTGTTTTTGAGTAGGCAGTCACTAGTTAACAGCAGTAAGACCCAAAAGGTGGTCTTCATATTTTCTCTAAATGAAAAAAATGCATACTTTTCTAAATGCTACTGCATGGCCCTCCTGCATCACACACAATTGACAATCAGTACACAAGTGCAGTCAGTATAAAAACCGATATACTCCCTTACTGTGTGAGATGAAAAGTCTTAACCTCATCAGGCTTTTTACTTGATTTATTCTCCCAGTCTGTCATCCTCATCAAAACTCAAGTTGAGCTCTATGCAGATAACCTTTATATGTAAATGTCAAAGGAAAAGTCAAATTCCTACATGCACTTGTACCAAGGTTCTGTACCTGCCAGAGTCTCAGAAGGACCTGTCTTTGGCTAGTCTCTGTGCACCTAAGCCTGTGTACTTGCATAGTCCTGCTGTGTTTGTGGGCCGCCTGCTGCTCCTGCTTTATTCTTCTTATTTGTATACTGTCAGAGATGCTGTTGTGAAACCAGAACATTGTTTTTCTTATGAAGTGGTGGTGTTACCAATTTAGCTAGAGAAATGCCCTGTATTTGTACCTTTATATTTGAGTCCCCTGGTCTGAGATCACAGGCTTTCAGAGTTTCCTCCCCTGGCCAGCAGCAGATATGTTTAACGACTAACCTAGAAGGAAGACTCCCATATGTAGTCAGGAGAAGCACACGGACCTAAAAGAGTAGCCTCAATTTCCCCTTGCTGGAGACAAGTAAGTTTTCCTGAGCCATTCCCAGCATGGAGCCTTTCAGCTACAGCACAGCTGGCAGCAGCAGCAGGTACATAGTGCAGGGACATGAAGTGTCTAGGGAATTTCTTCAGAATGCTTACCAGCTGAGAGCCATGATGAATACTTCTTTCAACCACTGAAACTGTTGTTCTTTCTGCATTAAAGGTTTAGGCACTGTGAGTTTTCCAACTCAGCTTCCTAGGCGCACTAAACCGAAATGTGAAGTTAATTCCTGCTTCAGGGGAGTGAGGTGCATGGAGACAGCAGAGGGATTTCAATGTGGGCCCTGCCCAGAAGGACTCACGGGAAATGGAGTTACATGCTCAGATATTGATGAGGTAAAATAGTTACTTTCACTGAATTAAAAAAAAAAAAAAAGCTAAAAAGCAACTGTTTCATACATATCAATGGGTTGCTAATACTTTGTCTTCAGCATTTACTGACTGCTTGCACAGTGAATATTAATTAATTCTGATTTGATTTTATATCCCTGTTTTGCTGTTTCTTCAACTTTATGGAGGTTATATGTGTGAAAACTTGAACCACTCTGGTGAGTTAGAGAAGTCACTTAAAGGAACTTAATGTTTGGAAAATATCCCAGAACCTAAACCCAACCAAAACACACTTTTGACATTGTCATTTCTATTCCACAAGAAGATGCTGTAGCTTCTGTTACAGGCTGCAGAAGCACTTTTTTTTTAATATGGGCTTTGTTTCTTTAAATCACTGTGTTCCTGAACCAGCCTTGGAGACCAGTGTCTTCTCTTCAACCTAAACTGGAGTCATGTTTGCATCCTTACCTTAGAAGTCTATGAAAGAAAATAAACAATCATTGTCATTGTTCCTTTTGCTTCTTTGTGTTTGTGTTGAAATCTGATAATGTTGACTTAAATCTACTTCTTTTCTTGTGCTATATGTTAGAAATTCAGAGCTTGCTTGTATTGAGGACTGAATTAATAAATTTATAGTATCTTAAATGAGTAAAGAAAACCTGTGTTAATTGGAATGTGACACTTAATCAGAACAGAAATGACAAAACCCCTTACAGGTTCACTGCATTTTTTCTGTGGGATGATTTTCACTATTACCTTTTAGTCTTTTTTTTGTGAAAAGGCACCTGTATGCAGTAGACCAAGGAACCAGCAGAATTAGGTCATAAACTGCGCCTGTGGATAACACAGTACTACCAGTGTACCTGTTTAATAATGTAAAACAGCAAAAGCAATTCCCTATTTCTCCTTCCTAGCCAACAGGTAATGTGCTTTGATTTCTCTTTGATTTACTCCCTCCTGTAGACCATCAGGAGAGGATTTGATGTGCCTTACACCTGTCTGCAAAAAGCTCTGGGGAGAGAAAGTGAGTTGAGTGTGTCAGTTTACTGAGGCATTGGCAATGTCTCTTGTTTTGCCTTATGTGGCATGAACTGTGTCTGCTGCAACAGAAGGTGCAAAAAATGGAGGTGAAGCTCTGAAATGTGAATGCAAGTGATGGATCCAAGACAGCTGTGGTACATGTTTCATGCTACAGACAGCCATGGTGTGAGGCACAAGCCAGCCTAGGTGGAGCCTGCCACTATGGATGGGTTTCACCTCCTGAGCTATTTTCAGACTGAGGCAAAGCATGGCAATAATCTCCTCCCTGCCATTTTCAGGGTTGGACCAACTCTACCCATTACAGCGGTGGTGGAAAAAATACAGAGACTGGTTTATGATGACTTGATATTAAAGTGGTTGTCTGTTAGCAGTCAGGCTCTAATCACTGGAGATTGATGTACCTTCATCTTCCTGCCACCATTCCACATGACAGATGACCTGCTTTCACATTAGAAACAGCAAGAGATTTTTGCCAAAATTGTGTCGCAGAGATAAAGTCTTGCTTATTATGAGATCTTTATGTGGACACTGCCGCTAAAATGCCACCTTGTCAGGAGCAGTTTTGTTCATCAGGAAATAACTACTTAATCAGCTGTATTTTTACTTAGAGTTGCACAGGGAGAAATAAAGAAGCAGTAAATGGCAATCATTTTGAATTGCCTGATGAGAGAGATATTATGAGAGAGTGTCATATTACTTGTTTTCCTGAGTTAGCTGATACGCAGGAATGGTTTTTTTGTTTGGTTTTGTTTCAGTTTTAAATTTACTTAAAGCCTTTTATGAATGAACTATTTCTGTACTTCCTGATAATAGGCATGTAAAAAGAAAGTATTGTACAAATTCCAGTAAAGACAAATCTGGAAGATCCCTAAGAGCTGCCATCCTCTTTCCTGAGGTTGTCAGCATCTCTGCAGTACCCTTCCTAATTCAATACCAGTTTGAAGGCATTACTTAGGTATGCTGGTGCTCATTATCTTGGGAGCTGCAGATCTGCTCTATGTGCTGTGTAATTTGGGTGCCCTCTGCTGCCTCCAACGAAGAATCCACAGCAAAATAAGGAGGCACAAAATGTCTGCCCTAGGTTTGACGTTTTCCTTATATCACTGACTGTCATACTATTAACAAACATTTCTGTCAAACACACTTTGATATTAAACATACTTTTTCTTGCTTCCATGTGTGTGTGTGTTTGGTTACAAGTTGTAGGTCTCTTGTAAGTGTATATTGTCTGGTTTGTTCTCCCTTCGTCTTGCATAAGTTTTTCTGTTAGTGATGGAAGGAGGAAAAAAAGGCATTTTTTAAAACTCTTTAGTATTCCTTTCTTATGTTTCTCGTTTATTGTTGTCTTTGAGCCCTGTACAGCAGGATGGCATGTTGATGTTTTTGGTACTCTTGTAAACATTACCTAGCAGCTAGTGTTGATGTTGGAAAGGCAGCAATGTGGGATGTGTTTCCCAAACTGGCACTCACAAGACCAGTGAAATCGGTCACAGCTGTTTTGTAAAACTGCATAAAGCAATGAAGTGAGTGGTGCCTTCAGGCCAAGGGTGATTTTGTGGACATGTGATATTTTGGGAGAAGTTCCAAGGATTGTCTTGTGGGCCTCCAGTCTAGAAATGTGTGGATGCCACTGACACTTCCCTGCTTATCTGGCTTATGTTTGGATTCCTTCTGGCTACGAGATTTGTCCAAATATAAATGAAGAAAAATGCTGCTGCCACTTCTGTGTGTACTAAACACATTAGAAGGGGTGTTTGGAGGCTTGGAGTTATGCGGCTTTCCTGATATTGTGGTCTGGACCCTTCAGCCTCCAAGGGATCTGAATCTTCCCAGCTAAAGAAAGAATTCAGGATGAGAGTTTAGGACATGAACTACAGGCTGTAATGGAAGGTTGCAAATGTTATTTAAATTACAGAGATAGCTGAAGACTTACTGAGGTCAGAAAGAGATAAAGTAAGGTTACGGGAGAGACGGTTTCCTCTCAAAGCCCTCTCTGAACAGAGGACATACAGGTGTTGCACGTAGCATTGCCTTTGGTGAGAGGTCTGTACACCCAGTCAGAGTCTGGATGTTACTGAAGCACGATCGTGTGCTTGGTTCGTTTTTTCTTTGCAGTGTCGTTACAACCCTTGCTTCCCTGGTGTGCGATGTGTGAACACTGCTCCAGGTTTCCGATGTGAGACCTGTCCTCCAGGATACACGGGGCAAACTGTGCAAGGGATAGGACTCAGCTATGCCAAGAGCAATAAGCAGGTGAGTGGTAGCACCTCCATGACAACTTCCATTGCAAGGTGCTGGTTTTATATTAGCAGTGCATCTGTATTGAATGGTATTTATTTTTCAGTTATTCCATAATTGCCTTATGCTGTTAGGCAGAGCTCAGAGTGTTTCAGTTAGAGATCTGGATTGTGTTTGCATAGCTTTAATGGGAGTATTAACAATCTAATACTCTTGACTGGCATAAAGACAAGAAAAAATGTCGCCGTCTTTGTAAGTATCTCTGATAAACTTCAGGGGGTTCTGTACACTGGCTTTGAACTAGAAAGAAAATTATTTAAAAGGCCTATTTTACTGTAATATTTTTGCATTTTTCTGTAAGCATCCTAGAATGGGAACACAATTTTTGTGTAAACTTTTTTATGAACCAGAACACATCCTAAAGTTGAAATTTTCTGTTTCTTTAGGGTTTGGAAAGTTAGCCTATGGATATGTCTGTGGCATTCTGAGGTTTCAGGAGAGGCTACATCTCTTTTCTAGTCTTAAACTTTGGTGTTGTTTCTTCAGTCTTTGATCTTAATAAATTTAATTTTATTATTTCTGGATTTGGTTTATTGCTAGGTCTGCTTAGATATTGATGAATGTCAGAATGGAGGACTTGGACTCTGTGTTCCGAATTCCCATTGCATAAACACTTTGGTAAGCGTCTTTTCCTTTCTGCCTTTAAAAAATCAATAGTTTTAAAATTCCATGAGGCTAGGATTGGATTTATGGGTCTGATGAAAGAGCAATTAATAATACATTTTTTTTTCTTATTATAAATCAAAGAAGCCTTTTCTCTTTTCCTAGCTAATAATAATAAAAAACCAATACTTGATTTGTCAATGAACACATTCATCTGAATTGTATCCTTGTCACTCGCCCTGAAGAGCAGGAGCTCTTCTCTCCATACCATCCAGTGATGTGTGTTTATGGGTATGTTATTGCAAGAAACCTCTGAAAGATTAAACCTTTGCTTCCCTTATCTCCTGCCTCCTGAGAAATGTGGAAACAAGCTGTTACCCTGGGTGCTCTCTTTATAAGAGTTATGCATAGAGTAACAACTATCCCTCTAAATAAATGGAAACAAAGAGAGCTGCAATTGGTACAAGACTGTTAATGCCCATATATATTAAATACAGAACAGCAAGCCTAGGAGAAGTAAAAATGGTTTGAAAGGTGTTATAATCCAATAAGAAGGGCATACAACCACTTCAATGCTATGAAGCAAGCATATGGAATGCAATCACATGATCATAGAATCATTTATGATAGAAAAGATGCTTAAGGCCAAGTCCAACTCTTAACACAGCACTGACAAACCCGCCACTACACTATTTTCCATGCCACATCCACACCTGTTTTGAACACTTCCAAGAATAGTGAGTCCACCGCTTCCCTGGGAAACCTATTTCAATGTTTGACAATTCTTTGTGTAAACAAATTCTTGCTAATATTCAATCTTAATCTCCGCAGACCTGAGAGGGCCTGAAGATCTGAGGCCATTTCTTCTTTCTGTCACGTCTTACTTGGGAGAAAAAAAACTGAACACTACCCACCCATCTATAGCATCCTTTCTGGTACTTGTAGAGTGATAAGGTCCCCCTGAGGCTCCTTTTCTCCAGGCTCCCCCACCTCCCTCATCACTCCTCACAGGACTTGTCCTCCAGACTCTTCACCAGTTTTGTTGCCCTTCTCTGGACTCACTCCAATGCCTCAGTGTCTTTCTTGTAGTGAAGAGCCCAAAACAAAACACAGCACTTGAGGTGTGGCCTCACCAGTGCCCAGTACAGGGGGACAATCCCTGCCCTGCTCCTGCTGGCCACACCATTGCTGATCCAGGCCAGGATGCCATTGGCCTCCTTGGCCACCTGGGCACACCCTGGCTCATGTTCAGCTGCTGTCACCAGCACCCCCAGGTCCTTTCCCACTGGGCAGCTTTCCAGCCACTCAGCCCCAGCCTGTGGAGCTGCCTTGGGGAACAGCACTGGTGACTGAACACCTGGATGAACACTGAACTAGACTGAACAGCTGGATGTAACTCCATTCACCACCATTCTCTGGGCCCAGCCATCCAGACAGTTTTTCACCCAGTGAACAGTGCACTTGCCCAAGCCATCAGCTGCCAGGTTCCCCAGGGGATTGCTGTGGGAAATGGTGTCAGAGGCTCATCCACTGAGCAGGTCACCCTGTTACAAAACAAGCAGGACCCACCTTTCATAAATCTGTGCTGGCTGGGCCTGATCCCCTAGTTGTCCTGGACATGCCACAGGGTTTCTTCATAGCATTAGAAAGGTGAAAGGTATCCTTCAGGTGTAAAGGTGGTCCTTTCTGCAGCAAGATATTGTTGAGGCTACCATTTGTGTTCAGTGCTAGCTTTCCTTGAGAATAAGCTTGTTTTCTTAGGGCTGCTTTCACTGTTCAGTATGTTTGTATCATTTTTTTAATATCTAGAACATTTACTGTCACATTTTGTATCTTGCTGCATGACTAGACATGCAGCTTCTTTGGGAAGCCATCGGGCCCTGTCTGCAGAGGGCAGGCACCAAGTGTCCTGCCACCTGTTCAAAAGAGCAGTGTGGAGTTTCTGATCCTTCAGAAACAGTCTGGTCTGGAAATGCTGCCTAAGAGGCTATTTTAGTGCATACCAGAGCTTGATATAGGACAGAATATACCAAGCAAATACAGCAGACTCCAGAATATACTATCCTGGCGTCCATTAGGATAAAGTGCACAGGCTGGTGTGTTTTAAATAAGCCATACCATTTGCATCACCCAAGGTTATTTTACTCTTCAGTCATCTGTTTATTTTCATCTTCATCCTGAAAGTATTCAGGCAGAACACAGTTAAAATTTGTAACAAAGTTAGGAATAGGAATAAAAAAATAATGCCCGTCTGAGCAATAAGTAGATTTCTCTGTGATGGTGGACTATGACAGTCCTGACAATTATTCCAACGGACTTTGTACATGAAGAATGAAGTTGTGTGAAGCACCTCAGTTTAAACAATGTTTGTCTGAGACCCGCAAATTTCTGTCCCATGACACGTCAAAAAAATAATTATTCTCCATAAGATAAAAAGAATGTTCTCAATTATCTTTTATGTCTTAAGTTACAGGTCTACAAAATTGTGAGACAGAGACAAAAGCCACATTGGATGCCTAAAGAAGATCTCACCTCATCAGCATTTATCTGTTTATGTCTCATATGGTGATTAGCTCAGCACATAATGAGATTCCTTGGCTTAGCTCCTTTGTGTTTGTTAACACAAGAGAGTAATAGATATGAAATACATATGCATGTGTCATGGTAAACCATAGCAAAAACTTACGTGGATGTTCTCATTGCAGTGTAAATGAGGATGGCTATGTCTTCAGATACAGAATTCTTTTCTGAAGAAGATTTGGATCAAATTAGCTTAAAAACATTTTAGCTTAAAAATAAAACGGGACAAAGACATGATGAACTTTCTTATCTCTCTTTTATTAAAATTTATGCCCAGTTGCCTTTAGATAAACTGATAGGTGTGCTTTACAGTGAAGTAAGATCATCCAGCCTGATTAATCAGCTGCTGCTTTTAGTTTTGCACAAAGTTTCAGCCACCTGAAGCAGCACAGGGTGATGCTGGCAAGGACAAGGCATCATGTAGAAGCTTTTGCTGCTACATTACTTCTCTGTGGCTTAACAAAACACTGGTCTAAACAGGCAAGAGTTGAGTATGTTTTTCACCATGCACTCTGGGAGCCAAATATCATTTTCCTGTAGAAAATAGTTTGTTCACAGTACAAGAGGCCTCAGTGGATGAAAAAGTAAAGTTGCACAGCATAAACAGTATGAGTTGAATCTTGTTCTTGTGCTTGCTTTAAAAAGGAAAAAAGTACCATTAAAAGGCTGGCTGGTGACTTCTTTTTCTTACAGGGGTCTTACCACTGTGGCCAGTGCAAACCAGGATATACAGGAGACCAAACCAGGGGATGCCAGGCTGAACGAAGCTGTAGGAATCGAGCCCTCAATCCATGCAGCATCCATGCCCGTTGTATTGAGGAGAGGAGAGGAGAGGTGACATGTATTGTGAGTTCATTAATTTGTGCATTTTTACTGTGAAATCCAGCCAATATTAGGCTGGAAATAAGAAAGGCTTTGTGGTCATTTGATACAGTTGGATGTTTTACCTATTGTGGCACACTGGCCAAGACCAGCTGTGAAAACTGGCTTGCAATTGTTTTGTTCTTGTGACATGTCTGTAAAGCAGCCATATTAATGTATCATATTCACTGTGCCTGTGTAATTAGATCTTTAGGAATCACTTTTGTAGACTTTTTTTAGTCTCCTCAGAAAAGACTGTCAAGTGTCACTCTACAGAAGACATCACAAGGACAAATTCCTCTCCTGGTGCTCAGCTACATAGCTGTGAGTAAGGATCCTCTCTGCGTAGCCAACATGCCTGTATTTGCTGGCTGATAGAGACTATGTTTTTTAAAGTGAGATGACAGATTCCAGGCACAGGGAGGCTGTACGGGGCCGACCAGCTATGGGAGCAGAGGAGCACAAGTAGCATATGCGCTTCCACTGTAAGAGTATACTGAAGTATATTACTTAGTTTTTCCATCTTGTAACATAAAGCAAGAGACTAATCCTGTGTCCTAAATTTGGATACAGTGGATGCTTTTGCTGGCACTTGCTTTGGTCTCATTTTTAAGTACATCTGTTTCAAAGATAAATAATCTAGGATATTTTAAGTCCATGCTGTAATGGGAAGATGCCTAGATACTTGTAGTAGGCAAACCTGGTTTTAAGGGAAGTCCAGATTTTGACATGCAGTTCTTTGCATACATCTTCAACACAAATGATGTGTTGGTTTGAAACAGTAATAATTTACTTGGCTAGGAGAAACTTGTATGCAGATGCATTTGTTTTGCAGATGCAAACTTACTAATTGCTAACACAGTTTTATCTTAAAACTTCCTCTAGTTGCAGAGGTGTTTTTGAGATACTGAACAAAATACAGTCATCCCATCTAACCAAGTGCCCCTTGCCATGATGCTAGGTGCATACTCTACCTAGTTGCTCTTTTCTTTTACTCAGCCCTCCAGTGAAGAGCCATAATTAGTTCCTGGGCAGTGTCTATAAGAAATCTGTATCTCCTACTGAAATCATTAGGTGTGGCAGGCACACATTCCAGTTGACATAAAGTTGTAGCTCTTTCTAGCTATGTCTGGTTACCCTGCAGCATCTCTCAATGTGGAAAAAAAACTTGTTTCAAGCTCTCTGCATCTCATTGTACTTCAGTATCTGGCCACGACATCCATATGCTGCTGTTTTCAAGACTGGTGTGAGTTTTCTTTCTTGAATATTTCTACATTGACTCATTAACCTTTTGACAGTACTACCATGATGTTTTATTGATAGTGTGGCATTGGCTGGGCTGGTGATGGTTATATTTGTGGAAAAGATGTTGACATTGATGGCTACCCTAATGAAGAACTCTCATGCTCTGCTGAAAATTGCAGAAAGGTAAGAAAGGCTTTCTTAATTCTGTGATAATTCAGAGCATGAAAGGATAAAGAGGAAGACTGTAAGAAATATGACTCAATGTATTCATCTTTTATTCAGGTGATTGAATTCTGTTTAATTTGGTGATTAATTTTCAATTAATTAATAATAGAAAAAAATCATTCAAATTATGAAGGCATCCAGTTTACCTACAGAACATCAGACTTGTCTCCTTTTCTGTCTAGGACAATTGCAGATTTGTCCCAAACTCTGGACAAGAAGATGCTGATGGTGATGGGATTGGAGATGCCTGTGATGACGATGCAGATGGAGATGGCATTCCTAATGAGCAGGTGCTGTGTTAAGATCAGGATGCAGGGGTCCGTGCCAAACAGAAGGATTTCCCACTGCTGCAATGGGAAGTGATTCTGAAATCTGACTCACTACTGTTCTCCAGAGGTTGTTACATACCCATCATTGTTAGTGGCCTCCTAAATTCCATCTTTTACTTTTATATAATGCTCGTTCTTACAAGACTTAAACCACACAGCCTTAAATCCCACCTTTGTATCCTCTGTCACTACCTTTTATCATTTAATTCTAGAGCTTTTTGAATAGAGCTTTTGTCCTTCTGCCACACTCCCCCACAGCATGACCTTCAGGAACATTATTTGCATTAATATCTTTTTATTTAAAGAGCAGATTGACCTGACAACACATTTCATCAGGGATCCAAAACCCACATAAATGAATTTGTGTCTTGCCAATAAGACAAGCTTGCTTGAAAAAGCTTTGGATCGTGTCCACAAAGCAGAAGCGGTTTCCCTGTGGGTACACACAGCAGAATATATTAGAGGATACATTCAGATTGGGAAAGGTGTTTTATTTTCACCCTGTATTCTTACAAGCCCACTGTTGTTCTGCATTAAGATCATTGACTGATACTGCTTAACGTGCTTCCAAGCCAACAAGAACATTATCCAGAGTACAAATGTCCACCTGGAGCTAGGGCAGACTAGCAGTCACAGAGCGTCTTTCTCAGCCTGTTTTGCCACAGAGTTCCACGCTAAATTCTGCTAGCTTAATTCAACTGATTTTATTAATGTTCTAAAATAAAAAAAAATTAAATCCTCCTACAACTGTAAATCTGTTTGCAGGTTCAGCACCTTCATAATCAAGTAACTTTTATATTGTTTCTATTGTTCTTCTCTTTGGGCAATAGGATGAGGTCATGGGTGTGCTGGATAGGTGTGGAAATTTTATACCACTTTGAAATATAATTTTCTCCATATACCTCCTGGTGGACTTTAAAAGTCAATAGCAGCTTGCCTGAAACAAACAAACCCACCAAAACCAAACAAAAAACTGGTACCTTTTTGCATCAAGTTCTTTCCCTATTTTCCAGCTAGTCTGTACCAGAAGGGGGCATTGGCATTTCACTGAGAGCATCTGCAAACCTTGTCAGAGTCTCTGAACTGCAGCTTTTGAGAAAGACCACGTGAGAAAACTTGGGTACCAAAACAGACTCCTCATCATGCACCCATGTAAAATGAGATTTAGAAATCAAGGTTTTAAGTAAAGCCTTATGGTGCTGGGTGTTTGTGATTAGGGTTCCCAGTGTGGTTCAAAGCAGAGCTTTGAGGGAGCAAGTGAAATCTGATCCAGAGCTAATACTGACATAAAATGTCAAAACTGCTCACACTTTTTTTTTTGGAAGTAGAAATAAATACAAGAGTTTTATAAATAACTAAAGTCGAAATTAAAGATTAATGGCCTGACTGATGTCTGATTCTGTGTCTCTTGCAGGATAACTGTGTCTTGGTTCCTAATGTCAACCAGAGAAACAGTGACCAAGATATCTTTGGAGATGCTTGTGACAACTGCCGCAATGTCCTGAATAATGACCAGAGGGACACAGATGGTGATGGGAAAGGAGATGCATGTGATGATGACATGGATGGAGATGGTAGGTGATTTTTCACTTTGAGCTTCTCTGATGTCATTCAGGTTTTCCCAGAGTGTGCTGCGCATTAGGAGATTTTGTGTCACCAACTGTAACACATAGTCTTTGTTCATTAAACTTGTGGTTTTAATCCTTTTAATTTAGTTAATACATATGTTAGTCTGCACTGGAAGCACTGTACACTGTAACAGAGAAACCAAGCCATGTTTCATGTAGAAGTTAAGGTTGTTGATCATTCAGCATTTCATTAAAGGTACAAACATTCCAGGGCATCCAGCTGCTGACAGTCACTGGTACCCCAGAGCTACATAACACATTATTTTCATTGCTGTATGAGGCTTGAAAGAAGTGAAAAAATCACACCCCTTCAAATGTAGCTTAAAATATGAAATGTCCTGTCCTGTAAGTTGTGGAACAGGATAGAATTAATGTGTGTAATTAAAGGGTGTCATGGGGTGGATAGCTGTGCTTTAGCGAGATTGTTCCTAACTACAATTAAATGAGTGATGTACACATAAGAAAGATTTACTGTGCAGGCTTATAGTTTCATTGCAGAATTAAGTAGTTGCTGAAAAGGAATAGTGTCTTTGCTGTTTTAATATTTATATTGTCTAGTGTGGACAAATATGGGAATTGTCTTTAACACACAATCCACTTTACTCTAGGTGTTAAGAACCTTTTGGATAATTGTCAGAGGATCCCCAATGAAGACCAGGAGGACACAGATAATGACGGTGTTGGTGATGCCTGTGACAGCTGCCCTACAATCAGCAACCCAAACCAGGTTAGCAGGCAGAAGGAAAAACTATTTTTGTTTAGGAACAGGGACTGCTGAGGCCTAAAAAGATGCAAGAGAATGAAGCAACACATGCAGCCATAGTGTTCATATTTTAATAATAAAGTGTATTTCCTGGATAATATAGAATATATATATGTATTCAGGAGAGTTTTACAGACCTGCTGACTGTCCTGATGTGAGGAGGGGGAGCCACCAGTTGTACTCTCACCGTTCAGGATGTTCTTAGGACCTCTGCCCAGCATGTATCTTCTACTGTCATGCTCTGAAATGGGCTCCAGTCCCACAGAGTTAAATGTCAGACTCCACACAGGGGTGCGACTTAGTTATGCTTAGTATTTTTTTAATCAGGACAAAAATCCTGGTGTGTATATTTATCAAAACTTTCAGTGCTCCTAGGTGAGAAATCATTGTAACTTTTCATGTGTCGGAATTCTGATTTCACCTGTGACTAATGAAAAATGTTGGAAACTACAGAGAAACATAGTAGATTTTTAAAGATGCTTAAGAAATAAGCCTTGGCTAGAAATGAAAAACATTTATTTTCAGTAGCAGAGGAATCTTCCTTGAACTCTTCAATTAATTTTAACCATGTTTATTCACTGTCTTTTTTAATAAAACTGAATTTTTGTTTAGATGGATGATGCAAGAGAGAAAATATATTCTGTAACACAAATGTCTCTTCATACTTTTATTTTAGTTGTATTTGATTTGGTTGTGTTTTGATTTAATCCTGCAAATAGATGCTCTTGACAGCTGATAGTGGAACTTTCTCTGTTCCCTTTTGCAGTCGGATGTCGACAATGACCTGGTTGGAGATTCCTGTGATACCAATCAGGACAGGTATGCTGTGAGAGAGGCTAGTCCTGAGCTGAAGCATGCTGCTGATTCCTGGAGAGCTGTAATCCCTCAGGCTAGCCTGGATTTAATTCCAGACAGACGTTATTTCAAAAGCAGTGTTAGGATTTATTAGCCTTGTTTGTTCACTTCCCTGTGGTAGTACACTTACAGAGCCTTCACCTTTATAGCCATTCACACAGGCTTCCTCTGAGTTTCTATGGAAGTGACATTCAAGCAGTTCTCTAGCTGTAAAATACAGAGCTGCTCAGAGCTTCTTAGTGAAAAAATGTCTTTCCTTTTTTCCCTCTGTTTTTCATTCCTCTTTTATTTCTCTACTTCCTTAGCAGAAATGTCACAGTTTAGGGCTCTACGTATTTCCTTAAGAACCTAGAGTTGCAGAAAGAAAATTTTATTATCAAGTGTAAAACACTCACAGAGCAACCCCTTTGCTTTAGCACAGCAAGAGTGGCAAAGATCCTCTGTGGTTTTCATATGCATTGGGCATTCACAGGAGCACATTCCATGACAAATTGCATCACTTGTCTTGAAGCAGCTTCTGCATAACCAGCTTAAGGGATGACAGGTTCTCCCATCTGCACCTCACTGACAACAAGAGGCAAGCCAAACGATAAATCCTGTGCTGACACAACATTTCATCAGCCACAGACAACTGCAGGGTTTCACCCCAGGGCCATTGGTGGGTGCTGCTGTCTGTGAAGGGATCAGCAGGGAGCCCACTTACATGTCTCTGCAGGCATCATTCCCAACCTTGGGCCAGCAGCTGCCAAGGCCACCAGCATTTTACTCTTGATATGTCTTTGTTCTTTTTTCCTGTTTTAAAAAAGGACTTTTTCCTCCCCCATAAACTTCACTGATGTGTGTGGAGCATTTCCTGTGTGAAGCATGCTTAACCTTGCAGTAGATACACATGTATGGAACTTAATTGCGTTTTATCTCAATATTGCAAACATTGATTACTCTGACCTAAAATTAAAGCACATTTCTTAAGCAGGGAGAGTTATTTGGGAATATTCCTACCTATAAGCCATAGCATGACTTTAATTTGGCTGCAGGTCATTTCTGTTCAACCTGTGCTGATAAGAAACTACTGAGGGAAAACATGCCTGCTAATTGCTAGAAAGCAGTTTGGTTTTGGTGTGCATACAAAACACACCACACTTCAAGCAGGTTTTTTTCAGGGATACACTTAACAGTTGGGATGGAGAAGTTATGTAGGTACCCCATAATTTCTTGAACCCCCTTCTGTAGCCTGTGTTCCTGTGCCTGGTGGCTCTTCCCTGTAACCAGCTGATGCAGCCATGGCCTGGAAGGAGCTACAGACTTTCTCCTGTTTTGTACTGTATGTCCCCCCTGCAGGATGCAGTCATTCAGTTTGGAAAACACCTTCAAGACCAGTGAGTCCAAGCACTAATGTAGCAGTGCCAAGTCCACTATGAAAAGCTTGCTATGCAGGAGGGTGAGAACAGTACCTGTTTTTAAATAAGTCTGATTTCAGGTGCTCCTGTAGAGTCTCTCATAAAGCTTCATTCACACTCACCCCTGCATGTTCACAAGCACCAAGACACATGTGCATGCGTGCACATAAGACAAAGGACACAAGGTCTCTAGCTCTTGCTATCTCCTGAGTGCCTCTTGATTGGTGACACTGCTCTTGTTGGATGTGCCTTACACGCCCTTCAGGAGTGGATGTTCACTGGGGTCTTGGGCTCCAGAATGTTTCCCACACTGTATAAGGCTAGTTTTTCTTTTCCTTAAATAGGTTTTTAGCTCCTGGCTTGGAACCTTTTTTAGTTCCTTGCTCCTTTGCTTTTCTGCCACCTTATCTGACTCTCTTTGTTCCTGATCTCCCTGCAGTTCAGCCACCTGAGCAACAACAGGTTTTGTTGCCCACTGCTCTGCTTCCAGCTCCAGAGCTGCCACTGGAGTGTTTCCCCCTCAGGTGTCCGTGCTGTTCCCTGTGCACAGGCAGGAGCTGATGCTGGCATACCATTTCTTCTTTTGTTTCTGTGCTTGCAGCGATGGTGATGGGCACCAGGACAGTACAGACAATTGCCCTACTGTTATTAACAGCTCCCAGCTGGACACAGATAAGGATGGGCTGGGTGATGAGTGTGATGAGGATGATGATAATGATGGCATTCCTGACCTCTTACCCCCGGGCCCTGACAACTGCAGGCTGGTCCCCAACCCGGGGCAGGAAGATGATAATGGTAAGATGGGCCTGAAGGAGCCATTTTGATTCTCAGGCACTGCATTCATCTCCAGACTGTGTGCACCAGGATGCAACACTGTCATTACCAATGCATACAGTCATCCCAGGAACAACAGCAGCACTCAGGGGCCCTTTAGCCAAAACAGAGGCACTTTCTCAGGCACTATAGCCAGCAGGGCTGATGCTCTGCCTGCTTCTTGGACACCCTAATCCCATGGCTGGGGGAGATGTGACTACTTGCTGCACCATAAATCTCCTTTCGCTTCTCTGATGCATTCAGGTGATGGAGTTGGAGATGTCTGTGAGTCTGATTTTGACCAGGATACAGTGATTGATCGGATTGATGTGTGCCCTGAGAATGCAGAGATCACCTTGACAGACTTCAGGGCCTATCAGACAGTGGTGTTGGACCCAGAGGGGGATGCGCAGATTGATCCCAACTGGGTGGTTCTGAACCAGGTAAAAACAGTCTTTGTTGGTCACTTGGTCTTTCCTACCTGTCTGAGAAAGATCATTTGAAAACCACAATAAAATTAGCTCTGTAATTGCTAGACCTCTGGCAGACATGAAAAGTGGAAGGTGTTGGTTAGTAGAATATTTTCAGGAGTAATAATGAAGGAATTTTCTGTTTGATAGCCTTCAAGCTATCAAAATTGATGCTCCTAATACTCTAAAACAGCTACATGCTGGCCAGCTTATTCTGGATTGATTTCACTGCTGCCAGAAGGCAGACATCTGTTACCCTGTTGAAATATTTCTGTGGCAAACAAGTTCCATTAATCCTTCCCATAATTTAAAAGTCAGATGTGCTACATAACAGAGCATCTCTTAGAATCATAGAATGGTTTGGGTTCGAAGAGACCTCAAAGATCATTCCAACCCCAACCTGCCATGAGCAGGGACAACATCCCTAGACCAGGTTTCTGAGAGCTCCAGCCAGCCTTGAACACTTACAGGTTCGGAACATCTTTGGGCAACCTGTTCTAGTGCCTCACTACCCTCACAGTATTTTTTTTTCCCTCATGCTTAATCTAAACCTTAACCCTTGCTCTTACTTTGAATCCGTTGCCCCTTGTCCCATCACTGCATGCTCTTGGTAGAATATCCCTCTCCATCCTTCTGGTAGGCTCCCTTCAAGTACTGGAAGGCCACAATTAGGTCACCCCAAAGCCTTCTCTTTTCCAGGCTGAAAAACCCCAATTCCCTCAGCTCTTTTTCCTAGCAGAGGTGCTCCATCCCTCTGATCATCTTTGTGGCCTCCTCTGGACTTGCTCCAACAGGTCCATGTACTTCCTGTGCTGGGATCCCAGAGTGCTGTACTGGGCAGCACTCCATTACTCCTAGATGGAGTCCAGTAACTTATTTACACTAACAAATTTTAGCCTTCAGGAGGCTAATGTGCTATGAGTCACAGGGAACATGTATTTTTTTCCCATTGCAAAAGTCTCTGCCAAGCCAGCTGGGATGTACACATCCTCCTTAGTCCTGGCAGTCAGTTTAATGCTGAACTCTGTGATCCAACTGTATGAGCTAAGCCTAGGAAAAGCTCTCTTCCTCCCACAACCCTCTTCCCCTGCACCCCAGTTTTGGCCAGATTGAGATTTCCAGAAGATTGTGGTAGGGAAAGAAAGTATCAAAATACCAGGATGACTAAGTCTGCACTAGGAAAGCCAACAAATCATTCCCGACTCAGGCTGTGCAAGCAGCTGAAATATTACTATGTGATTATATTTCTCACTGATTTTAGTTCAGAGCTACAAGCATCACAGATATGTTGTGAGCAAACAGAAGAGAGGGATGAAGGAGGTGCTAGAGGGAGACCAGAAAAGGCTTAGCCAATCCAGCTTGCCACACATGCTAACCACCCTGAATTTACCCTCACAGGGGATGGAAATTGTGCAGACTATGAACAGTGATCCTGGCCTTGCTGTTGGTATGTAGCCTCTTCTGAGATTCAAGTTTTACAGCAGAAAATGAAGATGTGTTCTGCAGAATTGTTTTTAACTCCTGTGTACCCTTAGGTTACACGGCTTTTAACGGCGTTGACTTTGAGGGCACTTTTCATGTGAACACAGTGACAGATGACGACTATGCTGGCTTTATTTTTGGTTATCAAGACAGCTCTAGCTTTTATGTAGTCATGTGGAAACAGACGGAACAGACGTACTGGCAAGCGACTCCCTTCCGAGCTGTTGCAGAGCCCGGCATTCAGCTAAAGGTACTGGGGGTGGCTTCTAGCTAAGGACACTGCAGCCTGGCTATGCCATCTTGCCATCTGCTGGCCACGGGCTAGGTCAGCATGCCATGCCTTGCATAAGCCAAGCCTCTGCACTGCATGTCAGCTGTGCTGCCCGACTGGTGTTCTCTATTGGCAACTGCTGTCAAAACGGTCAAGTCAGGCAGCTGCCACACAGCCCTTTAAATAGCACTGTTTTTTAAGGAACTTAATCTTGCCTTTCTGATCAGCTGGAGCATTTACTCTTTGCAGTGATTGTGCTCTGACCCTGAGTGGTCAGATTGCCTCTTTTTCCTTTGTCCAGGTACCAACCTGGTCACTTTGTCCATGTAGGCAGTGGCTGCGGCTGTAGAACAGAAGTTAGGGGCCTGTTAGTAGCAGGGAGGATGTTTCTGCAGACCTGCTCCTCACTAAAAAAAATCGTGGCTCCTGGAAGTGACTTTTCTCTGTGGTCAGTGCTGGAAAATTGTATTTCTGCAGGCTGTGAAATCCAAGACAGGTCCTGGCGAGCACCTCCGCAACTCCCTGTGGCACACAGGGGACACCAATGATCAGGTCAGGCTGCTGTGGAAGGACCCCCGAAATGTAGGGTGGAAAGACAAAGTCTCCTATCGCTGGTTCTTGCAGCACAGACCTCAGATTGGTTATATCAGGTAAGAGAGGAAAAGATAAATAAGGTAAGTACAGATACTGTAATTTCTCAACACCTGATTCTCTGATGATACCCTGAGAATTTGTATTATGTCTGGGCTTTGTACTGATGAAGCCTTATAACAAATTAGACTTTTGGAATTCAGCCTGCAGCTCTTTTCCTAGACAATTCCAAGTTAAACCTCTTTGTATGGATCATCAGTCTCTTTTAACTGTGCCTTACCCTGATGAGCTGTTTTCTGGCTTTAATACCTTGTTTTCCAAGCTACTACTGGCCACTGATCTGAAAAGCAATATGTTTCAATTTTTTAAATTTTGATATTTTAGAATATTTTTGTTGGAATTGGGATAGTTCATGTATGTATTATAGGATAACAGAATAAAAATTGTCCACTTAGAAGTTGTGATTCTAACTTCCAAGTAATTATCCTCCTGTGATAGATTTGACATTACTCAGCATATAGTCAGAAAGTTTGTCAAAGCTTTGTAATGTGTGTTATATATTCTTATTTTGGGTTTTGGGAAAAAATAGTTAATAATAAAACATTTTACTCTGCAACATCCAGCAGAGAAATCAGCAGGAATTATATTTGTAGAGAAGACTGATGTTAAAATGCAAAAAACTAACTGCCCTGGCATGATGGACTCAGGTCTTTCAACCTTATAATAGAACAGAAATATGGGTAAGTCAGCTTTTCTTCAAGAAAATCACCACCCTGCAATTGAGAGGCAGTAACTTGATGGTGTAATCATTCCACTTTTCTAGTGCAGGGCATCATCTTCAGTAGTAATTGGAGTGAGCATGATTTATTTTTACACTAAAATGGATTAAGAACATTTATACTGTCAATTATTGTGCCCCAGCCACAGGGCAGTAGCAAATTGATCTGAGGTGGCAACTTACATTTAGACCAAGAAGTTAGTGAAGCTGCTGCATGAGCAAACTTCTCCTGTGGCTGCAGTCTCTCCAACCAGCCTAAGTAATGCTCCCTGTAACTGGGAAAGGTAACACAGTCTGTGTCACAGAATCCTTTAAAACTAAAGGCACCCAGGCCTAAAGTGAGCCTCTGTTAGCTCTCTGTCTACTCTTGCTGTGGTCTGGTTAGGACAGATGCCACAGACCACTATGTGTCTAGCAAAGGTTTTCTGAGCCTCCAAGGAAGTCACTTGAGCCAGCCTCTCCCATGGAAATTTGCAAGACAACAAATTCTATTCATTGTACATATACTTTTGAACTGCCTCAGTAAATCAGTAAATAAAATCAGAAACATACCAGGATCTGGGCTTCTTTCCTTATTTTATGAAAAGACACAGGAACTTTCATTCCTTTCACCATTTGCTCTTTTCTTGTATGCAGAAATGCATCAGCAGTATCTCCATCCACAGCAGGGCCCTCGAGGCTCATCGTCCTCTAGGTCATTTACCCTGTATCCCTTAGGCTGAGGATTTGATGTGGGCAGTGCTGCAACAAACAGCTCAGCTGGCTCCAGTGTGGTCCTGCTCAAGCCCTCAATACAGAGCACACACTGGGAAGCTGGTGGGGGGCAGCTTTCACAGGGCTATTTGGGAATTTGCTGATGTATTTTCTAACAAGAGGGTGCTAGATCAGCAAAACAGTTCCTGGAATTAATCATATTCACATTTTTAAAGAAATCTCACAGACAAGTTTAAGATCCCAATGGTTTGTTTAAAACTTTTCCTATTACCAAAAAAAAAAAAAAGTTCAGCTTCAAACTTCAAACTGTGCAAGACAATATCCATCTAGCCTTCTTCAGCTGATCTAGTCTGGTTCTCCTATCACTACTGACTGTGGAAAATTTCAAGACCTAATGCACTCAGCTGGACTGACTACAGGGGAAAAAAAACTATTCCAAAGCTTTTTTAGGATATGTAGAAACCGCTCAAAAAACTCTCCCTTGTCTGGCTCTTGCCAACATGCAGCATTGCTCCAGTTCCCATTCTACACAGGAGCTACATTAACTGCTTTTTCACCCCTGGGCTAGATGGGAGGGATAGCATGTCCAAGAATAGAGTCTCCATGGATAACAACATTACTTTCAGGAATGTTGCAGCCTTAGAAAAGACCTAATAGAGCTTCTGTTTGCTTTCATTAAGGGCAAGATTTTATGAAGGCTCTGACCTAGTGGCAGACTCTGGTGTAACTATAGACACCACGATGCGTGGAGGACGGCTTGGAGTTTTCTGCTTCTCTCAGGAAAACATTATTTGGTCCAACCTGAAATACCGCTGCAATGGTAATGTTGCTCTTGTGCCATTTTGGCTAACAACTAGCAAGTGACAATGAAGAACCAGTAGTAAGCCATTTAGCCTTCTTTCCTTTGCCCTTTTTTTACAAGTTATTCACAGCTGTGAAATGCCTCCCCTGACACCAGCAGCACACCACAGCCCAGCCAGACAGGAACTAACACCTCACAGCTGCTCTTCCCAGAGCAGTGACTCTGCTACAGAGTGTTTGCCATCTGAGGGGCATAGCTGTCATCAGAGAATTAGAAATGTTATATAAAACCAACTGACTGACAGCTGTACACACACAATAAATACACTGATGCCATCATGTATGTAGATGCCTTGAGCTTTGAATACAAGGTGAAGTACACCTGGAGAGACAGTGAGCTCAGGCATCAGGCATCAATTGCATACTTGCTGGCTGGTCCTCTGTATGGGGGGATAAGATCATAAGATGCCTTTCCTTCCATATAGGAATGCTCTTGATTTTGTGGGAGTGTGCTGGCTCAGTTTTCTCAGGGCAAGAGTCTTTTAGCTTAGCCCTGATCATTCACTATATGAAATAACTTAAACTTTTGTCACTCACACAGAATCTGATCATCTCAGGGTATTTCTGTCCCAGCAGCAGTTCAAGTAACTTGAACTGGGGCTGAAGGGGCTGCTCCTCCTCCTCTCAGCATCCCTACCCAGCCTTTGGAAAATCTACCAGCCAAGTTGGAATAGTTTCCTTGTCTGCTTTCTGTGGATCCGAGAAGCCCAGTCCAGGACTGCAGGGGACATGGCCACTCTGTGGTGTGTTATGCTGATGGACTCTGGTACTTGGACACTTAGTACACTTAGGCTGGCTCTTGGAGATCACATTTAAACAGGGAAGTTCTAGACAGTAGTGCTTACAAATAAAAATTACATGGTAAGTATTTTCAACTGTATTGTAGTCTCCCAGAAAGCAAGTATCAAAGCTGCCACTGAGTCACACTTACATGGCAGTGAGCAGGCAAGTGGCGTTGCTGCAGGAGCTACATAAAGTCAATGAAACCCACTCAAAATAACTCTTTTGTTCCCACAGTATGTCTGTTTTCATATCAGAGAAGTTCCTACATTATGTAGAAAAGGAATTTCAAGCCTTTTAAAGGTGCTCAACAAAAGCAAAGGACTTACTCCCTTTTCCTACATACTGTGTGTTTATACACATGTCCTTTTTTTGAGTTTAGAGCTACCTCTCCTGCATCAGGGTGGAAATAATCAGAGTGAAGTTGAAATCATGCAATTGAGCTTTGTTGTTGTGGCTCCACTGCTGGCTGCAGCTTTAACTCTGTGGTTGCTCTGTCGCTCTCCAGATAAAATGTTTTGGGATCTGGCAAAGGCAGTCTGCAAATAACGCTTCCAAAAGAACTGTAGCTGCTCTCATGACATTGATCTATCTTCAGCTCCCTTGTCCAAGTCTCAAGTCTTTATGCCAGTTGCTGTTGGTCCTGGGGTTAATGCTTTTTGTCCCTTCTTGGGGCCTGGGAAACCATCACAGGGAAGTTGAATAAGGATACATGAGAAACCGAGATGCTGATGCTACAAATGTGTCTGGCATGCAGAACAAGACAAGCATGTCTCCTGCTTTTCTGGTCAGTGTTTATTGATAAAAATTTAAGAGTGGTAGCCACAAAATCTTCAGGGATGTGTAATCTGAAGACTGACAGTACTCCTTTGTGGACTGCCACTGTAGCACTCACTGTCCTGTTAGCCTCTTCGAGTTTCTCAGGGGTATACAGCTAAAACTGAAAACATTCCCTGTTTGTTCTTAATGTGGAATCAAAAGAGAAGCATGTTACCTAAAAAGAGAGAAGGTGGGTAATTTAAGTGCTCCTTAATTTTGTCAGAAGAGACTAAATTTTTGCATATTTTCCTGTTTTCAGACACCATCCCAGAGGACTTTCAAGAATTTCAAGCGCAGCAATTTGGTGTTGGGGATATTTAAAATGTAAAAGCAAACTAACATTGCTATTGCAAACAGTAAAACAATATATTTTAAATCCTTATATGATTTTTGTTGTCAGAATGCACACTGCAGCTTTGTTCTCATTGATGTGACTATGTCAGACTTTTTTTTTTTGGTAAAAAAGTGAAAATAAAAAGGAGATAAAATATACTTGGGCCTCACTGCTTTTCAAATTTGCCCTAAAATCTACAGAGCAGCATGTAAATGGACAACTTGCTTAAAACTTGCTCAAGAAAATTTTGGATCTATTGCTTTTTTGGACTCAGTATTAAACAGGGTGGGGAAGAAAGTGGAATTTTCGCTGCCTTGAATGTGTTATAAACAACAGGTTGCATCTGGTAATGAAGTGGTTCAGAGCTATTTGGCTGAGCCACATAGTATACCTTTCCAGTCCTCCTAGGAATAGGTTGTATGTCCTTTAGGACATTTTAAAGCCTTTGGAGACTATTACCTTTGCCAGACCTCCCCTTAAGCAATGTATTAGACCTCCCACTCCCAAAAATTGTGAGTCACACTATCACATCGTGGAAAAGCAAAAAAGCTGGCAGCAGAGCATTGTAGTCACATCTTATGACTTGCATGTGACTAAAACAAACAAACAAAAAGACTATAGAGATAATAAATGCAGAATCACCTAGATAAAACAATCCTAGCTTTCACATACACAAAGCCAGGCTTTGACCTGTCACCAGAGCCAAGCTCTCTAGGCAGGTAGTGCAATATTCTTTGCAAATATATTCTTTGCAATATGCAAAGAAGTCACCAAACTAAAACCCCAAAACATCGCATTAACCATTAGGAAAGGACTGAAAACAGAAGGCCAAAAGAAACTGTATCACAATGCACTCTCTAATTTGAAGTGCAGAGAGGTGTTAATACAGTGTGTATTTTTACTACATTCTCTTTGAAAATGGGGCTAGGAAGGGAGGCATGACAAGTTCCAAGGGCTGTTGAATAGATAGGATAGTTACTTTAAAAATAACTGTATACTTTTAAAATAACTGTAGGATAATGATTTTAAAAAGGACAGTCAGAAACAGCACTTCAGTCTGGAGGGAGGGGGAAGGAAGATATACAAAAGGGAGGAATATAGTGAGAGTTTTAAAATCAGAAGTAGCCCTAGGAAAATGAACAGTCCTAGTTCTTTCCCAGCACAAGGATACAGGGGGAATGCTGAGTTAAATTATCAGGTGAGAGCATCAAACAACAAAACCACATTTCTTGTTCTCAGTACAATAAAAATACCCTTAAGGATATTACAAGCTATCAGAGGCTTTGACTACTGGCAAAATTTTCCGATGGGCTCCTCCATCATTGCCAAAGTTTCTGGAAGCAGGGTGGGCCTAGGAGCTGTCCCACGAGGATCCCAGAGTCCCATTACAAAATCCATGATGCCAAAGCATTCCTTTGGTTCAGTGCTTCATGATGAAAGGTCCTCCAGTTTCAGTCCTCCTTTCCTCTTGGCATCACTAAACCCAACCACTCACCAGATGTCTGAGGACTGAAAGGCTATTTACTCTGGAGCAACACAGAGGGCATTGTCAAATTATGCTTAATAGGTGACAAAAAGCGTGTTTTTGTAGCTGAGCATGGGCTGTAACTGCAGTATTGTTCATTTAAGAAGGAAAACACACACTCTAAAAAAAATTTACATCTTCCTTATCAAACATTTGCATTTCACCAGAAACAGCCCCTTCTCCTGGCAGAAATCCTCTGAATGGTGTGGGCACAGCCTGGGCAGAAGGCAGTCACTGTGCTCACCCATACCACCACTGCAGAACACATGGGGCCTGCAGTGCTCAATTTTGTACAAGTGGTCTCCTCACACTGGATGCAACAGGGCTGGCCCACCCACACCTGCTGCAGCATGGGCAGCACACATCAGCTCCATCAGAAAACATGACTGCACTTGGCCTTCAAATCCTTGCCAGGCTCCAAAGCTCTGCTCAGCCCTGGTCTCCTCCTCCTACAGTGGCTGGGAGGGAGCAGCCTGGCCCTTTGCCTTATCAGCTGGCTTAACAGCATGGAGCTTGCCTGTTTCCAGGCTCTCTTCCAGTCCATGACCACTGGAGGCTGTAAGGTAAGGAAAGAAGGTAACTCTTTCCTGTGTGCTGCAAACATTCTTCACAGGCTCTGGCTCTCATGCTGTTGCCAAAGGTAACTCTGTGGAGCTGTGAGCCTCTTAACCACCCTGACAGAAAACCTACTGGCCTGCAGTGCTGACAGCCACAGGTAAAAGTCACAAGTCAGACAGCCAGAACTTTCATTTCAGAAGGTGCTGTTGGGACCTTCTGATGGGATGCTGGAGCTTACTGTGTCTGTTACATTGATATACCAACTGCTGGCCAGCATATAAGCTCAAGAGTGAAGCCAGCTGTAGCAAACATTTGTCCCAAGATCACAGTCTGGGCTTGGGAAACCTGCTGCCTCTTACATTCTCATCAGAGGTTGTGCAGTCCCTGTTTAAAAGTGTTTAAGCTTCTCTAGCACCACAACCCCTTTTTGGATTATTGTGCAATGCAGACATAGCTCCATGTGTGGCCTCTGGCAAGTGAAGACGCTGCAATCCCACATCTTTAAAACTGAACATGTAACATGCTCTTGACCCCACTGCCTGCCCAGCAGGGCTGCACTCAGCTGGAGCAGCAGCTGCAACTACTTTGGAGTTCAGAGTCCTGCAGCTTCTGCACCAGGATCCACCCTCTCAACAACAGTTAACTCTTTCCTGTGTGCTGCAAACATGGCAAATACATTTCAAGTGCTTCTGTTTCCTGAAGACCATCTGGCTGGAATCACAAGGAGGGAACATCCTGCCAGGATGCCAGAGCGCTGGGTGTGGGCAGCAGTGGGCAGGCTGGCAGGAGGCTATGGAGCACAGGCACTTGACTGTGTCAGTCCTGGAAACCTGTCTGTGCCTTGCTCCTAGGTCCAAACACACACCCTCCTAGCTCCATGCACCAGAGCTCTCTCACACATCAGGAACTGCACAGGGAATAACAGCCACCATTGGAAGCTGGGTCAGCAGTTTCTCAAAACCACAGGGAGCTGTGTCCTGGTGTGGGTCTGGTCAACTCTCCAGCACGGGTGCCACCAGCACCAGGAGGCAGCCTGCAGCTGGCACACGCTGAAACAGGACATGGATGGTGAGAGGGACTACCACTACCACCCATGAAGACAAAGCACCTTCCCTGGTGTGGATCTCAGCATGTCAAGTTCAACAGCTGCCCCACCACCCCACCATCTGGGCAAGTGAGGGAAAAAAAAAAGAAAAAAAATCAGAGATCTGCATCTCAAACAGCTGAACAGTGCTTCAGTGCTACATCAGACTTGAAAATATTTTGTTTGCACTGCCAGGGTATCTTTCACATCTCAGGGAGCTGGATTGTACAGAACAGATGCCACTGACAAATCTGTGCAATCTGCCATCATCTAGTATCACACACCAGAGAAATACAGAAACAACATGGACACTGAAGGCCTCTAATATTTCACAGAGCAGCATTTTTTTGTTAAACAACGCTGAAATTTAGTTTAAAAAAAAGGAGCAATTTACTTTTACTGGCTCAGAACTGCACAGCTTATATATTTGGATTATCTTTTAAGTTTCTTCTAGAATGAAATGAAGTCATTCTTCAAGAATGACTTTCAAAATTTAATCACAACAATTCATTTCAAATGTAAGAAAAATTTTATTGGTCCATTAAACATGAAATCTAAAACAATACATTCACTCAGTATACAAAAGGAAGTGTCCATAAAAACCATTAACATGCTAAAAAGGCAAAGCTGTTGACTATTTTACAAGTAAGATCTTAACAATTTTGGAATCTTTACCAATCCTTAAAAGTCAAACTGTTACAGTTACTAAGGACCACAACACTTGCAAAAAAGTTAAATAAACTAGCAAACTTCCACTTCACTGGGCTACAGCTTAATAAACTAAAACCACACATACACACCAAAAAGTTCCCTTGAGATACTAAGAACCTTGAAAAAGACTAATTAAAATCCCCTCACCATTAAGAAAATGTGTTTATATTTTGACTATTTTGCATCCAGTTTTTGAACATGGCATATATGAGACTGAACACCACGCATCAGTGGTGAACAAAAAGCAGACACTGAACCCATATGTTCCTAGTAAACCTTTTCTCAGCTTGTATATTACAAGTAGAATGATTTTATCTAGAAGTTTATTCTCCACACTTGAAGTTTGCATGGATGTCCAAATGACATCTAAGCACCTGGACTTGTATCAGTAAGAGGAAAGCTAAAGCTATGGTATGTCCAATGATCCATTACTTCCCCTTAGCTTTGCAAAATTCTTGCCTTTGCACTTTCTTCTTGGCTTCATGCTGAGGCTTCTTTGGCAAAAGCATGGCTGCAAGTGCTGCACCCTACAGCTCTGGTGAGCAAAAGCCCTGGAAGCTTTAGGCTGCTGGAGTGATTTCAAAGCTGATGGATGTGGCTCTGAACAAGTCTGTGAAAATGTCTGTATGCTACACAATTGGAACCATCAGGGACTGGCAGGCAGCAGGGAAGCCAACGTGGCTTATATCTGAAATAAATTCTAACTTTTTAAAACAACGTTATTGAACAGGTGTGGAAAGAATCAAATCCAAATTTGATAAAAACCCCTGAACAAATGGGATTTAAGGCCTACTTGAAACCTACAGAATTTCCCTGGACATCAAAAAGCAGTCATCATGCCAGTCTCTCAAAGTTGCTGCTTCAAGCTCTGTACAGTGTGTCTACATCCTGGGGCACCTGGGCACTCTGCCATGAGGATGTAGAAAATGCAGAGACACACCAGTTCCCAAGCTACGTATCCTGTTCTGAGTAAAGAAAGTAAAGCTTTCTAAGCACTTGACCCCTGCCATTCACTTGTATAGTCATGTGAAACACTGTATTTTAACCACTGTTTACAAAACTGAAAACACAAGTAAAATGTCATGGTGTTCATTATGTGTTTCCCTCCCACAAGAACTCGTAGGCCACTTTGGAAAACAGAGAAGCAGTTGTCACAGAGAAAAACTGATCCATGTAATAAACTATGATCCTTGACTCTGCTTCAATGCTGCAGGCTGTCCTGCTATGAAAGGGAAAGGATCAGTAAGACTTGGCAAAGAGGTCTTTGCTAGTTTCTAGCACCAAAGACATCCCATTTGACAGACAGCAGGTTGTCTGGGAATGAAGGAGGTTTACACTGCCTTTAAAAAATCCAAAGAGAAAAAGGCAAGTAAAACAAGGAGACACAGCCTCCAAGAGAAAGACATTGCTTCTAAAGCCCAGAAGGAAAATGAGAGCAAAATTTTAGCTGCGGATAATCTCAACTCATCTAGCCACCAGGGTATGGTCTTGTGGCATTTTGCTTCATCAACTTAGGAGAAAAGCCTAGCAGTCTATAAAATCTTTACTGCGCATTTTAAAAACAGTCAATGGATTACTTTGTTGCTGATCTGTTCAGAGATGCCCACCATACTGTGGGCTGCTAGCCAAAGTTCAAGCAGCACTATCTTAAGTACCCAAATTTTCCTTATGACATCATTCAAAGCCAAAGAACTGTTAAAAATCAGCTTTTTCACAAGTGCAATGGTTGCTTCGTTAATAGCAATGTTCTAGCCCAGAAATGGCTGCAGCAGTGGCTGACAAAGCAATTACACATGGGTAATTTATCATCTCAAAGCACTTAGAGACTTGCAAAAAGGTGCTAAAACACAAAATAAATAAATAAATAGACATGCAGTGTTTATGATTCTGTGAGGGGACAAACCCTCTCTCTGGACTATACATACACTAGCAACACTAGTGAATTCTGCATTTCAGAGGAAAGCAGCACAACCCAGGCAGGATTTACCACATTAGCTGGGCATGCACAAGCTGTTTGAACCTCATGGAAATGCTCGAAGGAGAAAGCTGAGAGTATCATGCAATACCTTTGATGTGCAATTGCAGTGGAGCTCAGCTGCAAGGGCTGCCTGCACACTTTGAGGAACTATGTGGCCGACAGCAAACGAGCATACCCATCTGCTTTCCACACATCCCAAGTAAAGTTTTATCATTTGTTAGTCCAGTTACTCGGATTCAGACACTTGCTCTCAGAGTCTGTCCCACTTATTTTACCCCAAACAAGAACCAGTCATGACTGCGGCTCTTGGTTGCCTTCATGAAGAAAAGTAAAATTGTTCCAGTCTCAGATGATAGTGCAGCAGTGAAGTCCCATATAAACTTTATGATGGTAAATTTGAGAAAGTAGAAAAAACCCAGTAAAATTGTTTCACCTTCCCAGCAGGACTTCTGTCAACACTGTCTGTTTCTCCAAGAGTCTATTAAAGATAGCATTAGTTCAAATTTAAATAGAGGAAATTTAGTACAGGGCATGTTCTCTGGTCTTGCTGTCTTTGTAAGCTTTCTCACTTCACACAGCCCAAAACCACTAGGAGCCAGAAGTGCTGCACTGCTTACCTCTGGGAACAAATTCAATGAACAAACATGGTACAAGGCAGGATAGACACTGTGCCATGAACTGCCTCAGCAGACAGTCACCTGCACTTTCAGGTATGGGGAGAGAAAGTTAACTGTTTACAGCTTAAATGTAAAAAAAAATATTTATTTACAAAAGCATCAGGCTACTTGTGAGTTTTCCCACTTAATTTTCCACTGCACAGTAATACCTGAAGCAGTCTTATCCCCAAAGGTTTGTCAAGCACAGATTGTTAGGTCTTCCATGTGCACTCTGGGTCTGATTGTGCCTTGTATACACTGGTGTAATGTACAAGGCAGCATCACCCAGTCACAGGCTCAGTCCAGGTTTTCCAGTTCTAGTGCCACCTGAATTAATAGTTATCACAGCAGTAGGTATGAAGGCACTTCTTAACAAGTGTTTTTTTGAAGCCCATTTGCATGAACTGTTTGGAATCTATGGGCTGGGAATTTGATTCCTTGACCTGAGCCGAGGATTTTATTATGTAGTTGCACATGGAAGTTCACAGTACAGATTTTACAGCAAACACTAAGGCTGTAACATTTGCCTGGCCAGCAGGAAGCCTTGTCTAGGTGAGGAATTAAGAGTCTTTGCACACCCAAGTGCTACTTGTTACTGATTCCTTAGAAAGGCCTGGAAGTCCACAGCTGGATCTGGGGCACCATGGACACACAGGCCCTAAAAGTTATTTATTTTTGGGGATTTCCCCCCAAAACATTTGCTCAAAGTAGACAAAACTGTGTAAACAGGCACTGCCCTATTCCACTCTGTGTATACCTGCATATCTACACGCTTAAGGTCAATAGTTGGTAGTAGAGAAGGATGAAGGAGCAGCTCAGTGAGGTGAGTGCTGTGGAGGAAGAAAGAAGAACGGACTCACGCCTCACTGTGGACTTTCTTTTTATAGCCTTGTTTCCTCTGTGCAAAACCTATTTCCCTAAACACAAACTGTAAAAAAACCAGCACAAGGAGGTGCAGAAAGCCCTGATGCAAACACTAGATAAAATAAGTGTTTCTGTAAACAAGAACATCCAAGAACCAAGATCAGTATTAAGATCATCCACATTGTGACTGGGATGCCTGCTATGAGAGCCAGACAACAGGAACCTTTCCCTGCCCTATAACTTGACATAGTGCATGCTTTCCTCCGTAAAACTCCTTTCCCCAATTGTTCTGTTACAAAAACCATGGCTAATTTAGGGAAAAAAAACCCAAAAAAACAAAGAAACCCAAAGCAAGCAAACAAACAAACCAACCCCAACCAAGCTCGGTTTCTCATAGTACAACATATATGGCACTAGAAGGCAAATCTTGCATGCCTCTTAGGATCAGGCAAGGCATGAGCCTGGACTATTTCAGTTGTAGCACACAACTACAGCACAGGATCAAAACTGTTTGTCAGAACTGCTGCTCTGAGTTAGGTGGGACAACTGTTAGTCATCATTGCACAGCCCACAAGCTATCTTAGGATCGGACAGATAAAATGCTTCTGGATTGAAAAAGCATTAATAAAGGCCTTCTTCAACTGCAGAAGTATCTGCATAGAAAATCTCTACATGCAGGCAGAAATGTTCTGACAGGTCCCCATGCTAGCAGAGCTCTTGGCAGGATCAGAACCTCCCAGCAGAAGCAAAGGGAAAGAGAAAAACCTGCCTCCCTGTCCAGAGCTATTTATTGCTCTCCTAACTCAGTGTCAAAGCCCAGCTTCAACTGCAATTTTTAACTCTTGGTGCAAACAAGAGCACCAAGGCAGTCACTGCTAGACAGACTCCTCCTTCTCTTAGATCTCAGGACATGTATTTTGAGGCTCTAATCACTGGGATAGGTGGCATAAGTAGACAAGACTGCAGACCTGAAGATTTTGTTTCAGGTAAGAGTGCACACGGTGGGGAAGATCACATCCCTAGAAAGCTCCAAACAGGACAGAAGCTCTGGGATACCATAAAAACAAGGCAGCTAAAAATGGCAATGAAAACAAGATGAGAATCAAGATCCAACATGTAAAGATTACTCACCAGGTGGGCATTAGCCATTAATTATTACAACAGAACAACTAAGGCATGCAAATCTTTTGGCCAACCCATCGGCACCCATGTTGTGCTTTTCTTTGATTTGCTGAAAGCAGTGGATGAAGATTTAAGGCTCAATCATATATTTTTTTTTAAAGAGAGCTACGAATTGGTTGATATTTTACACTGTACATGTGTGTGAATATACATTTTGAGTGAGAGAAGACAAAAACCACCAGGACTAGCTCAAGTCATAAATTCATCCCACCAGAATGCAGATAAATATGGGGATTCAACCTTTTTCAGCATTCAAGGCATTTGAGCTGTTGTTTTACAACCAAATCATCTGCTTAAATTAATAAAAAAAGGTGACAAGGTAGTATTTAATATCATCAGGTCATCTGTACTAAGGCAGCTGCTTGCTGTATTTGTGTCTTCTGGTTTTGCTTTTCTGACTGCTTACTCCAGTGTTTGGAATAGGAGTTCTACAAGAGAATTTCTGTCTCCATTAATACATTGGCTGGCTAACTTCCATCCCAACAGCAAAACTAATAGCAACAGAGGAGTATAAAAATATAGCAGTTAGAAAAAATACTTCCCAACCAACACACAAGCAGAAAAGATGATGACACACTATAATCCTTTTCTGACCATCAATGCATCTAAAATATTATAAAACTAGTCATGGAAACAGAACTGAAGACCTGGGAGACCTTTAGAGACAGATGAAAAAAGCTGAAACAGCAGGGCAGAAAAGTAAATGAGCACCCCACTTTTCAATTTAACAACGACAGGCAGTGCTCCCTTAAGTATAATTTTCTCAACAGCAAACAATGTGAATAAAGAATGCACCTTATCTTACATCCCCATGCAGTACACTCAACTTTTGAGTGACCTGGCAAAGCAAAATTGGACAAAATTCAGTTTTGACAATTTGTGTGAAGAACTCCCCTTCAGTTATTAACTGGGCTGAATCTGAATTGCATAAACTATCCAAGTTCCTTTAAAGTAATAATAGAATAAATACTTTACTATCATTGGTACATTCCTTTCTCAATCTAGGTATAAAATAACTTAATATATTTAATACTTAGATAAACAATTTTTAGTAGACGCTTTGGCAGTCAAATTTTATATATTCTCTTATTTCTACAGAAGTATTTAGATATGGTTTTGGAAAAAAATTATCTGGATGTTACTTACAAGAATTATATGCTGTACAAAACAGCAGTCCAAATCATCACTGCAAACTGTAAAATAAACAGTTAATGAAAGAGTATAAAAAGGAATGAATGCATATTTGCTGGAAGATACCACACATTCCTGGGAAGTAAGAAGATACCATCTGCACCATGAGTTTTTCTTTTCTTGTCAATGAAGCCAGAGAAAGATTGTCAGTTATTTGAAGAGTATTTCACTTATTCCAGTTTATGCAACAACTGTGTTTTCTACACACCACACATAAGCATTGTAAAGTTTCAAAACAGATTTGTTCCCTTAGGCAATGCTTGTTCATGATAATAAAAAAATGGTAAAAAAAGTCTTCAATCATTTGTTTAGTCTGACTAAAAAGGTAATAACGGGTATATTATGATAAGTGGGTAATCGGTATTTCATCATTCCAAAAAACAAAAGAAAAAAAAACACAAAAAGAGAAAAACTTAAAATGACCTTTAGACTGTTCACACTGAGAACTGTCTGGTTGGGCAACAGAGTGGAGCAATAAGAGTCCATAAGTACAGACAGACACAAACCCAACAGGAGACCATCTTAATCCAGAAGATAGACCAGGTTCCAGTGAAGAATTTTTCAATCTGAGCACTTTCATAACTGTTAAGGGAAAAAAAAAAATTGAATGACACAAAAGACTTTAACTAGGCTAAACCATGAAGGAAGCAAGGGAGAGTGGCTCTTTATAGAGCAAGACCTTGCTCAAAAGTGCACAAGAAAGACTTATAACATCTCTTCAAACTTCTACCATAAGGATTGGAAACACCCACACAGCAGAACTTACCATTCACATCTTCCCTCTCAACACATAGAGACGTTAATTTTTTGGCATTAAAGAAACACATCAAAGAAATACACTTACTGGAACCAATGAGTTACTGTCATCATCACGTAGAGAGAAGCCAGGAAGAAAACAAAGTGGAAGTAGGCATAACTGTACACTGTGCCCTTCTTCTCATCATAAACCACAGTCTGGCCTCCCCTTTTTTCAACATGCTCTTCAGCATCAGCTATAAGAGACAGGAAACAAGAAAGTTTTGCAAATGTAATGAGAACTGAAAACAGCAGCTGGCCTCACGGAGAACACAGCAAAACATCAGCGGTGTGATTTGGGAAACCGTGATTGACACAGGGTAACACTTGAACCTTTTCTCATCCTCAGGGCATGGGCCTAAAGCCTGAGTGAAAAACTGGACTAAAACTGAAATCCTGCCTTGTTACAGCTTCCTGGTTTACTGAGTAGATTCTGAGCATTGAGAGCATTTAAATTGCTCTACCTGTGCAATATGCTTCTGGCAAATCCAAGCTGATAATCCTGATTGTACCAGGTCTGCAAACAGGACACTCCCTTCCTATCTTACTCCTCAACTGCAGTCCCTTCAGAGCTGCTGAGCCAAAAGTCCAGCAGCCAGTTACACTCACAGGCATGCCAAAACCAGAAATCACTCTTTGTATGTTGCAGGAATTAAATGTACTTTAAAGAATTATTAACTAGCCTAGTATTTCTGAAATGGTGTTGTGACATCTCTTGCTTCCCTCTGTAGCCTAACTTGGAGCACTTCATCTGCTTCAGTTTGCATTCAGTACTCTGTTGAACAAGGGTACGAGCAGCTTTCTATCCACAGCTGTGTCCTTACTCTCTCGGCTTTGGCCCACAAGCCACAAAAATGGTAAATTGTGCAGAAAAAACATAATTACCGTCTCCGTCAGGTACACAGCAAAAGCAGCAACGAGCTACCTGTGGAACAGACAACAGGAAGGGGGTAAGAACCTGTGCTACAGCAAAGCAGAACAGCTGGGGAAGGAAGGTCTGTCATGTCTAAACTACAGACACTAATTTAGAAAAATCTCGTTTGTATTTCCAACCGGCACAAAACTTAAATTAGGATTTGCTCAGTAGCCCAGAACAGCAGTTTCCAAGCTTTGGAAAAACTTGTTCAATAAATGTGAATTAATGAGCCAGTCTTTAAAAATTACTCTACCCATTTTACATAACTCTAGCTCCAACACAGATTCAAATAATTATGACAAAACATAATTAAAGCTACACTAAAGCACATTAATATTTAGGAGACTTACCTATTTAGATGTGCATACAAGTACTTTTTAGGACATTTCTGTACTAAGATGAAAGTATAAGGAACTTTTAAAGTTCTGATACATAGTTTGGAAATTACAACTGTACCAGTGTGAAATGTACTTCTCTTTGCAAGATTTTGCTGAAATAGAGCCAGAATGAGCACAAGAAGAATGAATAAAAGCAGAAACCTGGTTTCACTATTTTATTTAAATGATGATTTCCATTTTTTTAACCTGATGGAGAAAGAAAAACTGAAATTTACACTTTCTGTGATGAATGATAACATAAGTGGAGAAAAGGTGTTGATGACCCAATAAACAAATACAAGAGTACTTCCTGCACCAGACTACAGTAAAAGTCAGCACTTTCTGTAGTGCATTACAAGTATTATTTGTACTCATAGTATCCTTCTCTGGGATTTCTTTTGCTTGTGGTCTGATTAAGACAATGAACCCTGTTAGGGGTTAGGAAAATTCACTTTCCTATCACATCAATCAGTCTTCATAGTATGAAAGTGTGTTAACTTTGTTTACTTGTATTAGTTCACAGTATACTGTACAATGTAATGAGGCACTGGAATTTTACTGGAGACTTTGGTATTGTTCAGGCTTAAGTAAAACAAATTAAAGGACAGTCCAGTCCTGGAAATAAGGACATTGCTTCTTCAAAACTTAGAGCTGTCCATGAAGGATAACACGGCCCAGGACAGCCAAGGTAAGGCCAGCATCCTAGGGCCTCTAAACACCTTTGAAACCATACCAGCATCATAGTTAAGTAGTTGTCTCAAGACTGACTTAAAGGATGTCTGGATCAACAGATGAGCAGCAAGACTGCTGCAGAAATAAAGTTGGTTTGCAAAGTTTTGTTATGATGGTGTGAGTGCCAGTGATTAGTCAAATCATGCTGCACCTGAATGCCTGAAGGGTAGAAGACCCCTGTGTAAAGCCACATTTGGGGTGCTCTAGTTTGCTTGGGACACCACATACACCTGAATAAATATTTATGCTTTGCACTTCTAAACTTTATGTTTTAGGTTATCCCCTGTTACAGGGACTGGTTGCAGGCTTTCCCAGACATTAGGTCTTTAAAGTAAAATGTCCAGTAGAAACATCAAGTGGCAGGTTTACCCCAGAAATCCCTGATTACCTGTACTCAGTGGGTTCATAAACTAAGGAAAAGCCAAAAAGTTCACTCTTTTTCAAAAGACTGTCTGAGACTTTCTGTAAACCCCTTATTCTCTACTTCTTTCTACTCTTGTTGTGCCAAGACTCACCTGCAGTACCAACCTGCCTTATGCTGGGGCTGCACTCACATTCTGAAGGAAGTACTGGGGTTCCCCTCAACATTTTGTAACTTAGTCCTGGCACAGACTGAAATCAGCAATGCTGGCACACCTGCCCTAACCCCTAACACTCAGCTGCCTCCAGCAGGGTCAACAGACCCTCTCTGGGCTGGAGGCAATAGAGTGCAATTAGCTGCTCTTCACCAGTCCTTTCTTTGTATTTACATTTAGTGGCTCTTGTACACTCTTTAAAACCCAACAGTCCAGAACTAATCCAGTGGGCAAGTACTCTGGCTGACAAGATGGACCTTCCCGGTGAGGGGCCACATCCCAAATCCATGCTGTGCCACAGGTCCCAGCCTTCCCGCTGCTCCTCCATAGAGCACAGAGCCAACCTCTGGCAGAGGCCTCCTACAGGGCACGGCTGGCAGAGGAGGTGCAGGGGCACAAAAGGCAGCTGTTCTCTCTGCAGTGCTCCCCGTCCTGTCCCTCAGCACGGGTGGGAAGGCACAGGCCCCGCCAGGGCCTGCCTAAGACCGGCCGTGCCAGGTCTGGGTGCTCCCTGCCCAGCTGGCAGCCAGGGCTGGGCTGGCGCTGGCACCCTGTCCAGCCACAGCATCCTGCCACAGGGAAGCGCCACGGCACCCTGGCACTCCCACACTGGAATGTCTTGTGATTCCCCACGCCCAGCTACCGCGGACACCAAAGGCCTCAGCAGACACCTCTGCGTTTTTGAACTCTCACACTCTCATTAAAGAGGTGAAATGGAAGCTAAAACTGCAGATGCAAGTAACACCAATGCAGAGAGAGCTAGGGATGGAGACTTATCTTCCAAACACACACATATATTTGAAGAGCATCACCAGCAAGCCTAAGCAAGGGGAAGCTGCTACTTAGCAAAACCCCACCAATTTCCCAGAGTTTTCTGGATGTTCCCAGGACAAAGAAGCCAAAGTAACAGGTAGGTGGAACAAAGAAACTTGTACAGCTGAAACAGGGACAAGAAATACAATCAGAGATTAAATCATAGGCAAAAAGAAAGGAACTACTTATGTATGGAAATAAAAATAAGAGACAGGAACTTGGGATCTTAGTTGCTATGAGAACAAAGGCAACCAGGACTGAAAATGTTCAAGAACATCCACTTTTTCTTCTGGTAGCTTTCCAGCATGCTTTTCCCTTAAATGAGAGGACATGAGCTCATGCCAAACATAAGATTTACAGGAAGTCTGCAGGATGCTGAATAAACTTCAAGAGTAGCAAATAGTTTCAGTACATAAAGGCACCTCCACAGGACCAGCAAGACCTACAGAAGGGCCAATGTGGACAAATGTCCTGATGAGTCCATACCCAGAGGCACATAGCATACATGCTACCAAGAATAGCTTCTGTTTTCGGATTACTGGCCACAAAAACAAGAGCAGTGAAAGTATGGGGAAAAGTCTACACAAAAATCCTGTGTGAAGAAGCAAGAACTCACTTCAGTTTCAGCTGTTGCATATATTCCTTTCAGTGCCTCTGAGCTTGCACGTGTTGTTGAGGTCAAACTAGGAGGAAAAGAAGACAGTGTCAAAGCCCTGGGCATAACTATAGCTCCAAGAGGGTAACTCTTCAACATACCAGAAAACATAAATAGTCTACTCCCATGTCTCAGCTAAGCATTTGCCTGGATACTATCATCAAGCACTAAGTATCTGAAAAGTTTTTCCTGCACTAGGTATAAACCAGCCTGGCAGATGGCCACTGGCCAGCTCAGACTGAATCATGAGCTTAAAAGTAGGTCACTCCAGAAAGGTGATGAATTCACCACCATCTGACAGCAGCAAAATCTAAGTGCTCCAATTTGCAAGCCAGAAGAGATCTCCCCTGCTGTGCACAACCAGTGCATTTATACCCAGTTCACAGCCATCACTTTGGCTCAGCATTTCTGTAAAGGCTTTGCCAGCAAAGCAAAGGTCTCTGGCAGTCAGTTTTCAAAAATAAATTACTAGCAACTGTTGTGAGTGTACCAGTTCCTAGAAATTACTTTCTTTCATGACTGTAGTTATCTGTGGGGGAATCCCTTCTACTTTCTTCTGACAGAAACAGTTCTTGCCCTGTCCTTTTGGATGGGAAATGCAAATTTCCTATTACCCACAGTAAGGCTTTAATTTACACAGTGAGCCTTGGCAAGCAATGCTTCAAAACACTCCCCTTGAAGGTATTCTTACCTCCCCAGCTACATGGTACAGTTCAGTGGCAGGCTACATGAATATTGTCTGTGTGCTGAAACACCTCCCTGATGCACTGTAAGTGCCCTTCTAACGAGAACTAGATCCATGATATCCATATTTGTATATTTTATATCAGAACAAAATGGAACACATAAGTGTATTTGATAAATAGAAGAATAAGTCTCTTGTTTTCACTTCACAAAGATATAAAGGGGTTTGTGTATGTAAATTTTGAAGTGGACTGATTCAGAAGCAGAACCTGCTCAAAAACTTGCAGCAGACAGGCAGTGCTGTCTCCTGGCAAGCTCACAGCCAAAATAAATGACACACCACCTTTCAATCCCTGGCAACTCCCTGTCCCAGAGCACAACTTAATTCAGTGAAGTGAGCTGCAATAATACAAGATGAGCGTCAAAGGTGAGCAGCACAGGCACAAGAAGGGTTTTTTCTAGAGCAGATCAATCTGTGAAAAATGCCATTCACTTGTGTTAAAATTTTAGAAGTTTAATAGTAATAAAATAGTAATCAAAATAGTAATAAAAATTAGGACAATAAGAATTTGGACAATCAAAGTTAGGACAATAAAAGACAATAAAAAGCGAAGAATTATGGACATCTGGGTGCTCTGCCCTGCCACAAAGCACTCTTTGCTAACAAAGGATTAACACTTAAAAGCAATAGCCTGTTGCATATTCATATATCTCATACACGATTCAAACATTCCTTTCAAACAAAGGGTGTTTACTGCTTGATTTCTGCTCCCCCCGCCCCATCTTGTAAATCAATTTCTTGGCTCCTAGAAGTCTGGGTTTTCCTGATAAGGAGGCAATAATTCTTCTCTTGCAATTTTGGTGTTTTGTTGCTGTTATCTCTATGCAAAGGATTTCTTGATTATCTTATCCACTCCTTGAGCTAGTTACAAAAGGTATCACATAGTTTCTATTTTAATATTATGCTCTAGCCTAAAAACTATATTTACCACACTACTTAAAAGAGACTAATACAGCATAATCTTCTAACATAACACATATAGTATTCATTTTAATATTTGCAAAAAGCCAATCATATAATATGCATTTTTCACAAATGGCAAATCCTGATAGCAATATTGTGCTCATCATTTGCTCAAAGGAAGCCCTAAACCCTCCCAACACTTTGTTTCAAAGACCTTCAAGGACAGTCATAGCCTCTGCCAGGAGGCTAGAAAAATGTCTATTTCAGATGGATTTTTCAGGTGAATGTAACTGCAGAATTTAGAGTTTAATGCTGAGATTACTTGGGATCATGGACAGGTGGAATGTCTTTCCCTCTGCCTCTAGATAAATTGCCCTATTTGATTTCAATGAGATATATTTGTTTCAAAAGCTGTATTATCTTGTTGAACATTTTTAGCTAAATTTAGTCTAGAATTCTGAAGCTGAGGACAATACGAACCTTCTAGCTCAGCTTTATTCCACACCTCTCTGTGACTTTGCATGAGGCCTGCTATAAGCCTTCCCTCTTTGGACCACAACATTGCATTTACAGAAAGGTAACTGCAAACTCCCAGACTTACCAAGAATACAAAATGCAGCCAAACAGAATCGTAGTACCCAAGCCAGTAACCAGGTTTTCATCTCTGTGCAGGCCTTGACTGAATTCAGGTACACAGATTGTGATATTCCGGTTGTTTTCATCCAGGACTTCACAAACAAACAAAAATAACAGTTCGCAGAGCTCATTTAAATGCATTTTAAAGTAATCTTCAGACTGAAGGCTTTAATTGAATGTTTATTATCTGGCAGTAGGTAGGTAAATTTCAGTTGTTTCTGTCTATCTCTTAGAAAGATCACAAAGAAAAAAGGGGTAAATCTGACCTGGCAGACTCTGTTTTTCAGACAAAACAAAAATGCAACTTATGAGGGTACTAAAATTTCCTGTCTGACCACAACAGACAAACAAGAAAAAAACCAACTGTTTTGTGAACTAAGAAATAGGAAGTTGGAAGTCTGCCAACACTTCACCCAAGGGGACGAAATCATATAAGACCAAGACAGTACAGACCAGAAATCTCTTTGGCAGCAAGGATGCCTTAAGGACAACTATGAAATCCATACACAGTAAAAAAGGGTGGTCAGTAGTTGCCCTGTTCTCAGTCAATTTAACATTAAGTAAGCTCATGGCAAACGTGAGTTACAGGGCCTGGGACCCCACAGTAAGTACCAGCACCTCACACCTTGTCTAGCACATGCCACTGTGAAAGCTGACAAGCAAGTGAGGAGTCCTTATCACACAGACAGGAAGGAGCACCTCTGAGAGCAAATGACACTGAAAATTCTCAGGCATGGGAAGACAAGGAGGTCTGAAAGAGTGCTTTACCACACTTGCAATATATACAAGAAGAATTAGAACATTCACTTAACTGCTGAAGACTTTGTCTGTGACAAGCCTGAAGCAACACAAGGCATATGATTTAATTCCATATATTACTTTCTTCCCCTTCTTCTTCTTTTTACACTGTGGCAACACTTTTGAATAATTCATATGCCTTCTAAATTCAACTATATATTAATTCAAAACATGGCTAAAGTTCCATAAGTAAATTTTACACCTAAATACTGTCTGGTTTACTTCCTAACTCTAGAATACTCTTGCCTGTATATCTGTACCTACACAAGTATGACAGACTTTTTCCCTCACCTCTCCCCTTTCTTCTTCAGAGGTGTCTGTATAAACTTTTCCTTCCTGTCATTGGACTTATTTTCCTCTAGCTATTGTTGTTTCAGCTATTGAACACTAAAAGTTGGGCAATAATAAAGAAAGGGTGTAATAACTCAAACCAGAAAAATCTTCTCCAAGTGAAAAGAATGCTTCCAATGCAAACATATCAATCTGACATTCATTTGGGTAAAGAAAAGTTTGAACTGTGCTGTAAAGTCTTGCTCTGGTTTTGCTGTGTAAGAACTTAAAATTCTAGCAAGTTTTACTCCTGAGCTGCAATACTAGTGGCTGAAAGGCAAGTGGAGTTCAAGAACTCTGCTGAAGAACAGCATCATCTCAGCTGCAACATAACTCTGAGACATAACTCCAAGTCCTTTCTTGGAATATTTCCTCACAAAACAAAATAAAAGTGGTACTCAAGTTTTTGCTTCATTAGGAGTCCAGGCCTACCTAGCAGACTAATTCTAGGAGAAAATAGTGTCATATTAGTATCCACTTTGATGGCCAGCACCTACTAACTAGACCTTCTAAACTTTTGGATGGAGCTGATCACCCAGCTTCTTCCGGAGGAATCCAAGAGCCATTTGTTCCAACCCTTTCCTATCATGTGACCTAACACATTATGTATTTTGTCATATTCAGTATTACGAGAACGTCCTCACAGGAGGACTAGACTACAAGACTTTGGGAAATTTGTTCATAGGAAATGTTGCAACAATTGCAACTCACCCAAGGTAAGTTAAGTGCTCCTGGACCAAAGCATTTAACACACAGGGAGAGAGCCAATTGCAGAGTCTCTTGGCTGCACAGATTTATTTGTAACATTTGCAATTTTTTCTCTGAAGACCAAACCCAGCTCTTCTATATCCCTGAGTCTGCTAAATATTTGCTTTTAATACACAACATGTCTAAAAGCATTTACATAAAGCATTAAATAACTTACTAGTTTCTGGTGGTTTGCTGGATAGTGCTGAGAAAGTGAGGTACATGACATAGCAGCTGATGACTCCTGACTGCAGCAAGCCAGAATGGGGCTGGCCTTTACAAGAATGAGGAAAATTAGTTATTTTTGTAGACACTTCAGCAAACTGAAAAAGAAATTTTTATCCTTTAAAGAACAGCACACCAGTATCTTTTTTTTTTTCATTTTAGGCAGTTACTAAGTGTTTGAGGCAGTTTAGATACAGTTCCAATGTCCAATAAAGAGAAAAAAGTCTATCCTTTAGTTCTGTGGACTGTTTTAGGAAAGCATTAGAGATTCCTGTGTAAGTAAAGAATCACCTTTGTGCTTCTGCCAAACACAGCCGCTTTTCAAAAGCTGCCACAATAATTTTATTTGCCTGTAAAATCTCTGTTGGAGTCACTCTACTATTTTCAGGCCCAATGTATGCAAGATACTAACAGCACACAAAGTATAAAATACTGCTGGCAACTCCACCAGCCCAAACTTTACAAATGATAAATCCCAAGAAGTCAAAAGTAAATGGTAAAACAGTAGTGAGTTTGAGAGCTACCACTGCCAGGCTCAGGTAAGTTTCACAACACAGCACCAGCCATCAGCAGGTGGGTGTTCTCTGCACTATGTGCTTGATGGCACACCCAGAATGTCTCACACCCCTCCAGTTTCAGCAGTCAAGCTGACAATGAGCGACAGCACTTCACAACCTAGATAAAGAGTCAAGAGCAGCACCAGCTCTGAACTATCATTAGGCTTTCTGCCCAGACATGGCTTATGCCTCCAGGCACACAACTGTGGCAGCACCAAAAGTCCAGGAGGAGAAGAGGTCAGCGGACTCACGGTTCTGGACGCAGGGCGATATGGCCACCAGGGACACAAAGAGGCACAGGCCACCGTTCACTCCGATCAGGACCTTGTTGTACATGCAGCCCTCGGGGCGCGTGTAGAAAAGAGCCATGAGGACCAGAGCTGCCGCAGCAATGGAGTACAGGATGAGGGTGACCAAGGCAAGCAGACCATTCCACACCTGCTTGTGGTTTGCACCTGCAGTCCTGGGGAGAGGGAGACAAACAAATCTTTGTCTCCCCTTGCCCAGAACATAAAATTCTAACAGCTGAAGAGTTCACATCCTCAAACACAAAAGAGAGTGTTTACTTTCCCGAAGCATGCGTGCGTCACTACACCAGCACGGACTCTTGCAAGGTTCCTACCCATGAAACAGAGGGAAACATTCCTTAGCATCAGTGCTTATCTTCTGCACTATCACAATCAGCTCCTTCTGTAATTATAGCCCAGTGCTGACTCCCAGAACTCCCAGGACTTCTCTGGGATCAGCCCATCAGCATATCTCAGCTCAATACTTCAGGGGTTTCCTCAGCAGCAAGTACCAAGTACCCCAGGCTGGGCTGGCGAGTGGTGCTCTCCACACAATGAAACCAGAGGTTTATTACTCATGGCAGGGCTTCTCTTCTGCTCCTTGTACTAGCTTGCAAGTTTTACTACTCCTTCACTCAAACAGCCTCCTCTCCATTTGAGTCTAACCACTGGTCTCCCTCAGCTAGAGTGGCCCATCTTGTCTTCTTCACCTTCCAAACACCTCTTGCAAAGCCCACCAGGGTTTGAAAGGAGCAACTAAAACAGTTGTTTTGAAAGAATGGGCTGTTTTGTAGATGGAAAGTCTTTTCAGTGGGGTTTTTTCCCTGTGGTTTTGTGGAAACAGGACTTATTTTAAAATAATATCTAATGTAAAGAGAGCTAAAGTTAAATGCTGGTGCTGGAAGTCTTTCAACCACAAAAAGCCAGCTACAGTAATTAGCACTAAAAATACCTGTGGTATAAGGAGTTCTCACCTCCTCCTCCTCCCTGAAACAGGAATTTAACAAAGCCAAAGGTTTGCTAAAACTCTTTCTTAGCAGGTATTTTAATTAGAACAAGAAAGAGTTGCAAGAGGAGCCTGCAAGTTTGTAGAGGAGGAAATGTGAGACAGAAAGGGTGGAGGTGGAGGCAGGAGAATACATATGGGAGGAAAACTTGAACATTTTAATTTGATTAGAGATGAAGGGCTAGGACAGCAATAGAAAATATACTTGAACCAAAAATTAAGTCAATGCCCAAATATTGTATATCCAGCTTGATAATGTAATCTTGCATATTTAGATGACAAGAAAGAAGTTGAACACAAATTAGCAGTCTTCATTTGAGAAAGAAAATTGACATGCATTAAGCTGACATAGAAAAAGCAGGATTTATCAGTTCCCAACATTGCACACAGCTTCACTATTACATTTTGCAAATCCAGTTTTATTCTCCTGCACCACTCCACTTAGCAGATGTATTTTCATATAAAACATATAATAACTTAAAGTAAGAAATTTTTGCATCCCAAGACACTACTACTTAATGGAAGCCAAGCAGTTCACGTTAAGAATAAATCAGCAGAGTAGAAGTGAGCAATGAAGAAACATTTCTGTTGGGGAGGAGAAAGTAGATTAAGCAAATATGAACAGCTCTGATTCAAGTGTCCTCTTTCAAAAATTGCATCCAAGACACATCTAAATTCTTTGTTACAAGAAAAATATTGGCCAGGAGTTCCCCATAATTTTACTTGCCCAACACATACCAATTTTTATTCCACTTGTGTGCGAACTCAACCAGCAGGATGAGCTGAATGGCAATGAAAAGGAACCCTCCTGTTGCTCCTACATAGCGCCAGGCTGCAAGGCAAAGAGGCAGAAAATAGGTCAAAGGCCTTTCCCTCGAGATAAAATGGATTTATTGTCTATGCAGTGAAGCTGCTAATGTGGTTGAATATCTTAAGCTCACAAATGTAGCAGGAGATGAGAGATTTCAGATGAAAGGCCAGCTCAGTCAATTCAAGATTAGCTCCCTTATGAATTCAGCAGCATTCCTGCTACATTTTCAATATAATCACGTCAGGACAGCTACTGGGTTTCCCTAACTAGAAAATTTTTGTGGAGACCATGAGTTGCTATGTTCAGACAGAAAATACTGAAACCTTTATCTGTGACTGGCAGAAAGGAGGTGGTGTGAAGGCATTCCACAGGAATCTAAACCCTGAAATTGCTAGGTACTAGAACCCAATCATTACTAAAACAGGCAATTTCTTCTCCTCCAGATTCCAGGACCACAGAAAAACAAAGGTGGGGTTTATCTATTCACAAATGCTGTTCCAAGCCACTCCCAAGGAGCACTTAGTATTCACTGACTGCTTTTAGGACAGGTTATTTGGGTACTTAACTGTTGACCTACATATACTGCATTTGGGTAGCTGCTTGTTGGATGTTTTGGACAACAGATTCCTTACATGCAACATCAGAAGTGTGTGAGGAAATACAGATACCTATTTTAATTTTTAGCTGTATATACAGCTTTTGGTGCTCTGCAGTACAGCCTACAAATTACTCCAGGTGTGCAACTGATTTCAGTGAAGAAAAAAACAAGGAAGTGCATCAGCAAAATTCAGCCATATCCTTCCACTGTGCTTTCCTTTTGAAAAAAAGCCTGTGTAAGTTAAGTGGAAGAACGGAAAAGTCAGGGCTCATTTCCATTAGCAGTTGATGTAGAGATTTTTTTTTTCTTACTCTTATCATAATTCATTATTTAAAAGCAAGCAAAAATGTCATTGTCTGGTTTGCTAAAAATATTGTATACACTTGACAAGCTTCTTCAAACATACAAAACAAAAAAATGAATGAAGTTATTTCATAACAAAGTACATAAAAAATAGGCAGGGCACAAAGTGGCATGTGTATTTGGGAAAGGGAGAGTAGGAAAAGTCAGACCACCAATGGAGTGAATAATTAAATAGACAGACTCTCCTGATCTCCCTCTGCCACGGTACACTGCAGACATTTATGGATCAATCACAGGTAAGATCAGCATAGCCAGTGTGGATTTTACACTACAACCCACAGAAACCTACTGCTTGCACACAATCTTCCTCCTCTATGATTAACAAACTGCTTGGGAAAAATGGCAAGAGATTTTATTTTTCAAGGAAAAAAAAGAGCAGTTGGGAGAATGACCCCCTCCCTCCAAAAAAAAAACCCAAAACAAACCAACCCATCAAAAGACAGTGTAAGTTTCTTGAAAGGAGGGGCAAAAACCCCACAAACCTACTATACCTAAACCATCTGTAAATATCAAATTCAGGGGCAGTTTAGCAGGAGTGGCAGAATAAAGCTTTGGAGTGAAAAGTCATGAGCTAGTTTGGGGAACAAAGCTTGTTATGCTGTATCTTTAGACTACATTAGACTGCTGTTGAGAATCAGCACAAAAATTCTGTTTCTCCTTTTCTGCAAACACATCAGTTCCTGAAGACATTTCACCATGAAAAGGGTCAATTGCAAAGATGAGAGGCAGTCTCAACTGCTTACAAGCACAAGGCACTGTACTGCTACATGTAGTCCAGAAAAAACAGAATGGGTCCTAAGGACAAACACATACAGCCATCCCACAACTTCAGCGAGGACGTGGAAGAGGGCCTCAAACTGAGCCAGGACCAAAAAATAGACAGCAAAAGCAAGAAGCTGAGTTATACCTGTCAGTGGTTTACTTGTAGTGGTTTTTACAGAGTACTGTGCTCATTGTCTGTCTGTCCACTCTATTCTCCTCCCCATGTTACCCCTTCCTCCTGCCCTTTAAACATCCTGGCTAGAGCAGATGGGCCTTGAGAACAAAGTAACCAAGTGAGTCTTGGTGGCAGCATACACAACTGCTCCTTTGCTTTACTGATCCCATCCCATCCCCATCACCCGTTCAGACCCAAGAGCTTATGGGCTCACCAGCACCTGCAAGATGCACGAACTGCAAATGTAAGAGAACACTCTCATCTTGGTATCACCAGGAGTTTTGCCCCTGCCCACAAGACTCCTGTGATAAACTCCCCTCACAGCTGCCATTTCAGTACTGGGCTAGCACCAGCATGCCTGTGCTGTGCAAGCATTCCTTCCCAAACTGGAAATGCTTCTGATATGGCATCCTCAGCAGAGCAAATGCACCAGGGCCCAAGAACTCCAATTTTGCTTTACTGCATGTATGCCCCCAACGTGAAAATTAACAACATCCCAAATTCTTCTGGGGCACTTTAAGTTTCCAGGCAGCAAACACCAGTGCCCAGCAGGTTACTGTGCCTCCTGGAGCACTGGCACCTCTCCACTGCACTACACCAGAGCTACCTGCACAAGCCAAATTAATATGCAGCTCTGTGTTCTTGAGTGAACAATCCCTTCTGCACCATTATAGTTCCATATTTCTTAGAGAACTGGCAAGAATTCTTAAAGAAATGCTGCAGTGGAAGCACTACCTACCACTTCAGCCTGCTCTTGGTCAGAAAAAAACATGCTGTTCCCTGCACATTCACATGAAGACCATATAGTTTGCACACACCCTGTTCCCCTCAAACACTGTTTTTGCATCCAGCCTGTAAAGGTTTTACTTGAAGAAACAAGGCAATATTCATGTTGATCAGACCTCTCAGATTTCTAACCACTCTCAAGATAGTAGAGAATGAAGCAGCATAACAAAACAAGAGAACATACCATTGAGGAAAGTGTCCTGATCAGGAATGAAGAAGGCTCCTGAGCACATTGCTGCCAGAACTATAAGTTTAATAAGCCAGAATCTGTATGAGAGAAAAAAAAAAAAAAAAAACCAAACCCACGTGGTTGTAATAGGAATTAGAGATTTCCAACTTTAGTACCACAAGAAATCTTTATTTCAAGCATAACGAGGAAAAAAACCTGTCCTTTGATGACTGATTACTACTTTACTTAGTTTTCACTTGACCACATTATTTCTAACAGTAAGAGCAAAGTGAAGTTTTTGAGTTTTGGGGTTTTTTCCTGCCTACGACACCCAAGTAGAAAGTTCATAGCAGAAATTTGTAAAGAGACGTTAAAATGAGGCAATCAAACAAAAACTCACCCATTATGAATGTATGCTCGGCAACTTTTGCTGTTGTTAATTTTGATGGTGAACAAGAAGAATAAAAAGAAGAAACAGGCCATTCCAAAACAGACTTTGTACACTGCAGAGTATCCCACCAACTTCTCACACATCTCACCTGCCTGAATACCCTTGCACATCTGCTTGTAGAAGGGAATCTGGAAAGCAGAACACATTATATATAAACTGTTAGAAAGGACACAAAGCACATATAAGCACATCTATGTCTGTACATCACTGACTTTTCACTGGCTTATTTAATACCCTTTGTCAGAATCCAAGACATTCCTCTCTGTGCCCCGAACCCCGGACAGGGGTCTGGGCAGCCCTGGCAGGAAGCCAAAAACACTTGGGGCTTTGATCTCAGCCCATGGAACAAATTACCAACCTTATATGAGGAATCACAAGTCACAAAAGTTTAGACAACACAGTAGCAGTAGTTAGAGGGTGAAAGGAGAAAATTTGGGATTTGGTGCAGGGGGGTTTAAAACCCTAAGATGGAGGGATAGGTGTGTGCCCTATCCTTCTTCCTTCTTCTTCCTAACATCCATCTTTTAGGTGATGCTGGCATTTTTAGATTGGTTCAGAGTAGAAAGTCACTGTCTAACACAGGTGCTAGGGATTGGTACACAATTGTCAATATCTAATAAGTAGTTCATAGTATAAAAGACAGCACCAGCCCCGTGGGAGGCAGTGTGCCTTGGACTGACCTGCTGGCCAGAGCTCGGCGGGGCCGACAGAAAATATTTTAGATAAGAAACAATAAACATCACTGAGAACACGAGCAGAAGACTCCTGACTCCTTCTTGGACAGCTGGGTTGGGAAAAGCGGCTTCTACCAACACCTGGGGTCATCTCCAGCAGAGAAGACCCCGACAGTCTTGACTTTTGACACCCCTTCAGCCTGGATTTCAGGGGATATAACAAAATCTAAAACATAAGGGACTGAATTCTTCCAGAGCCTTCACTCAACTTTTTACAGATCCCTTGGGGTACAAGTCCACTTTCCTTCAATTCTCCTGGTTCATGCCATTCCTGCCCATTACTGCTTATCCCCTCACCCTAGGGACCTTCTCCCGTCTTCCCTTGGTGTACAGCAAAAGACTCTGACTGCTTCAGTAATTCAGCTTACATGAGACACACCAGGGGCTTGTGCTTCCCTGGCTGGAAATGCAGACTGAAACACACCCAAGTGTCACAGGGGCAGCAACCACCCTCCTCTCCATCACAGCTTCTGAAAGAGAGCTGTGCCAGTTGACCTGATTTTGTTTTAAATTAACAGAAAGATGGAATATTCCTGCCTCTCTTGACTCATTAAATATTTGCCTTTGAGGCCTTTCCCCGCAAAGGGGAAAACAAACAGCTGCACACTCTGGCTTCAGTTTCACCACATGAGTATGATGCTGGGTGCTCAAAAAAAAACAGGTCTGTGTGGCCAGGACCCACTGCTGTGAGCACCTCTGTGTAGACATACGCTCCTCACAACCAGAGAACCATTCAGCTGCACAGAAACACAGGAATTTAATTAGAAAACCACTATCCATTTCAAAGAAAAAAAGGGTCTCTCTGTATGCTTACAGCCTTCAGCTGAGGCTGGTAAGACCAGTTGAACAACATTATTAAACCCTCTGGTGTTGACGGCTGCTATCCATACAGGTGACTGGAGGATAGAGAAGCCAACGTGTAGCAGGACACAGCATGCACAAATCAACAGCTATGGCAAAGGAAACCCCCTTATTCAGCAAGCAGGTCAGTACACAAAGCTGTAACAATGAAAGAATAACAGGGTCTGTGTGCTAGCCATCAGGCAGCATTCCCAGCCGGGTTGAAAGCCCTCTGAGAGGCAGGAAACAAGTGATAAACAAGTAAACTGCCAGCATCCAGCCACCAGGCTCTGAAAGCCTACCTCTCTCAGCAGAGTATGCAACTTCAATCCATGTTCCAGGAATCCAAACCAGTCAGGAGCTCAACAACCCTCCTAGCAGCTTCTCAAAAAGAGGAGCTCACAGCAGCACTTGAGCTAAAGGCAGCAAACCCAACTACAATATGGAGCTGATCTCTGGTGGGCTAGAACCAGCCAAGGAGATGAAAACTTGTCTCAGCACAGCTGTGTGGTGTTGTTACAAGAATGGATTCAAGCTGGGCCGCTCCGAGCTGCTCTTTCAGCAGGAACTCAGAGATTATTAGCCACTGCATAAAGAAGCTGGACAAGTAAACAAGTAGCTGTGGCTAACTTGCATCCAAGAGTTTTTGGAAAGCTCCCGAGAAATTGTCTGGAGCATCAGCAACACTTTTCCCAGGTCTTGGAAAGCAATGAAATGTCAGACTGGGCAAACATGCCAGCATTCAAAATGAGCACAAGGATTGAGTGGAATAATTATGAGAACTATCAATGCTAGAGTGATGCCAGGGCAAGCCAAGGGGCCACAACAATGCCAGGGAAAGCAACTGGGCTATCAATTAATGCTTTCCTTGGTTCTTTGCTTATAATAACCATCAATCAGGAGAGGTTAGAAAACAGCGTAATACTGAAGTAAAAATATTTCTGGGAAAATTACTTATTTGTTTAACATCAATGACAGTACTCACCAAGGAGACATATTTTTACGAGATCTGTTCACTTTACTTACAAGACGTTCAGAACAAAACACCACAAAACAAAAATATCACAGAACTTAACTGACCAGCTAATTAGAAACAGATCTCTGGGTAGCCATAAATAGCACCTTCTTTAATTGCACAGGTTTCTACAGAAATCTTGAAGGAATTTTTTAACCTATACATTCTTTCCTCCTGTAAGTATTAACTTCATTACAGGTCTGCCTGAGAGAAAATAGATGGATTCACAAGAACAATAGCTCAGTTTGCCTTACATAAGCAACAAAGAGTTTAGCCACCATGTAGTATTTACCACACTATGCAGTAAAAAGGGATGGCCACAAAACAGTCCCATGAGACTGAATGCTCTTTTAGGAGACCCACGGCCCTGAAGGAACAAGAATAAAACCAAACTCTTGGAGACCCTGACAGATACAACACACAAGCACAATGCAAGGACAATAGGACTGGTGAAATAAAAAGGGCATGTTTTTGTGAAAGGATGGTCTACTGCTGGGAACAATATATCAAGGCTTATGTGACTTCCGTGATAGACAAAAAAGACTGTTTCTTTTCAAACTATATTGTTGAAACATGTTCAGCTGCTGAGAAGGCTGCCCACCCCATGTGCTTTACCATGATAACCATTTCCCGGTATTTTTGACAGCCGTTAAGTCACATATTAGTTATTAGCCAAGATACAGTGAAATAGCTAATTTTGTACCTTTAAAAGCAGCAGAAGCTAAATTCTTCGGCCTCTGAGCAGAGGACAAAGCATTCTTGTTGCAGAAACTCAGTATCCGCTCCAATAACACGAACGCCCCAGCTGCTGCGCAAGCAATGATTTTATCACAGCACAGCTGGCAACCTTCCAGCATGCACTGAAGCCTCAGAGACGAGCAACATTTGAGGAGCATCTACAGAAACAGGATGACCTGAACTTGCTGTCCTCTCAGTGCAAGCTGCAAGCACACAGAACCACGCTGGTGCAAGAAGCCAGCCCAGGGGCCTGGCCCCCCAGGTGGGGTCTGTCAGCACCCAAACGCGCGAGCCCAGGAGCACAGCGGCGCGCATCCGAGGGGAGCGGGAAGGAAGAATCGTGTAGAAACAGCCCTGGAGGACCCCGCTTTCACCTGGATGTCCTCATCTAAGGAGGAAGAATATGGCAGGCAAGCTTTGTTAAGGATGCATGAATGAAAATCTATGTAGATGGGAAAGCAAGGGCAAAAAACCCCATGTAAAATCACCTGTCCTGGGCAGCTGAGAAATTAAATTAAAAAACCAAGAAACAATCAGACCAGCACACATCATCACAAATCTGTGGCTAAATTCTTATCAGAAATATGTAATGGGCATCTGCACTCAGAATCCTTATTTTTGGTAGCATATTTGGGGTTTAACATGCAATAATGAAGTTAAGGGCCAAGATATAATATTTCCCCTCACCTAGCAGGGGAAATAAGCCTCAAAGTATGTTTTGCTGGAAAATGTGACCACCTTGTACTGAAATGCTTTCACACAACTGAACTGAGTTTTACTGGTGCTTATTTTCCTGAAAATATCTTTCTTATTTTCTTTTCATTAATTAAGTAGGACATGGATATTTTCAGACTGAAGCCACTAGTTTTGAAAGAGCTTTAACATTAAAAATTTAACTTAAAAAAAAATCTAAACATTGTTTTGAGAGACCAAAGCAATTCTTTCCCTTTTCTTCTCTAAATTATCCTTTCAAAGCCTGTGAAATGCAATTTTTTGCTTCAACAGAACACATGCAAGTAAAGCTGTATCGGTTCTTTTAAAAAACAGCACAACAGAAAAAAATAATATATGAATCAAGATATAGAAGCACAATAAGGAGTGTGACTCCATGTTGGTCTTTTCTGTATTTCTGTCCTTGTCACCGGGCTCACGTGTCTTGATTGATGAATACTCAATCTTTTGCCTTGACATGTAACGTTGCTCTTGCAAAATCTATTTTACACTTTAATATCCAAATTTTTTCTGCAAAAAACCATCAACTTCTTCCCTGATCCTGCACTGCCTCTTGCTTCTTTCCCCAGAGATCTACTACTGTAGACTTGGGAACTTACAGCAAAACAACCAAAGAGAAAAAAACACCTCTCACTGACAAATGAGAGATTCCTTCCATGTAAGATCAGCATGAGTATTTGAACTCTACACTGGTAAAGGAGACACATGATTCCTTGCCAAGATTACAGCTCTAAAAAGGACTGCAATTTGAAATTTGACATTCTTCACCTAAATATAATTTAAAAAAAAAATCTGATTAAAATTAATCAAAATCTGTTTTCTCTCAAAAAGAAAGAGAGGGTGAGGTCCCAAAAATATCATGCAAAGTATCTGCTTACAGTCTGGCTTCAGGAGCTGGGAGTGTTCCATGACCTGGCCAAAAGCAAAGGAATCAGTAAGTGCACAGCACTTTCAAAACACAGCTCATCACTGAGAAGCTGAGACTGGTTAGTCTGAATAAGTATTTTCAAGGTGCACTCTATTAAAACTGTGCTGAATTAGCTTTGGGGTCTTTGAACTTTCAACAGCCCTGAACATAATTATTAAATTAGAAAGCAGATAAAGAAAGCCTACTTTCAGATGGTCCATTTCCCATTCAAAGACATCAAATGCTCTAAACTAAGACAGTGATTATCCTTCCACTTCAAACTAACAGCTACTCTTTGTGCCATTTCTTCCCACACTGAGCTTTCAAGCCTATGAACTGGAAAAGAAATCTGGCAATACTGAAAAGCATGTTGTTGAAGGCTTCTTGAATCACTTCTCTGTTGGATAAAGACTATTTTTTGTTAGGGATACAAGCTGCATTAAAACCACACTACTGATGGAAAAGAACTTTATGAAATTTGGATATGTGCACATAATTTGTCTCCCACACACTTAAGTTCCTTGGGTTATTCACTTTATTGCCAAGCTAAGCATCTAGTAAGTCAAAGCAATTCCTGGCAAGCAATTTCAGCACACACATGTTGAACAGTTTTTAAGTCAGCAGCTTACAGGCAAGCATCATGTCTATACTGGGTGCTCCTACAGGGTGGTCATCAACTTCTGGTGGCCTGGGCTAAAATGTGGCACTAGGATAACTCATGCAAAGTGCTATTAAATGAAAGAAAATTAGGACAAAACATACAAAGAAAGTACAATTGGAAGAAAGAAAGGTCACAGGCAGCAGAGCACAGATGCTCTCAAATTAGCCTGCTATAAAACCGACTGGTTCATCTGTGAAGCAGGAAGGGGGGTGCTGCCACCAGCTTCTTCATCTGGGATGCTCTGGAGGGAAGTGTTTCAGAGACAAGCAAAAGTCAAGTACAGAATGTAAGCATCAGCTTGTTCAGCAAATGGTTCAACAAGGAATGAGGCCTCACTGTGCAACCTCACTCTCTTAGGAGAGGAGCACAAAACAACAAGATGCTCACACTGATGGAAGCCTTCTGAGCCTCCAGGACAAGCACATACACAACCCCCAAAGCAGGCCCAATGATGCATTTGCTGCATCTTCATTTTTAAGAATTAAGCAACGCAGCCCTTGTTTCCCTCTATTTAAAAGCAGAGTTTTATTATTGTAGTTTGTAGTGGGTGAGAGAGAGGATTTGTGCTACTTGGGTGGCTTATGAAGCCAAACCAAATATGTGGTACAACAGGACCAGTGTGTGAGCACAAGCAGGCTGGTGAGGGTTTAGCTTAGGGAAGTTATATTAAGACTCTGAAAGAAACTTGAGTTTTAAAATCTATCTTCAGCCACAGCTCCTTTCATGCTTTTGAAGCTCTCTAATTAAAAAGACAATTAGAGATGAACAATATTTGCTGTGGTTAGAAGCCATGTGAACACAATGACTCAACACACACTGAAGAAAACCCCTTGTAGAGGCTCTGCAGCATTGTGCTTTGCAGTAGTCTGTCACACCAGGAAGGCAGAATTAAAATTGCAACACTTGAGGAGTTATTTTCTAATTTGCTGCTTCTGCTGCTAAACAAGCTGCCAGAGACAAAAATCAAGGTTAGACTGAACTGATTTGTTCTACTAAAACAAGTTCCCCAATACTTCTCCCTCTTGTGACACTGCCTGCACAGCAAACCTGGGGTGGGTTCACTGCAGCAGATTTCTCTGCACCAGAAAGGAAGGATGCTAGGCCTTGGCTCTTCCTGTTGTGAAACATGCTCAGTGGGTGACAGGAAGACACTTAAGCGAGGAAAAATCAAGAGACTGAGCATGGAAAATCATCCCATCAGGGTTTAGAAGTGGATGGGTGGAAGCAATTGACCACCTCTTCTGAGGGAGCAGCCCTCTACACAAATAGCTGTGGAAGGAGCCCCATTTTCTTCCAGGGGCAGCAGTGACCACATCCCTGTTACTTACGTGAGTTTTCATCTCGTTAGCTACTGTTGTGGACATCATGACACAGCAGATGATGGTCACCAGGATGAAGTAAAGCGCGTACATGAAGCGGGTGCTGGTTGACTGTTTTATCTTGGGGCAGCATTTGCAGCACAAGGAACAAGCAGCAGTACCGCAGCAGCAGGCCAACTGAAAATTAAGACAAAAAAACACAAGTCAAAAACCCACCAAAACCCTCCATTCTAATGTTTCTATTGCAAAAGTTAGACAGGGAAGCTGGGAGACGTCCTGCAAAACTCCAGAATTTCTCAAGTCCTCTCCTCCCAGCTGAGCAGCATTTAAGTGGAAGCAGACCATCTTGTTTATCAAAACTCACTAGTTTTAAGCACATCAGAGTCTAGCTGTCCCAGATTTGCTAAGGATGAGAGACAGATTTCCCTGTGTATTTTAGTTTTCTACCAGCAACTGAGGGTCCACCAAGATAAAATCCATAAAACATAGCAAAACCCATGTAATTATTATATTCAACAAGGAAAATAGTACTGAATAAATCCTGAAAGGGATCTAGATTGAGGTTCATTATTTTCTTGCTGTCAACAGTATCATTAACTTTCAAAGAACCTGGGTTCACCTTCCCTGCCTTCTACTTTTAGAAAAGTCATATATAAACTACAAAAGTAAGCCTTACTTATATACATAAGGCAGCACTGTCCATGGCGAGGCCCTTACTTGCAATAGGCAGCAGCTCCATATGGTTCCTGTCTGTGCTTAACTCACCAACCATGACCACAGGAGGGATTTTTGGACATCAGCAGGCAGCCAGGAGCAGGAAGCCGCCCTCCCAAGTCTCACTGCAGCCAACCCAGAGTAACCTCACCCTGCTACACTCCCATTTTCCAGGCACTCCCTGAGGCTAGGTATGGTGTGCTGCCAGAGCATGGCACTCCAGCACACCAAGGCTGCTTCTTAATGGTGTTTCCTCAGCTTTTGGAGGGGCCACAGGAACATTCAGAGGACCTCCTGCTTTCAGCAAGCAGTTGTAGGAGGTGGATGCTTGCCAAAAGATTGAAAATCCACAAGAGCCACATTTGAGTAGTCCAGGCAAACTTCATTTTGCCTGGTTGTATGTGTCTTCAGGCACCCAAGCATCATGCACTGTTTTCCTCCCAGGACACTTTCTCTTCCAGAATCAAGGACTTGTCTGATAAAAGGGAGGGGGTTTCATGTGTGTTTGCAGACACCTATATCTAACTCCACAGAATATCACAACCAGACTGGTTGTTCAAAAAGCCTCAAATCATTCTGAAGAAGTCTCTTGAAAAGACTCCCAGTTTATCACCCCCTTGCTATGACTATCTCTGCAACATTCAAGCTCATACTTCCTGCCTTCAGCCCCCGGGAAGGGGGTGGCAGGCAGGCCCTTCCCTTTCTCAACAGCAGCTCTTCAGCTGCAGAAGACATAAAATGGGGACAGTCCAACCCAGCCCCCATGCTGCTCTTATCTCACTTCACCACTGGATCTCATGCCAGAGGAGACGGGGCCTCAAAGCGTGCAGCTGCTAAAACTGCTGCTACTGCAGAACAGAAATCCTGCCCAAAACACAAAGCTCCAGATATGGGGAATAAACAGAATGGGCTCATGTTGGCACCTAAGCTGGAAATTAAAAATACTATGTGCAAAAGAACATCATGCAAGTATACTCTCAAAATAGAAGGCTCTAGTGGCTGAATGGCAATTCTGTTTTTTATAGGTAGTGAAATTACATTACCTTTTAGAGCATCAACACAGGTCTAGGATATAAGGAAGCTACAGCAAGTTACTGACTCAGCAAACAAATGCTATAACATTTCAAAACAAATGCATACCAGAATGTGTAATTCACCCACTTCAAAACTTTAACAACAACAAAAAAGTAAGACTGAAGGTCCTTTTAACATGAAAGGATTTTGTATCAGCCCAATCCAAAGTACCCAGAATGAACTTGAACTGCTTGCCTTAGCGTAACAACTACAGTATGGAAGTAAAAAGGTATGCAGCTTTGGCATTTGTAAGGAGAAAAACATTTTCCTACACCAGGTGCTAGAGAGCTCTGCCAGTAAAATCTCATCTACATCCAGCAACGTCTGCTATTCTACTCCTGGCTCCTTGGAGCTGCTACTTAAAGCAACAAATGCTTAAACAGAATATGTAAGTCATTTATGTACTTTTCCACATTACTTAGACCTTAATGACAGTTTCTAATACTGAGCATCTACCCTAAAAATAGGAAATATTTGTAAAAAATACCAGTATTTCCATCTTGTTCCAGATGCACCTCTTCAAGCACTCTGAATAGCCATGGAAACCATAGAAAGTTGGTTAGACTATTCAGCCACAGCCTCAAATTTGGTGGTTTGGGGTTTTTTTTGTGAGGGATTTTAATTTTTTCTTCTTTTTTAAACTGTACCTCTAACATTCCAGAGTAGGCCACAATGAAATAGGTGTTATCCAAAAATAAATGAGAACATTCTCTGTCCCAAAGACTAAGATGCTGACCACAACCTACTAACCCAAGAGGTTTCAAAGATATTATCTTTGGGTGACAAGACTTCAAAGCCCACATATACAAAGAGTTCTCAGTTAAGTTTTGGTCAATGTGCAGATAAGCTACACAGATACTCTGATGCCACATCCTTTACTGTAGGCATGGCCCATCTCACTTCTCCTCTGCCTTTCAACTGCAACAATGGTCTGCACAAGGGGCTCAAAACCCACTGCAAGCCAGCAACAAATTTTTCTCATGTTATAAAAAACAGACTGAGAAAAAAATAAAGTAATGTCAAAAATCTTTTCCAGATATAGCTTATCATTAAAAGCTTCTCCAAAGAATGGGGTTCTGCAGGAGGAAGATGCTGTGCAGTTTTTAGGACAGAGACAACCCAACCAACAATGAAGGTCTGTGAACACTACCAGCAGGCAGGTCTCGTATGTACAGAGCTCCTTCAGAGTCTCACGAGCACCCCAAGCACAGGTTCTCCAAGAGCCCAGCACAATGGCAGCTGAAAGCCAGGCTGCTCTGCCAGGAGTTTGTCATCCTGCAGCAGGTTCTGGCTTCAAATCCTTCCAAATCCAAAGGCACAAGTAAGGCAGCAAGCACAGCCAGCCCAGCTCTCTCTCTAGCAGGGGGAATACCACAGTCTGACAATAAGTACAAACAATGAGCAAATATTTATGCTTTCCACAAACACCATCAGCCAGCTCCCTCACACTAACCCACCACGACGCCACAGCGTAGGCAGCCGCCTGCTTTGCTCAGTGCTACTCTTTCAGAGCTCACAGAGTGCCAACTTGCCTGAGACCCCAGAATCTGAAAGCCTAATATACTTGAAAACAGATTTGAACTGCCTGGATGATGGCTGACTTGACTGGTTTCACAACAGCAGCTGTGGAAAGCTGTGTGGGAAATGTTTCTGTTAAAATATATTCAAAGTGTAGTTTCACAGACATTTCTTCTGGTATCCAGGCTGGCTTAACAGACCCAGGCTAGACCCAGCCTTTCTCCCAATGACACCAGAGTTGTGGGTATGATCCCCATATAGGCCATTCACATAAGAGCTGGACTCAATGATCCTTGTGGGTCCCTTCCAACTGAGAGTAATCTGTGACTCCTCTGCCAGCCACTTGCCCACTCTTACCCCTGCTCCAGCACCTCATGAGCCCTGACAGATCTTTCTTCTGCTGGGGGAGACCAAATAAAGCAACCTAGTAGCAAGGTGTGAAAATTACATATCAGCCCTTCTCAGCTGCTGATTTATTACACAACAGCAGCAACAGTTCTACCACTTCACATGAGGGCACAGTGCACGGGCAGGAGGGGAAAGCAGAGGTGGATGTTTTGCAGCTGTCCTACACATCTTCTCCCTTCTCTGAACAGATGTTTCCAGTGGCACTTTCCTACCACCTCATTCAATTTGAGTGCTGTAGGTGCCTGCCAATGCAAGGAACAGCAATTTTGACATTCACCCAATAAAAAGCAGAAGTAAGCAGACACATAACAGCCCTAGTTCATGCAAACCACTCTTCCAAGTACCAGCAGGCATGGACATATTGAACAGCCCCATCTTACAACAGCCTGGGGAGCACCTATGGTTAAAAAGAACTAGGCAGGTTAACAAAACAGGGTAAAAGCAGGCTTACCAACTTGCGAGCAAACCATCGGTTCCCTACAATAAATACTCCACCAACACACACTTAACATCTTCCACACACTCAAGTCTTGATTTTTGCAAGCTGTGATGTGATCTGATAAATCAGTGGAATGGGGTATGTGAGTAATGTTAAGCACATGTAACTGTTTACATACAAGCCTGAAAGTAAGAGAACCTATCTTGCCTGCTGCTTTATAGAGACAGCGAGATTTTATGAACGTATTTTCCACATACATTTCCAAAAATATTTTGAAGGCTTTAGAAAATACATTGTATTATCATTAAAGTGAAGAGTTTCAGGATCACTGCCCAAAATAGCCTATGGTATTTTTAAATTATACAAACCACAGGCAAGTATCAAGCTTATCACAACAAAGAATTTCCTTTTGGGAGGCTTCAGCAGAAATGGTAAAAATCAAAGGGGATAAGAGCACAATGGGGAAAAAAACTGCATTCTTTAATGAAATGAAGACTTAGCAGCTTTTCATTTCTTCCTTCCTAACTGACAGCCTGGTGAGAGTGTCAGGGGAGAATGCGTGCCTTCCAGCCTGTCCACTGAGCACAGGAATGTGCCTTGATGAAGCTTCTTTTCATGGGGGCCTAGAGCAGCTTAGTTTTTCATGCACTGCTTGATTACTTGACTACCAGCATTATCTGGGCCATAAGATTTGCAGATAATTCAGTCACCGAGCTGTTAACAGCAGTGTCTATCAAAAACATCCAAACATTTACTCTCACAGCTACAGGCAGGATCCAGTCAAGCTGGACAGGCAAAGCAGCCAGCCCTGCATGAAAAAGATCCTGAAGTGGCCACACATCTGCCCTTGCTTGGACTTTCAGTTTCAGGAAAGAGCACCTAGAAGCAAATATTTCATTAGTGCACTGGTTCATGAAAACAAGAAACATCTAATGCCAGGTGTCCTGAGTGTTAGAAGCTGTCTCAGACTATTATTGAAAATTGACTGCTGTTATGCATATGCATTTTCCAAAAGCTTCTTCAACGGGTCACATGATTACATAGCTGCTCGTCCCTCTGAAGTGACAAAACTCACCAAAAAGGAGGCTTTTATTTTGTCCTTTGTCTGACTTAACTGGCTTTCCACTGCTTGTTATTTAATATTCAGCCTCACCATGTGGCTTAAGCCAAGAGGCTTTGTGAACCAACATACCAGTTAATCAACTGATGACCTATTTTGAGGAGCACATCTCACACTGCAAACTGTGCAAAATTGAAACAGATTTCAGAGTAAATCCATGCCAGCCCAGACGCTGCCTGAATGGTGCTTTCTGGTGAGGCTTTCCTGCCCTCAGCCACCACGGGGCAGAGCTGCCATGCAGCACCAAGCAGCTCCAAACCTAGGCAAGAAAGCTATGCTGAGAGTTAAACCCTGGGTGAGCCACTGCAGAGCACTGGCACAGCTGAAGTTAAGCTGGGCTGAGGGTGATTTGCTTCTGTCTCTCTGCACAAACATTACTAAGTGATGACTCAGCGCAGCATTAGCAAATAACATCACCGCAAAATGTCTAAATTCAAGTCTGCTCAACTGCTCTTCTCCTGATGATTTTGGAAAAATCAAGTCAGTTGTTTAGTCTGATCTGAGCCATCTCCTCTACTGAGCTATTTTCCATTAGCATCGACCATATGGATTTGACAGCAATCAAATCCATAGGAAAACTGTCCATCCCTGTGGTTACTTAAATCTGACACTGAAAAGAGAAAAAAAACCCCACCTTCTAATTTGTCTGCTACAGTTTCCCAGGCACTGGTTCCTGGTGAGGCTTTCTTCACTAGCTTAGACAACCTTTTAATCTCCTGGTCTTTTCTCCCTACTCATCAGAGAAGGAAACCAAACCATTTATCCTCAATCTCATTTGAAGGCTTTAAGCCTTCTCCTCCCAGCACCTAAGCTGTTCAGGGTCTTTTTTCCCAAAAAAAATTCAAATTTACCCAGCCCCTCCTACAAAACCACAGTAGTCCAACTGCAAAAAGTCCAGCAAATCACCCGATTCCTCTCTTCAGTATACAGCCACAAAGGGGGTGGGACTCAGCCTTGTAGCACTCCACACACAGGGTGGACAACCAGCTACATGGCTGTACTTAAAAACTCGTATTTTTGCCATCCGGGTTACATCTGCTTCAATAGTAGTCTCTGCTCCACCAGTCCCTTCATCTGCCTGTGTGCTTCTGGGAGCAATTCTAAATATCCTCTCAAGTCAGACCTTATCCTGAATCTTCTTTGCACTGATCCCTGGACATTCTTCACTGACAGCAACCTCTGCTGGGTGACAGTACAGTTCAGCTGTACTTTCCTATAATTTTGCATTTCACAGTTTTCTCACTGCAGGTAGCTTAAGCTTATGCTGCAGCCACTTCTGAGACTTTCACAGCAGGGGAGATAATAACCGAGCAACTGAAAAATGAAAGAGAAGTGAGCAGTGGCAAAGTCTCACAACTGGGGCCATCACTTCATACAGAGAGCAGATTTTCTCCAGGTTAGCTCTGATGTTCAAGACCAGGACTCTAGAGGTGGGATGGCATACGGTATAACACAGTACATCACCAGGTACAGAGAACAAGGTGCAGGGCAGTAACTGCCTAAGTCCATGAACCACTGGAGTGAAGAAGCAGTTAAAATGAAATTTTCATATGCATTGACTTAAAAGCACACAGCCGGAACAGCTGCCTTGCTTTTGAATGAACAGACAGCTTTGAGCTATTTCACAAACATGCTGTGTCTTTAAAAGATGGCTTCAGTACCAAGTCCAAGAGGACTTTAGGGTGAGGAATAAAAAAAGAAAAAAAAAAAGACATTAACACTGCACAAAGAGACAAAAGCCTTAACTCTTGCTCATCCCTTCATATTAAAAAAACCCAACTTGTTCAAAGCATTGCTAAAGATGCTTCAGTTTGTATCAGTGTCACAACACTCACACACGTTTCCTGACCGGCAGGTTCAAAGTGCAGCCTGCTCACATCCTGACATTGCTTCTTGATGAGCATTTTTAAATATAATGCCTACATCGTCCTGATATAGGAAGTATTCCTGCACCACTGTTTTGCCAGTGACCATAATAAGCCAAGAGAAAAACCCTTGAGACAGGTCTTTTCAGAAAACATGAAGAACAGTTCCTGTTAAAACTCAGTACCAGAGACTACAGATTGATGTATTTTGGATCAGTGCTACTGGGCAGAAGGAAGAGCAAAATTTTACATGTTCAGACTGTTAACATTTATATGTTTAAGTACTTTATCACACACTATCTTTAATTGCTGGAATATCCAATTACTAAACTGCAAACACTCATTCCTGCATAGCCACCACTAATTAACATTATGATGAGATTGCTGGTGTGTAGGTCTCCCTTCACAAAGGGCACAGAGCCACTTCCCCCCAAATGCCATCACAGCCACATTCCACAGTCACCCCCCAGCACCGGGTGGCTCAGTGCCTCACTCCCTCACGCTGTAACATGCTGATGCTGAAGCTTATTTCCTGGATAACCTGAACAAGCAGGTCAAATCCCATGGACAGAATGGTCAGCTGCAGCCTAAATATCTTGGAGGGCAGGCATTTAAAATGCTAAGAACTATTAGGACCTGCACAGCTGAGAAAGAAATGGAAGCACCACTGACTGGGGTCCTTGAGAAGGACACAGGAAGCAACCTAAGGTCCAAGCATCTTCACATGGCTAACTTGAGAACACCATGCAACCTCAGCATGTGTTTGGGAAGACACCAGTCACTAGCTCCAATGAGACCTTCAGCTTCCACTGTAGTCACAGCTCAGGCTTTCATCCCTGAATTAAGTATGTCTTGTACCTACAGCTATGAGTGCTTCCATTGCAATGAAAGTTCCAGTAACAGGAAAAACATGCTGGAACAACCACACTTGCAAAAACTAAAATAAAACCAGCAGTAGTGTTTAGATCTTTCAGCAGAAAAATACTCCCTTGCCCTTAAAAGTGAAGGCCCTGCTCTTAATACTGTCTTCACTGCACAGCTCTAGAGCTATGGGTATTTAAGGTGTTTCTTTAAGCCCACAACACAACCAACTCATGGGATGCAAGAGAAAAAGTTTAAGAAAATAAGAAGCAATTGGAAATCAGGCAGAAATGAGAAAGACCGTCTTCTCCCTCTTATGCAGTGACAGGGAAAGGATTCCAACCTAGAAATGCAATGTCAAATGACACAACACTTACAGGATCTCCCCATCTTTTGGTCACTTTTCCTTCCCATTTTGATCACTTCAGAATCCAGCAGTAAATTTTATCCTGCTATGGCAGGCAGATGAAACCTCCAAGATAAGTTTTTAAAGTTTCCTTGAAAATATGCAGAAGTTTTAGTGGAGGAAAAAATGATCTCCCAACCCTAAGCAAGGAAAACGTTGCAACGCAACTTCGTATTTATTAGAAAGAGAGTCAGCATGAGATACCAACCTCAATGGACAAAGCTGCAGGAAATCAGGCTTTGCTAATTCAGTTATTCAGGAAACCATTTATTTAAAGCAACAACTCCATGTTTCTGCAAACAGGGAAAATAGTCCTTCACCAGGCTTTCTTTTTCCTAACATATTGGAGTACACTACAATACCCTACATCTGACCTCACACAGCTAGTTTCACCTTCTATCACAATTAATAACAGCAGTGGCAGAGGTGTGGAAATACCTGCAGCTAAATGTTCAGGTCAAACACACTAAACAAACCCGTGTCACCCAGGAAGACCATCTGCAGAAGAAGAGATGGTATTTGTGGGAGCACCGTGTGGAGTGAAGCCAGGAACACCAGCAGCACTATCCCTCACCACTGTGGTACTTCACATTACACATACATCCTGCAATGCTACTGTGACCTCAGAGGACACAAATCTGGATGAGGGTGATAGAACCACCCTTTTCACCAGGTAATGAAAAGAGGAGACCATGGGGACAGGACTGCAAGCCCCCTTCTCAATCTGCAGGTGCAAACAGGCAGTGCCAGAGAGGCAGGCAGTCCTGGAGTGCACAGGCATCTCCCTGCCTTCCCCAAAAGCTATGAGTCACAGAAATCAAAAGATGGGCTAAGGTCAACCTTAAAAATATAGCAGCACTGTTTTTACCCCCTCCTTTTTTTTTTTCTTTTAAAAAAAAAAACAACATCAGAATAATTTTGGGTAGAAAATGAAAACTTGATATTCTAACTTGTGGCACATCTTTTATTTACTACCTGATATGATTTCTATGTGCAGAACACTATTGAGGACATCTCTCAAGATTTAACAGATCTACAAAAGAGCTTCATAAGCTTGAATAGCTACCAGTTCTAATGGGAAAATTAATCTTCTTGAACAACCCAGCTACAAGATACCATCCATCCAAAATGAATGTTAATGATCTAAATTACATTTATTTAACTCTGGAAAAAACATATTCATTGTAATAAAGATTTTCCGCAACAGCTGCTTTCTTTAACCATGATCTCAACTTTATTCTCTTGAGAATCACTAGTGAAGAAAAGCCAAGTATAAAATCCTGTTTCCTGTCAATTTAAGCAGAGTTTTTATGTAATCAAAAGCATTGTGAAGGCCCAAGCCAAACTGTATTCTCACTGCATTCTAAAAATAGGTCTATCAGTGAGACACGAGCAAAAGAAGAAACATTTAGCAAGCTTACTACAGCTCAGAAATCTAAATATCACAATTGTCTCCAAAGCAAGGTTGTACACTGCCCAATAAAAAACAACTGCAGAAATTAAAGTTTATAAATGGCCAAATTCCTTCACAGAAAGTTTCCAGGGTCTACTTGGCAAGGATGCAAGTCACACAGTAATGTCCACTAAGATAATTTTAAATAACTTTGCAATGCAAAATCAGCATAACTGAAGTACACTGCAGTCTGGCAGCTTGCCGCTACATCCTGTAACAACAGGAATCTGGGCTGCAAAAACCTGGATGCATTCATTCTGACAGGCATCATCAACTAGACATTTAGCATGGTCTGAATCAATAAAGTACCAATCACTCACCATCTACTTCCCACCCAGAAAAATTTCCCAGAGAAATTTTTTGGAGTGAAAATTAATTGTCATGTTAACTCACAATAAAATTTTGATATCAGCTACAGAAAATGGCAATTACACACAAACAACAACTGCACTTAAATAGCTCAGAAAGATGATACCAAAGTTCTCAGTCACTTCTAGGAAAGCAGATCCAAAGACAGTGGCATGCATAAGGTATCAACAAGGCAAAATACTTGCCACAAAAAAATCCTCATGCTACAGGACATCAAGCACATTAAACTACTATATTTTAGGAAAAAATCAGGGACCTAACATGAGATAACATTGTTTTGTATAACTCTTGTAAAAGTTCCATCTTTCCTCAAGCACTTAATCTCTCTTTCTGGACATAGGGTTAACTTCATCTTCAGGGAAACATTGAAGGAGAGGCCAAATTCCTTCTTGATTTTCCAGCTTGATAAACAGTACCCACAAAATGCCTGAGAAAGCTTGGATGAGACAGGATGAAGAACTTCTATCCCATTTGTTTTTCTTGTGTATTAATCATGTTATACAAACATGCCCTCATCAAGGTTGGAATAAATCAAGTAAAAAAGGCAAAGACCATTTTTCATTTTAACAATGTGACACTGCATGCCATTGAAATGTGGTTTATGCTGTTTATTATCGTAGCCTATAAAAAGGTTATCCACACCATGTTTGCTGGTGTAACTCCAGCAATATGTCCTATTTAGCATAGATAAGACTTACATCAAAAGTAGTGCTTGAGCCAGCAGGATAAATCTCCCCAGAGATTTCTGGCACTATGACTACATCCACCTTAGGGCTTTCGCTTCATCTTCAACAACACTAAGGAGTTCAGCTTATTTACAGACTCCAAAGTGACATATCGGTGTCAATAGAACACATTACTATCCGGGGCTGCCTGACAGTGGAACACCTTACTATCAGGGATTACTACACGGGGTAGGGACGGAGGCTTTAAGCATGTCTCAAAGGTTGGTCACGCTAAAGCCACGCCATTCACCACTGAGCATCACAACTGCTTCATCCTCTTGGTAATTTCAGTTACTTCTCCAGGAGCTACACCAAATAAAAAAGCAGAATGAAAACACAAAAAGCCAAGAGCCACTGTGGTAACAGCACCTACTAACTGCACTTTGTTGAGCTGCTCCACAACTTGTTTCACACGCTGTCAAAATGGTTATGAAGCAGCAGTCAGGGAGGCCCCTGCATTAAGAAGAGTATTAGCAAATATAGTTACTGGTGTCCCACAGGTCCACAGGACTGTGTGGGGAGGCTCAGAGCAGCTCCCAGAGGGCAAGCAAGTGAATGCATGCTCAGCAATCCTCCTGTCCCAATGAAGATTGGAAGAACCACAGACAAAAGACCAAATCTACCCTAGGATTTCAAACCACAGGAAAGATCCAACATTTTACCCAGGTGGTTCATAAAAGAGTAAGAGAATAATCAGATTCTAAGGGTGGGCAGAGTGAGTAAATGAAAAGAAATATCAATAGAATTAGGACCATAAGGCACTTAAATATGTAAAAAAAAAAGGAATAAGCTTGCTGACTAGTCTGCTGCAGACAGAAGTAGTAATGGGTTTCTATTGCAGAAACAGAGATTTATGAAAATAAACTGTCAGAACCCAGGACATCCCTCTGGCTGCCCTGGATGGCTCAAGCCCCTGGCAGGGGGCTCAGAGACCTTGGCACAGAGCCCAAGACACCTGTGCCTTTGATTTGCCCAGGAAAAAATTACCAACTTTATATGAGGATCTGCAAGCCATGAAAGTTTAAGTAGAATGGTAGTTAGTTTGTAACAGGGTGGAAAAGTAGAATTTTGGGGTTTTTAGAATGGGGGTTCAGAGGCCAAGATGGAGGAATTTGAGCATCCTTCTTTCTCCTTCTTCTTAGCCTCTATCTTCTGGATGATGGTGGCACTTCTGGAGTGGTTTAGAGACGGACTGTCTAACATCGGTGATAGGTATTGGAAAATAATTGTAAATAAAGTACACATAGTTTTTAGTATAAAAAGACAACACTGCCCTGAAGGCAGGCAGTGTGCCATGGACTGACCTGCTGAACAGATCTCAGCAGGTCAGAGAAGGAATGTACTAGATAAGATAAAATAAACAACCTTGAAAACCAGAGCCGAGCAATCTCGACTCCTTCTTCGACTGCTGGGCTGGGAAAAAGAGACTCTCCAACTCATTTCAGGGTCATCGTGACCACAGAGACCCCATCATAAACCACAAAATAAAGTGCCTGGGGGAGATCTCTACCATCACACCAGAGAGACAACTATTAGGAACAGAAGTCCTTTCCTTCAGTGCAACCAAGGAGGCGAGCTGGAAAGGGTCTCACTACTGCCTATCTCCTCCAAGTCATGACCCTTCATCTATGGAATTAATTTAAATAGGTGCACCATGGTAAGATGAGGAGTTCTAAATCCCCACCCCATGGATACTGAACAGAGTAGGTCCTGCACCGCCCTCCATCACCACTTGCTCTCATCTCTCACCTCCTCTGCCAGCACCTGAATAGCCGAAACCTCCCACAAGCTGAATCTAAACGAGTTTGTGAAAGGGTCTGAGGACTGATAAGCAGCCTGGGGCTATGAGATTAGTTAAGTGCATTCCAATTCTCATACCATGTGGTGCCACCTCCCCTCCACCTGCAGCCAGTAGCCACTGCCCAGCCGCCTCCCGCAGCGGCTCTAAAGGATCTGCCGCCCCTTTGGGAACCGCTCCTTGCCGCGCAGGGCTTTGGGAAGGCCTCTCTCCTCCCCACCCGCTGCGGGCGCCGGTGCGCGGAGCGGCTCCCGCCTGTCCGCACGCACCGCGGGACAGCCTGCGCCCAGCCTGCCTCCCGAAACACGAGGGGAATCCACCCAGGAAGCTGGCAGAAACACCACTGCGGGCACTCGGAGAGCCTGGGCAGGCACGGCGGCTCGCTGCGAGGGCTGCTTTTCCTCCGCCGCCGCGCCGACGGCCCGGGGAGCCCGGCGCGCCCCGGAG
>VZRH01002380.1:787697-817943 GCA_013397555.1 Urocynchramus pylzowi
CCGCGGGCGGAGCGGCACCGCCTCTGCCCCGCTGCCGGCCCGGCCCGGCCCCGCCACCCGGCTTCCGCTGTCGTCAGCCCGCGTGTGAGCTCCGCCACCGCGCTGCCGAGCCAGCAGGAGCGGCGGCTGCTGCGGTGCGGAGGGTGGATCCGAGGGGGACCATCCTCGGGAAGCCGTTCTGCTCGCAAGGACAATGCTGAGACCACTTGCCTGTTAATATACTTACTAAAGCACCTGGTTTCGAGTAGCTGGGATCTAATAAATGCAGTGAATAGGGCATTTAAACATGCGGATCTTAAGAGGCCGGGTATCAAATTGAAGATTAACGCTGAAGTGCACCAGCCCCGGTGCACGCTGCTTTGGCGCACCGCACGGCCGGCACACATCGCACGGCCGGCACACACGCCCGTTCCTGCGTGGATCAGCCACGTTTGCTCCAAGGACAGCTGTAAGGCAATGCTTTCCTAACAGCTGAGACCTTTCCTCGACGTTTCCAAAATACTTTCTCCAGCCTCAGTCGCTAAGAATCATGGGCAGTACTAGGCAGTAGCCAAGGATTTCTCAGCTTCCCATGCAACGACAGGAACTTGCAAAGCCAAATTCAGATATGATGGGCATCGTCATATCAGATGAATGTGTCTTTACAAAGACACTGCTTGTAGACAAGGCCAGAGATTGGTAGATAAGGAAATAACGAGAGAACCCATTAATTTTAGAAAGCTTTGCTAATTGATGTAGACAATTAGCAAAGCTTTCTGAAATTAATGGGTTCTCAGCTAAGGTCGTGCTAAACTCCTGAACTTTGTGAAGAAGAACAAAGACTTGATAGAGATATGAATATTACCTTCTCTGCCCAGAGCAGACTTAAAACTAATTTTAATGATCATATATGTTGTAAAGGAGGGCTGTGTATTAAGGAGATGTCTTGTGGAAGGATGGGAAAGTCTGGACTTTCCCACAGGAGACTCCTCTGTCTCCTTTGTGGACACTAACTTGTAGTGACACAAATTTTCCACACAGATAGGAGTTACTACTGCAAAGCTATGAAAAGCAGAAATTAAGGACTCTCTGGAAAGACCCTGGTCTTGACTGTTTTGTGTCCTTCTGCGAGTGTGTGTGTGTGTGTGTGTGTGTGTGTGTGTGTGTGTGTGTGTGTGTGTGTGTGTGTGTGTGTGCATGCTGTAATATTTAATAGAACTATTTTAAACTCTGTTTCTAGTCCTAACTGCTCTTACTTTAGGAATTCAGGGCAACTAAAAGCTATTATCCTGAGCAGGGGTATGTAGGCGTAGATAATGTAGCAACACTTACCAAGGAAACTGGGATGGATTGCAGGATGTAAAACCCCTTCCTCTTTCCTCATGTATGCAAACAAACGGAGTTGATGCTTCAGGAAGTGGATCATATGATGAATCAGCATTACATAATTTGGTGTTATACCAGGCACCAAAGAGACCAGTTACCATAGCGGTACAGTTAATAAAAAACAGATCTGTACTTTGTTTTTAATGGTGCTCCAAAAACTTGGATATACTCAGCTAGAAACAAGGTATTTATCACTCCTACAAGATTAATTCTGTCAACCAGATGGTTATTAAACTGCAAAGGCCACCAGATGTGTGGGCATCTGAGAGGACCCCAGCACAGTTCATGCCCTGATGTGGCTGATGCTCATGCTTTGTAGCAGCAGCAAAAGTCCCAGCCTCAGGTGAGGACTCCTCAAGCCAGGACTGGGGCTGGAGACGCAGCACATCTTCTTAGATTTGTAGCTCCTTTCCCCAGAAGCTGCAGAGATAGACTCAAGAACTGAACAAGGATCAGGAAAGCAGCATGACCAGCCAACAGGCAGTGGAAAACCACTGGTGTGTTTAACTTTGAAACACAGTCGGCTTCCCAAAGAATGTGGTTAAGACATGGGAACACAAGGATCACAGAATAGTGAAAACTCAGCAAAACTGCAATCATCTTCTATTTCTGTTCCAGATTTCTTATACAATTGCAAGAAGCTGTCTGGTCAGGCTCTGCTTAATTTCCACATCTGCAAAATCAACTCAAAACATTAAGGAGAATCTGAGGTTTAATTTAAAAATTAAGCTGTCTTACAAAGAGAGACTGGTGAAGGTGATGTACGGGCATGGTGGAAGACTACGAGGGTCTGTGCCACACGTCAGCACGTCTGTGACAGCAACAAGCATTCACTGCACAGGGAGCACCATTAATTCACTGCTCTGTGCAGATCTGTTAATGTCAGCCAGTGCTGTTATGAACAAACCCACCTCTGCACTGAAGAAAACAGCAGAACTCTGTGTGAAAAATGCATATGATTGGCTCTTTGCAAATATTAAAATGAATACTATATGTGTTATGTTAGAAAGTTATGCTGTATTAGTCTCTTTTAAGTAGTGTAGTAAATACAGTTTTTAGGCTATAGCATAATATTAAAATAGAAACTATGTGATGTAAGATACCGTTTGTAACTAGCTCAAGGAGTGGATAAGATAATCAAAGAATTCTTCGCATAGAGATAAGAGCAAAAAGACACTAAAATTGCAAGAGAAGAATTATTGCCTCCTTATCAGGAAAACCCAGACTTCCGAGACTATGGATTTACAAGATGGAGGGGGGAAGCAGACTTTAAACAGAAGCACACTTACGTTGAAAGGAATGTTTGAATCATGTATGAGATACATGAATATGCAACAGGCTATTGCTTTTAAGGGTTAATCCTTTGTTAGCAAAACATGTTCTGTGGCAGAGCAGAACACCTGGATGTTCATAATTCTTTGCTTTTTATTGTCTTTTATTGTCCTAACTTTGATTGTCCAAATTATTTTTGTCCTAATTTTTATTACTATTTTATAAATATTAAACTTCTAAAATTTTAACACAAGCGATTGGCGTTTTTCACACTCTGTAATGGCTTTCCAATCAGTTAGAGCACCTTAGAGCTCTGGGATGTGTGCCTTGGCTTTTTCAGTAAAAATTCATCAGCATAAAGGCTTGAACTTCCCTGCTGTGTTGCTGGCAAACATTACACAGACTAATAGCAAAGCAGTATGCAGATGTTACTACATGGAAAGAATATGTAGTATGTCACTAATCAGTGCATTTAGAATAAGGTTTATCACAATGTCATTAACAGTGCATTTAGAATAAGATTTATCCATCAAATACACATTCTAAAATCAGAGAAGGCTGATCTCATTTACTGGGCAGAAATCTTCAACCGGTAGTAATTGGTTCTGCCTCAAAATCTTCCATTTGGCAGGGGGCCTCTTTGAAGAGATGCTAATTCTGATTTAGGGCTTTCAAGTGACAGGGACTTCAATGCATCACTAGGGAAAGACAAGATGCCTTGGTCTTGCTTTGTATGGGGAATTTTATGCACACAGACTCACAGAGTTCTGGTAAGTCACGAAGAAGGGAGGCATGGAGTGTCCCCATAGGACAGAAGACAGCCAAGGAGTACCCAAGAACTGAATTAAAACTCAGATCTCCATTCAGGTGCCAGGGAGCAAAGAATGAAGGAAAGCAGTGGGTTAGAAGTTGCAACCAGGGGCAATTCTCAGGAAAACCCCTGGTTAGAAGCCAGTTGTGCCCTGGGATCAAACCATTCTCCTGACCAGAATGTGCACAGGCGATGCAGCAGAACCTGAAGCCCTTGAAGCATGTCACTTTTAGGCAGCCCACAAGACAGCCAGCTCATTTTCAGACATACTGGTGACCTCTGGCACATCAGCTTTGCTCAGGTCACTGGGACAGGCGTTATTACCCTCAGACGCCAGCCACAGTTTCACTTGCATGTGTCGCACCTTTACAGGTATCCATTTTACTCTCGCCCCACTCATTGCTACATGGACTATTGTTACAGAAGCAGAGGTTCTCACCATCCTCCTTCACTGTGAGAAGAATGCACTGCCTCTACAGAGAACTCAGAAGATGTTTGTGGTGAAGCAGAAAGCTTTTTGGCATAGCACAGGGAAATCATAACTTACCAGGAATGCTCAAAGACACTCTTGTTTCCTCAGTATGAACCAGCTCAGTGTATTTTAGGATAAAAATATTAGGAATTGCATTGTTCTCATCTTCTGAAAGAAAGATTGATGCTTTCAGAATGTTCAGATGATGCAACTCAGAATGATGCTTTCAATGTTATGTAATTTCAATTTTTCTCAGTAATTAAAGAGTTTCGGTTTGTGTCAATTGGCAAAATGAAGAGCACAAAATGTCTGCATCCAGTGAGAAGGAGAAATACACCACTTGGCTGTTTTCCAGGTGAAATTAAATATGGCAATTTTTTTCCAAATGTATATGCAAGCAGAAAGAAAACAAAACCACATTGTTACATGTTGTGGTGGTCACTTCTCTAAATTTAGAATTTGTATGCCTGTTAAAACAAAAAAGGCTTGAAATTGCTTTTTAAGAAAATGTGTATTTTGCTTGAGCCTAGTAGTTAAGAAATCAGACAAAAACATGGTTATGGGAAGGAAAAGAATCGTCTATGCATATGCACACACATGTTATGGGAACCACAACAGATTCCCAACAGGAGTTCTGACACAGGCAATGACATTACTGTTTGCTACAGTTGTTTCCTGTGGAAAAGATATTCCAGTATAGGGAAGCACTGTGCACAGGTGTGATCAGACAGCAGAAATAACTTACTTATCACCTGTAGTTCTGCCTGTGTGTCATTGCAAGACCATCTGTGTCATGCAGTCTAGGTGGCTAAAGACCATAATAAAAGTCACAGCTTTCTCCATTTGTTCCTAAGTGTGCACCATCATCTGGATTATGGACCACATCTCCTCACATTCTTGTAGGTAGCCAAGGGTTTCCAGAAGCCCTGTCCTTTGGACATGTTCTGGCTGGTAGCAGTTATTGATTTCTAAAAAATTATCCATGCTTTTAAGTATTCAAATTTTGTTAGATTCTGGTCAAATGAAACTTGTTGGACTTGAAAGAAAGTATAGCATATCATTTGAAGAGCTTAGTTTTAAAAAACCGACAAGACTGGTATTTCCAGGCAAAATTGCTTTAAAAACCTTGTGTTTTGAGAATGATAGTTTAATAAACTGGTTGGTTAGTTGTTTTTCCATGCCAGTGTTAATTTAGAATGGATTAAGGTCTGCATTGTCTATTAAGGAAATGCATCAATTACACCATTCTGAGGAAGTTAATTTTTGTAAGGGAACCACAGAAGTGTGGCATTACACAAGTTTGTGCTGAGCTCCCCAGTGTTGTATTTGCATGTTCTTCATTGCCCCTTTTTAGCACAATGCCATGAAATGCCACCTGGAAATGTTATTTTTTCTAAGGCCCCTGCCACTGGAGTAGAGCATTTCCTTCCTACTCAGAATTTCATTACATGATGTCTCAGATTTTCATCCACAACAAATACTTTTACCTTAGAAACAAGTGACATGGACATTACACTTAGGTGATACTGAGGAAACAGTGTGCTGGGAGAAAAGGAGACTGCAGTGCACCCCAGTATATTTCACATTTCAGGTGCTTAGGTAACCAGCCAGCAGCAGGCAGTCTGATGCTGACGGGGAGGCACTGAGTCCTACTGGACTTCATGAGTGATAGATGGAAGAAGGGAAGACTGATATCCCCGAGTTGCCAGATAAGGTCAATATAAAGGGTCTTATTAAAGCAGCAGGAAAAACTGAACTGGTTGTAAATCAGAAATTCAACTCCTGCAATTAAGTCTAATAGATTAAAATCAGTTTCTACCATCATATATAAAGATGAAAAACACGATGGCACTTTCTGGACTGTCAACTTCTTCGGGATGCTGATGTGGGAACACCAGTGGCATTTCCTGAACCTACAGGTAAATTTAGAGTAGCAAGAAAAGGACTATTTGTCAACTCAGTAGTAGACTTCTTCAGGACTGGCAGATTGTAATAACTGTTAATTATCTATTAATTTTGACAGTGAATGTTTTCTTTAAAAAAAAAAAAATTGACAGATGACAAGTCCATGCAGGACAGCATAAGTATTCTTTGAGGGTACCTGCCTACCACCTTGGCCCAAAGTGGAGATTTCCCCAAATCAAAGCACATAGCTTTGATACATACCTGTTGTGTAAATGAGCTTAGCGTAACTATCAGTGCCAAAGGAACAAATCCTATGTGGTAGGCAATGAACTACACAGCAGTAATGCATTCTAATTGAGAGTAAAGTGCCTCATCTCCTTCTTCCATCTCTGCAGATCATTCTGCTCATATCACAGTAATGAAAACTGTTACTATGAAGCTTTCTGGGCACAATTTGGGCTAGCAGAACAAGAAGAAATGGTTACAATGCTAATGGCCTCTGTGCTGTCCACACAACAATACCCTCAAAAAATCCTTGTGCATGATCTGCAGCCCATGGATTTGATAGTTTGGAAGGAAAAGACAGAACCCCCCCCCCCCCACCCTGTCCTTTTATTTGAAATGAGTTTNCCTTGTGCATGATCTGCAGCCCATGGATTTGATAGTTTGGAAGGAAAAGGCAAAAACCCCCCCCCCCAACCCTGTCCTTTTATTTGAAATGAGTTTTTAAAAAGAAATAAATAGAAATTTTCTGAATAAGTTGCCAACAAAGAAGAAAAAAATATTGGAAACACTAGAATGGAACACAGAGATGATATGAGTTTAGTTCATGTAACATCAAAGCTCTACTTAGGAAAACATGAAAATGAGAAATTCGCATTATGTGATGAAAAAAGTTTGGTCAAATAGAGTTCTCTCACTAGCAAGACCAGAGCTGCTTCAGGAATCTTCCTGGTAGTGGTGGGCTACAGGAAGAGTCAGTCTAATTCTCAGAAGGTCTTCTGGAAAATTAGGATCAATTAGGAAGGTTTTCCTAGGCCGTGCTGTTTTGGAGCCAAAAGAGACTGCAGCTGTGCGTGTCTTTTGCAGAGCCACTCACACTACTGGGCACCAGCAAGGTGTATGTCAAAATACAGCCTGCCAAAAGTGCTCAAAGCACTCCGCTTAGTTCCTGAGAAGTTTTTCTGTCTCAACTTGATAAACCATATGCAGACCTATCTGTGGTTTAGCCTATAATTTTATTACAGGCTTGTGGAGAGAACAGCTTAACTTAGAGACAAAGCTGACATATCTGAATATAGAATGCAAGGGGGAGAAGAGAGATTAAAAGTAAAACAGACCCAAAGATAGTGTCTTTTGTAATGACTCCTTCCTTCTCTTGCAGTATTAAAAGGCGGCAGTTGAAACCTTCTGTAAAAGAATCATTACACTGGAGCACATGGAACATAAACATTTGTGCTCCACAAGAAATGGCTAAGTGAGCAGTGCACATGCAGTAACTCAAGAGAACAAGAACAGTAACAAAAGCCAAGAATGACTGATAAAAACAAAGAATTGGTAGTGCCGCCTGGAGCACACCAAGGCCACACCATGTATAGAAAATACCAAAAGTGCAAAACAGTAGCGGTATGTAACAACTCAATCCTGAACCTTCTTTGCCAAAACAAAAAGGCTTCTGAGATTTATCTGGATTGGCATTTATCAAGAACCAGGGAGACAGAGGAGGATGTGATAGCTAGCAGTCCTTGTTCTCCATGCCACCACAAGTAATCCTGGCATCTACGAGAAAAGAAATCAGTTTTGTTTAAAACAGAGAGCACCTTTCTGTATGGTGTGCTCATACAATGCATTTTGCTACATTTATTGTGGCAACAAAGTGGAAGAAGAAAACAACATTCTTATTCACTTACAATTACAACATTCTTGTTCAATTATAAACAATATCAGTACAATGCATAGAAGTCACTCAGATTCCTTTAAGTCTTGAGGTAAAAGCCATCAAATTTGCAAAGAGGTAGTTTAACCTTTCAGGAAGAAACAGCAGTAACTCTTATAATAAAAAGATGGTAAAGGCAGAAGAAACGTCTCAAGGCATTTACATTATGTTCCTGTCTGCTCAGGTGTACAACTGAGAGTTGTGCACAAGCATACATACTGCATGCTCCAGCCAAACTGTGCTTGATTGTGGTTCTGAACAGAAGCTAAATAGATTGCAGCAGCTGCATATTCAGTAAGTTGGTGTGATTAGAAACAGACTGTCAATGTTGAAGTATGATTAACATGATATAAAGCTTACAAACTAATCAAGTCACAAATTAAACAGTATTTAGATGACTAATTATGTGACCGCATATTATATTCGCCACAAATCCCAAATATTTCTTCCAGAGTTCTGACCTGTCACAAAAGTTAAATCAAAAAAAAAAAAAAAAAAAGCCTGAGATTAAGGAAAAAAAAAGTTGTGCTGATCCTTTCTCTAATCTTATCTTACTCTGTGATGCACATACATTTTATCTGTACACACCATCACTAAAAGCAAGGCAGTTTTAGTCCCTGACACAGGTAGCTTCACTCAGCTCCATTCAACTGAAACAATTCAGCTGAACTCAACTGAAAACAAGACTTACTGCAGACACCCATGGTATAGAACAGGGCCCAATTGTACATACAGATCACAGTCCAAATTTCTGTGTGGGATCTGGAGGGAAACAGCTCCTGAACTTGTATTATATAAAAAATAGCAGATACTTTGTGAGTATCTGCTGTGGCAAACACGCATACAAGACACAAAATTGGTCACAAAATATCCTCTACTTTGTTTTGCCAATTGATGGGGGCAATTTAAATGACACAGACACCAATGGAAAGAATGGTCTTATTTTACTACAACTAGTAAGGCAACACAAAAGTAAAATTATACATTCAATAAAACGATAAGCTTATTACATGCTCAGCTTTAGCGACATGCAAAAATAAGCAAGGTAATGCACATCATCATTACTACTCAAGTGAAAGGACAGTGATTTAGAAAGATATATTGCCAATTGCCTAAATACTTTACCATCATCCAGAGTAAGAAATTGCTGGGGAGCCCCATTTCGCAGTGAGGACCTGGAGAACCCTTCCTGGCAATTGGTAAAATCCTACTTGGTGCATCCACTCGCAGATGAGGTCTCCAAATTTCCCCTGAAAGGAGATCCAGCCAAATCAGCCTATATAGGCCCAAATCAGCAAGTCAAAGTGACTTGAATATATTTTTAGTGCAGAAGCACCTGCATCTGATGGCCTGCTTCCCTCACTGTTGGGGGCAGGGCATGGCCTGAGGCCAGGTCTTGACTGGGAGGGTTTTCCCTAAAACACCCTACAAACAAGCCTCTATTAATGCTCAGTGGGAAAGTTCCTTGAAATGATACATTTCTTGCTGGTAGTTGCACAAGACGTTTCTAAAGCAAGAAAGTTTCTAAAGTAGTCAGTTTGCTGGCAGCTAGCTAAACAGCTAGAACAAGCACCTCAGTCATTTGTTTTTAGCTAAACAATACTGTTAGTCACATAATGCCCAGGATTCATCTTGTAAGTCAGCTCTGGCTGAGGCCTGCTGCTCAGGCCTTAGCACCTCACACTTCAAGCCCACTCTTACAGAGTACAGTAACCACACTGTGTACATTAATATACAGACTGCCCATCTAATTCTAGATGCTACTAGGTAGCTACTCTACAACTTTTGCCGGTAGGAGCTTAGAGGATTGCTACTTGTTCTAGTGGAAAAGGTTTCCTTCAGGGAAGGGCATTGTCTAGACAGATGAAGCTTTTTTACAAGAAGGAAATGGTGCTTCTTTCCCAAAGCAGAACTGACAGAATACTTAAGATTGTCACTGTCATGCAAAACTTATCTGTTATACCCAATAGCAGGGCTACTGCATTTTTCAGTGACTATCTATTTTAGGGGCTGAAGGTTTCCAGGCTTTCAGGACCAGTTAGAAAGATATGCTAGATAAGTAAATGCAAAGAAGTTTACAGTACTCCTAAATCCCTCTTCCCTATTCTGATTAACATATTTTTGAACCTGTGCTAGTGAGAAGTAGGACTGTAGTTATCTTAATCCTCTAGTCTGCAATGAAGAAGATGATGTTTGATTAAACAGACAATAAAACCTAATACAACTAATGTTAATGGATATATTTTTCTCTACTCTCTCAACTAGATCCTAGGAAATCTGCTTACTTTTCAACTGCCAAAAACCAATAGAGAACACAGTAGGCTACTGGGAAAATACCAACTCTTCTCCCTTACAAGGCTCCCTTACTTTACATAAGCTCAAGCAGCAGCAAAATGAAGGAACACATGACCAAGATGATGGTTGCTCAAAGTCTTGCACCACTATACTTGCCACAAAATTAGAAAAGAGAACACTGAATGTGGTTCAAAGGCAGAAAGATGACAATGGCTCAGCAGGTATCCCCGAGATCCACCGTACGACAGCAAGTGAAGATGCAGCAACAGCATATGTAAGTGCAGTTCTCTCCACTGCAGAAGTTTAGTTACCCTCTAAAGAAGCTTTGTTACCTCTCCATGCTGGAATTCAGGCAAAGCTGAGTCCAGTGTCTGCACTATGGATTGTCCTGCAGACATAGGCTAACAGGAGGACTAGTGTAGTGTAGTTTTCCCAGCTGGATCTTCCTCCTCTGTCTCTCACTGCAATCTTCAAGGATTTGAAGGAAACAGTATTTGTATTGTCTCAGGTAACTTCTCCTGCAAGACTGGAATAGGAAAAAAAACCCCTCCAAACAATTTGCATTAAATCTGCACTTCACACTGTTTTCAAGGCATGTGTGGATGTGTCTTTGCAGAAGTCTTAATGCATGACTGCTAAGAGAGCATATGCAAACTCGTTTGTTAATACTTGAGCCTACTAACCGGAACAAAAACATATCCTACCCTTTCCTTACAGGGATACATTTTTATTATAGGTCTAGAAGACAGTCATATGTTCATTTAAGCTGCATATGAAAAGAAAATGTTATTTGTAATTTTCCCCCTTAGGATCTATATCTGTACAGGACAGCCCACGATTCAGCACAGAGGTCCTGCAAAATTAGTCTGTGTACACCTGTAGCCTGCAAGCAGTTTTGACAGTTATCATCTCAGAGCATGACTCAAAGAACAAGACAGCAAACCAGATAATCTTATTTTCTCAATAATAACTTTATTGTAAAAAGAAGGGTTAATAAAACTTCTGGGTCCATAAGGAAATAATAATTTCCTTATTAAAAAATTTAAAAAGTTCCTATTTTACATATGAAAATATTAAAAAAAAAACCATCCAGTGACGATTACAGCATTTTATCAATGGCTGGGACTCAGGGTATTTCCCTCATTTTCATTCATCATCCACAGCAATCAAAAAATCAGTTTTTTTGGTAATCCTGAAAAGTGTAAATCACATTGTTAGCGAAGTATAGAGTACAGCCCGATCCTCAAGGCCCCTTCCTACTCTTAACTGCTGAATGCTGTTTATGACAGTGGCAGTACATGATGACATTTTCTAACAAATCTACGAGAGAGTGCTACAATCAAAGCTCACTTGAATCAGTATGTATATTCTGAAAGTCAAATTCTCTAATTAACTTTTAACTGCATTAAGGATACATGTAAATATTTTTCTTTGTTCATATAAAAACCTAACTGTTGATATGAAAAGCTAACCACCTAATTCTACTTTGAAACCCAAGAAAAGCAAGCTGTTCTAAGGCTTACAACTGTCCCACCACACATACACAGACACTCTCAAGGATTTTTCTTATGTGCTGTCCATCTAGGACAAATTCTTAATCTTAAATATGAATAGAATGCTTTAGGTTTTTTTCCAAACCAATAGTTTTGATATCAGATTCCTAGTGCTTAATTAACATAGGAAAACCTTTAGTGAACCATCCTTTATAATCCCTGTTTTGTGTAGCTACAGCTTTGTAGGGATGCATATTAACAGGACTAGAAATAGGTGTTCTGGGGAAGCAGTACTGCTTCTGGTTAAGTGACAGAGAAGAGATGGACAGTTCTGTCATCATAGAATCAGTGTCTCCAAAAACCTCACTGATCAGAAGTAAGTAGTAGCAGTAGATACAAAGCACACATGTTCCATACTTTTCACAGGCAGTCATCCATCTAGTGGTAGTTTTCCCCTGAGAATAGAGGCTTTTTTTCTGAGAAGTATTAAGATTTGGTGAACACACCCCACAGGCTACTGGGGCTTGTTCTTGTGGAAAAGCAGCACATACGGCGATGGCACGAATCTTTATTCCAGCAGTCAGCTCCTGGTGCCAATATTTTCGAAGAGGATACCTGTCAGCAAGCACTCAGTTTATTCCGCCAGGTTCTGGAGTGCTACCTCAACAGGGCTAGGGGAAAGAAATATGCTCTGCAGGATGCAAGGTCATACTAAGAATTTCAGGGAATGCAATTTATTTTTCTTGGAAATTACACTTGCACATTTCCACCCCCTACAGCAATATTGTCCTTCAAACTTTTATTTAAACCAAGACTAGAGGATTATTCTTCCAAATCACTATTCAGATTTTAAATTCAGATGGTAATGCCATGAAAGAAGAGCAAATGAAATCCAGGGCAGCAGATATGCTAGCTTTATCACTGGCTCCCTCCCTTAACATTTGTTGTCTCTAGAGGAACTACCTTTGAAACTTTCTGGGTCTGTCAGCCCAGCTAAAGCAGTAGCATAAAATCCACATTAGAAAATACATCATGTCTCCATTTCCAGTTGGTAGAAATTATATTGCTTTTTATACCAATACTCAAAGGTCTCAAAAAGTAATGCTAACTTCCTTACCGCCTCACTTCTAGACAATCTCAAAACTCCTAGCATTTACACAAAAGCAAGGAAATATGTTAAAACAACTATTGTTCTAGCTTGATACAGCTCTGGAAACTCTGCTCACTGTCAAATGCACAAATTCAAATCATTAAGTCACAGAAATCAAGGAAGAATTTCTCTCTTTTACCTGTCCTTTAGTTAACAGGTGTATTTTAGGACCTATACTCCCAAACACTTATCATAAACCCTCACATCATCTTTGGAAAAGGAGCTGAAATGCTTAAATTTAACATCTACGCTGTTGTAACTTGACAAGTTCCCACATGCAAGGAGACCCATGGTACTGGGGTCAGCAAACAGTGCACGAGTAGTCAGCTGATCACTTTTTTTTTCTGAGATTGAAAACTTGAAGTAGTGAACCTAATATATTTTACTTCTAATTTTATGAAGATTTAGAAACAACAATTCAAAGTGCCTAAAAAGTAAGCTGAACCCTAATACGGGAGATTTCTCTCTGAACTCAATAGGAAATACACTTTTATGGAAGTAGCTCCATTCAAAAAAAATATCACTCATATTACAACTGAGTCTCATACTGGCAATAACAAAGAGCTGATGCTAACCTGACAGCTGCTATCTAGCATATTCCAGATGTTAAGAAGACCAACTCCAAGTTTAAAAACAGTATTTGCCTCCCTAATAGAAGACCTGAGTAATTTAGTGTCAGATACAGGTCTTCAGTCCTGAGCACTTACTTGTGTTGCCACAAAGATATGAAATCTGTATCTGGGCAAATACAGTCTGGGGTAGACTGGAGGTGGGTCACAGAAGTGTGTTTAATGTTCCTGACCCAGAGTGGTCTTAAAAGTTAACTTCCTTACCTTAAGATAAGAGTGAACAAAAATCTCTCCTCTGAATCTGACCTACCCTCTCCAACCTGTCACTTCACAGAATATCATGCTATGTTTTATCTCTCCTTTTTTAAGTGGTGAAAAGTTAAATTACTTCCACCTGAGTAAGATGTCTCAGGAAAAAAAAAATAGTTCATTATAATAGTCTATAATTTACTGGGGAGTACCACTCTCCATTACAGAATAAATGGAGCAGGGTTATTTCTTCTAATGGACTCCTAAGCATCACTGAAGAGCCTTTTTTGTGCTAATTCTGTTAGAACACAGGGCTGAGTAATTCTGACCCCAAACCATAGATCATTAAAGGGCTTCAGCCAGTGCTCAGGGAATTAGTTCATTTAGAGAATTTTTTTTCTAGAACACTGGAAGCATCCCATTCTCTCTGAGGATATAGCTCCTATTTAAAACTGGTGTCATATTACAAAGTTACCTTGATCTATTCCTTCTGTTCTTTTCCTTTTTAAATTTAAAAGTGCATTTTGTTGCTCCTTTGCAGCTTCGGCAGGACAGTTGGGTCTTGGCAGCTGATTTCCGGGAGTGGGTGCTGGTCGGTTACTGAAATACTTCTGTTTCAATGCCTTAATGATAATCAAAGAAAAAGAAACAAGTAATTAGCAAGAAGTGTAACTTATAAAGAGGTTATAGTGAAACCAAGCACTTTTAATTGGGACTTAAAAACTTCTTGAACACATTTATACTACAGAGTGGCCTCAGGGCAAATAAAGATTGTGTTCACAACTACTATCCACCCCACATGGATCTGTAAAGCAGGATAATTGTATACTCCTATTTTTAACCAGTGCTCAGACATCCTGACAAAACTAGATTATTTGGTAAGAAGTCTTGTATAAGTGGCTTCTAGCTCTGAAGTGCTTACATTCTGAATAGACAGATCAGATGAGATGAGGATGAAAAAGAAAGCAGGAATAAAGAAAAATCAAAGGAATATTTTTGAAGCCTTGATCAGATTCATGATCTGGACACCAGCTGTTTTGTTAGTTTTTACGATGGGTCTCTCCCCCATATTTCTTTTCCTGTGCTGTTTCTACCCTGTAAACTGTGAGAAAGATTATCATCAATCATATTAGAGCAGAAGAGAAACACTAGTCAGTAAGACTGGTTTCATGTAGTGGAATTATATACCTTACTTTAAATTTTAGGAACCATGAAGTGTGGTTAACAGAAAGTGGTTGTCTCTTAGGTAATCATTTCTTGTGCCAGTTACATGATATTCAATGTCAGCTATAAATCAAACCAATACAGTAAGCACAAGTTGTTTCCTGTCTTAAACTGTGGCATTGTCAATTAAAAGTTTAGACTAGAAAAGTGATATATATCAAGTCACTATCCTATAATATGACCTGAAAAATCACTTCATACATATGAACTACTACAGAGATGTCTCAAGCATAGCAGAACTAATTATCTGCAAACTTACAGTGTTCCTAAAGATGGTGGCCAACACAGCCTGAATGTGCTCTGAAAAAGTCTTCTAGTAAAAAGATACATAACACATGCACTGATCTCCTGGATTCAAATCTAACCAGCAATGAGAGAGTCCTGGCCCAGAGGGGACAGCGGTTTCTTGCATGCTTCCCTATCAGTGTAAAGTCACAGAAATATACTTCTAATTGCCAACTGGTGTATCCTCCTCATCACAAAAATCAGTATTGAGAAATTCTGCAAGATTTTTCTTTCAAGTCCTCCATTATTGCCCATCAGGGAGTAGTAAAATTGAAAGTATCATCATCTTATCAATTAGATAAGAATGATGGTTTAATCACCACAAAATTTTATGTTTAAGAAGTACCATAAAAGTTTAAAAGACATTTAAGAAGAGATGGGATGAAGTAAGGAGAAAAACCTTCCAAACCCAGGGAATAAGATAAGCTATGTTGAGACTTAACCTTCAAGTTTTAGGTGACTGAATTCAGCATGTCAAATATGACTGTTGGAAGGTCATGGCTCATACACATTTTAGCTCTCTACCTTGACTCTACACTGGGAATAGAGATGATCACTTAGTATTATCCATGCCTTTCACAGTTCTCTCTATAAAACACCGGGATTATGTTTCTAGTAATTCATGTGACGTTTCATTTCAAACCTGGCTTCAAAACACATTTATCTGATATCAACAGTGGTTTAATGAACATTAGGAGATAACCCAAGTGTACTATACCTGAGTAGCTGTTACTCTAGTGGAAGGATTAAAAGTGAATAAGCCTTGAAGAAGACTGAGCAGATCATCACCAGCTGCACTGAAGATATGTTGAAGTGGCATTCCAGGGAATGGCTTAAATGTGACATAATCTGGAAGACTTGTCATCCCCTACAAAGACCAAAAATGGAATATGTTTTTCCTCCAGAAAGAGTTCAGCTTTTCACAGAAGTGAACTTCATGTTGCTTTCACCAGAAGCAACTCATCTTTCAAAACAGTTGCTAATATTTGGTCACTGAAATAAAATAAATATAGGAATAGAAGGCCATAAAAGCTTTTTTTTAATAACTGTTACAGTGTGAAACAACTTTCCAAATGATCTGTCCTTCTTTTGCTTTAGTTGTGACCAGTCCAAAAGGAAAAACTGCTAAAGGAAGTATGGTGACTGGGTCAGACACATGAAACAAAACCTCCTTTAGTGAACTGACATGGTGAAAGGGAAAATATTTACAAAAGAGTCAGTCTTCACTTTCTCTACATTAATAAAAGTTAGCTGAATATAATGTGCATTTTGATTTTAAATGCACAACTGAAACTTTATATGGGCAATGGGAAAGGAAAAGGAAAGGAAAATAATGCATCAAGCAGTTAAACAAAAAATTAACTGCATACTTTTTTGTCCTCTAGGTATGAAATCAATCCCATTGTGTTTACAATCTAGCATAAAAATTACACAGACAATTGTAGCAGACAATTACACAAACACAATGCTTTTGTAGTGTTTTAAGTATTTGAAGCCTTAGTTGTCACACCTCAAGTTTGTCCAAGTAAAATAAAATATTAACACAAAGTCAAAAATGTGTTCAATCAGCTATAATCTTTATAGTAAAGGTTTAAATTATTAAAATGTACATGTTTGGAAATGAACTTGGGAATGCATTGTCTTTGTTGTATTAACCAATTTCCTATTCTCTCTTTTCCCCACTTACATCTTAAGTTTTCCTCTCCAAAGGAAGCAGAAATGTCATTGCAAAAACCTTCACGCATTCCATTTAGAACCCTCAAGAAATATCAGAACTGTGGGGGCCTAGCAGTGTCTCACACAGCAATTCTCCATTTGGCTACAGCTCCGTTTCATGATCACATACCATAGCATTCCAGCACCATTTACAATAAGGAAAAGCTGCATGGAGAGGGAGCAGAGGTGAACAAGTCCAGTGAGTGCTTCCACAACTCAACAACAAAAGACAACTTCCTAATCAGGGAATTCTGGGCTCCCTGTGCCTGGCAGCTGGTACAAGTAGCTCATCAGACATTACGTCCCGCTTCCTGTCACTCTGTTTAATAACCACGGTTAGGTAGGTCATTGTGTGACCTGACAGTAAGTTTGCCTGGTGTTACTTAATTTGCTGTCTCAGAGAAAATTGTACTACTAATTGTATTTGTTTCAGGATCATTGTTGAGGCAAATTATTTATTCCTAAAGCTGTTGGTCTGTGTTTCTGACTATCCCAAACTATAATTTACCAAGGCCAACTTAGGTCCCTATAAATGGTTCCTACTTCTGAAAGTGATTAAAGCCTTCCAGGATAAAGTATGCTAATTAAACAAGCACCTCAAAAACATTAAGCAGCAACAATAATCTCACACCAGTAGCCATGTGAAACTGTGCACACAGAAAGGAAATCAAAAAGTGTTGATACTGTTACTATTGACGAGAGATTTGGCAAGAGAAACAACAAATCTCAGCTGCTCATGAGATGAAGCAACTGCCTTCTGAAAAATCTACTGAAGTATTCTGGTATAATCATTTAATTTCAAGAGCTAAAATAGAGAGTATCAAGTAAAATCAGTATCAGTCTGTTAAACAAAACAGCTCACAGGCCATTGTTCTTCTGTTGGAGTGCCCAGTGTTTCAAATATCCTTGTCAGCTGGTCAAGATCAGAGTCTCCAGGCAAAAAAGGAACCTGGAAGAAGGACATGGCATTTGATTAACTTGTGAACTTCAATTTTAGAAAGAAGCTTTTGAGTGATACTGCATAATTGCAAGGCAAAAGCCCTCTGTATACCAAATCTGCCCACAAAGAGGTACACTGGATATTTGAGGCATTCTATTTATGCTCAAATAGATTCTGAAAGTTTCCTAAACCTAGGCTTGGTATCATTGACTTGAGAGCAGACAGCTTAAACATAAGATTATGTTTAATCACAACCAAATTAATGTAAAATTTACTAAACACAGACAAGATTTTATATCTCAGTTGTCAGCCTAAAGTCAGTTGGTCATGGTGATCTTTTAATCACCTGTTCTCTGGAGGGAGCTTTTATATATATTTAAAGTGAATCATAACTGGATTACATAAGTTAGCCTTAAGAAATGAAAACATGAGGGAGAGTAGAGACCCACTAGGATAGAAAACTGTCTGATCAGTGTTACATATCATTTAAATAAAGCAAAAGACTGAAAAAGGGATATCTGCCCAGTCCAACTTCTAGCTCACATACCAGGCACACAATGTAAGGAAAAAGAAACTTGGTGACCAAACCAAATTTATGAGGAATTAGAGGCAGTGTTTAATTAATTAGGACAGAAAAGCCATAATGGATATTCCTAGTAGACAGCATACTAAATTGCAGCATCATGAAAGCCCCTTGAATATAAACTGCTTTCATAAAAAGCTCCCAGATTTTGCATTGTCCTGAAAAAAGGACACATACATTTCAAAATATCACAGTCATAAAAACTGAACCATAATACACTTTCTGTTTTGTGGCAAACCAAAGAATCAAATGAATTCCAGAATTATTGGCTTACTAACTTTGCTTAAATGTATTCAGCTTCAGCAGGTCTATTGCATATTTATGTATCCATCACCAGTGCTGCTTAAAGAGCCACTGTACATTTCCAAATCTGACCTGCCAATCAAATTGAACCAGCACACCTATTTGGTGCGATCAATTAAAGCAAAAGGTTTCTTTCAAGGTGTTTTCACACAGAAGTCTGGTTATGATATGGCCACAAAAGCATTCAAAGGTGCAGAAACCAAGCAGAAGCCACTCAGTGATGGAAGATAAATTGTACTGCAGGCTACTTCATGCCTTCAGCCATGTCTGTACCCCAGCCCTCCACTGCTCCTCTCACACTTTAACGTCTTCTCCAAAGAGCTGTATAATAAACATTCAACTTCAGTGGAAAATATTCAAGGACCATTACATTTATGTACCACACTGAGGAGTGCCATAGGATTATCCTGATGTTAACCTTCAGCTTCATTCCAGTATTGTCAACTAACCGCAGTTTAGAAAAACATTAGCCTTCCATTCATTTTGGAAAAAAACACAATTAAGGTACTGGTGACTATAATTGAGGAACAGTGTATTAGGGACAGCCCATGCATGTAGATGTGATGTTACATTTCTAGAACAGTAGTGAACTAAACCAGGTGTCTGTGGACTGCAAGAATGACCTACTTGACCTCTCCCAAGTCAAGACTGACAGTTTGTTGCAACTTTTTAACCCAGATGTTTAAAGACTTCCATTGTTTGTGATGTTTATGAAGCCTCAGTCTATTCAAAAAAACCTCTTTCATTACAGTTAACAACATTTTGGAAAGTTTCTTCTGGCCTGTGTTCACCTGCTTTTAGCAGGAAAGAAAAAACCCATGAAAAGCCGTAGTGAACGGAAGGGCAAATACAAAATGCTTACATTTGAATACTTACTCTGAGAAGCAATTCGGCTAAAATGCAACCAACAGCCCACATATCAACACCAACACCATACATTCTAGCCCCAAACAATAGTTCTGGGGCTCGGTACCACCTGAAAAGAAAACACATTTTGGAAGAATAACCTGGCTTTACTCCTGTCAAATTCTACATATTGTAGCAATGCAAAAGCTAAACAAAAAAAGGATATTACTTCTACCTATATACTTATATACTTTTTAGACATTGAAGGGCTGTATTCTGCAAAGTGTTTTGTTTAAGAAAGAATGAACAAATCTGTGCACACCTCCCCATAGGGTCATGAACAACCACAGACTTAACTGCAGTTGCAACTGACCTGATTACAAATATTGAACTGCAGACATGCAAGGAAGAAAGTTCTTAACATGCAGGTAAACTGAAATTTTCTTAAAATTTTATGTTGAATGAATCAAAGCAAGACAGAATTCCTTTCATCTCCCAAGAATTTCCATATTACACCTAAGTGTAGAGACTACTTTTATGTAAAATGAGCCTTGTTGTTTTGAAAAAAACTACTCACGCTGCCTAAGAACAATCAAGTTTAGCGAAATGACACTGCATTTGACACTGTGGAATTTCTGTCTTTTGAACAATGGTGTTAAACCAGCTTTGCCTGAATAGTTTTAGCATCTCAGCAGTCAGAAAACAAACCATTGTACATTTTGTAGCCCCACTTTTTACAGCATACCTTAAATAAGCATGCCATAAAAACCACTTATAAATATTTCAATTGGTTCAAGCGTTTGTCTCAAAATAGGTAACGTGAATAGCTCCAAAAATGGCTCTAGGTTCTTGTGATTAGCAGAAAGTAGCAGCTGTCTTCCTCCAAAATCCAGGTTTCTAAGCAGATACATACTATTTCCAGACATTTCAAAAGAGTATCATTTTGATAGATACGCGAACCACCCCCACAGATGCATACTCAAACAGTTCTTATGGAGACTTTGTTAAACAATGCTTCCTTGTGGTTTTTTTATGCAGCTCTTGCCACATCACATGAGCAGATGCCACTCTGAATATGTTGATTTCACATGACATATTTCAAGAAACACCTATAAAGCAACTAAACAATGTCTGTGAAAGAAACAAAATAGAGTGTCTTACCTTGTTACTACCTGGTGTGTATAGACCCTGTTTGGGCTTCCAAAAGATTTTGCCAAGCCAAAGTCAGCCAATTTTAAAACTCCATTTTCATCTAGCAACAAGTTATTTGGTTTAAGATCCTGTCAGTATAGAAAACAAATAATAAGATTCACCAGTATTGATAAAAACAGACGTATAGTGAATCTCCTAGCAAACATGTCTTAAGTGCTGTAAAATGAAAGATTTGATTCTATCCTAAAACCTACATTGTGAGCGAAAAAATTTAAACCCCCCAGGAAATAACTATTTCATCATATATGAAAACCATAGTGAAACAGACCCATTTGAATATTGACACATTTAACTTGCAGAGGTTAAAAAAGCCTTTTGATAGGTTTTACATTTTCTACAGGTACAGCAGTTATGTTATCTGCATAGCTGCCAACTGAATAACAAAAAGACCTGTCCAATGCTTCAAATAATGGCACAAATCACAGAAGTCACACAGTTCAATACAGTAGCAGCATATTGCAGGCTGACCTCTGGCCAACAGAGGTCAACCCACAAGTACTCAACAGTACCTACCCTAAAAGTATCCACAGCCATTTGCTCTTTCTATTCTCATCCCACCCACCACCTTCAGCAGTTTAGAGGAGAGAAGATCAAAAGCAGGAAAACTCTAGGAGCAGTATAAATGCAGTTTAACAGGAAAGAACTGAAAACACCAACCCCCAAAAGGAGAGTGATATACAGTCTCCAGACAACAGCCAGCTTGGAAACCAAAATTCCCCCTTTTTCCTCTACCCCAGTTTTTACCACTGACCAAGGCATTACATGCCATGCAGTATCCCTAGGGACAACTTGGGTCAGCTGCCCCAGCTGTGTCTCCTCCTTACTTCTTGCCCTAAGCCTACTTATCAGGGCAAGGGCAGAGTGAGAGCAAGAGGAAGTCTTGACACTGCATGACTGAAAGGAGAAAACTTCAAAGAGTTCAGCTGCTGTGAAAAAAGTCCAATCCATCCCAGGCAGACCCAGTTCACAGTGATAATTAAAGTTACATCTAACTAGAGAACATATTATATAAGTATTGAAGTCATAATCACATCAGTAAATCTTAACATTTCTGGCACTGCTACTATCTCTCCAAAATAGCAAATATCAATGCTTATGGAATGAGACGGTCTGAATTCCAAAACTACCTTCATTAGGCTTTAGACTGTAAATCCACCCAATGTGATGTTTGTTGCAGGATGAAGGCTGTCAATTTAGTACATGCTTACCCTATGTAGAATCCAATGCTGATGTAAATATTCTAATCCTTGAAGTGTCATCAGCATATATGCCTTGATGTGAGACTGCGTCAACACGATACTTGTATCCTTTATAATAACCTGCAAAGTGTTGAAGTCGTGGTAAATCTCAGCACACAAGACAACCTTATCTCCATTATTTCAGCTCAGAAGTTATTTCTGCCTTTAGGACAGGCTTCAGATTGGCAGTCATATATTCTCTACCATTTCACCCTTCTTCCAGAAAAATAGGTCAATTCTGGAGATCAGAAATTGAAATGGGGAGTCCAGATAGCTTATGTGAACTTTGCATAACCCAACAATGAAAAAAAATGTGTGGGAAACAGAAGTTTAGCATTTAATCTCAGTTCCATGTTGATACCCAAACTTCCAGGACAAAGCTGTACACATACAAATGATAAATGTGACAGTAAACTAGAAATTATGTTTCCACTTATTCTTCTTTCTCTTTGCAACCTAAGTAACTAATCTTCATAAATACAATGGTTTCCTCTTCTACTTCCAAAAAGACCAGAGGGTATGACCACTTCAGTTTTCTACATTCTTTAATTTTTAACATTAAAATTCTATCCAAAGACCCCAAAGCTTGTTTGTTACAGAGGAGCTAAGAGTTACAGAAAAGCTAAGACTGCACAAATTTAATGCATGCAGCATATGCTTAATCACAACAGCCAGCAGTCTCAGTGGCAGCCAGAGTCATACCACAATACAATTTAAAGTCTGCACACCACAGCATCATGCAGTACAAGAGTACTTAATTTTTCTTCCTACACCAATCTTCTTCATCTCTAAAATTTGCATAACTACTATGCAAACAGAATGAATCCTCTAAAAGTCTACTCATTACTAACCTCTATTAGAAAAAATCTGACCTAACCTTTTCAAGTCTTGCATTCACCTAAATTTCAGCAAGCCTGTCTCTGGAAGGTATTGATTTGCAATTACCTAGCATTGCTACATTTGAAAACACGTTTAAAGGCATGTGATTTTACTACCAGCTCATCTCTTACTATATTTTAGTGTCACACTTATGTGCACATGTTTGGTATTATGCTTATCAATTGCATTTCAGAAGTAAAGATCTGTGCAAGAGGTTCTACACTCTGACTCGAGTTCCAGAAAACTAACACAGTAAACCCTATTTGTTCCTTTAAGGTCATGCTGACCAGTATTTAGAAGTAAAGGAATTAATCAAATGAGAATTCATAAAAACTGAAATTAATCAAGCTAATTTTAAGACATGATCTTCATCAACTGACATAACAGAAGTCACCTTTCTAATATGAGCAAATATAAGCCTGTTAAACCAGCACTTTCATAAATCATCTTAAGATACTGAAATAAAAAAAGTCTTTAAAAATCTTACCTCTAAATCTGTTTCCATAAAATCAAACACCAGACTAATATTCGACTTGTGTCCAAATGCATCAATAAGCTGCAAAACAAAATACATTATGATTAAGCATGTTCTGATTCTTCCAGTTTTCTGAAATTCAACACCACTGTAGTCTGCATGTGAATTTTTAGCTTATTGAGAATTCATTTAAGTTCTTTGACTTGTAACATGAAAACTCTTACTCAGTTTAGCTTCTTAACTCAGTTTCCAAATCAGAAAAAAATCCCCATTAAATATGGAAATAACATTTCACATGACCGCCCTTCCTTCCTGGAGATAGGAAAAAAGAGCAAGAATTAACTTTATCATGTTAATGACAACAGATAATGTAATGCACGCCTTGTCTTCAAAACTTTCGTGTTCTAACTATGCTTTATTGAGACGAGACTAAGTTTGCCATGGATTCAGCTCTGTGTATCTGCTTCCTGTAAGCATACAGTATTTAGAAATTTTAAGTGTTAGGCTTATTAACTTCAGACATTTTTAGATGTGTATTCATGTTTGTAGCTAGCTTTCCAAGGTAAATAAAACTCTTTTGAAGACATCCAAAAGGACAAAGCTGTGTAATGACACAATAAATTTCTAATTGGAGATAACACAAGTGTGATGTTGAGCAAAAGCAAGAGATCATCTAGCCTGGTGTTCTTCCTTCAAGATGAGTAAGGTATGTGTGCAGCTGGTGCAGCTCATTCCTGAGACTCAGTGTGGTGACCACACAAATTGGCAAATTGCAAGATATTTGTTTGAATAGTTCATAACAGCAGTGACTGTGCCCCTTACATTCCCAAAACCCACAAAAGTTTTGTAATGACTACTAAGAGGGGCACAACACCATCTCTTGTTTTTAGAACCTGCTTATGGAACTCCTGATCATAAATTTGCCTAACTCTTCTTTGAACTGTTGATGCAATTTGCTTCTACACAGCCCATGGCAACACATCCTACGAATTCATTACACACTGAGTGAAGCAGTACAATCTCCACTCCTGCTGCCAATAGGTTTTAAATACATCTCTTATTTCTAGGACAATGGTGTTTGGAAATACCATTTCTGCATGGACACCACCTTGGTTTCATAGACCTCCCCATTACCAGCCCTTCCCTTTCCAAAATGATGAATTCCTCATTTTTTCATAAAGAATATGCTCCATTCCTTTGCCATTTTAGTTGTCATCCCCCGCATATTCTCTAATTTTGATAGCTAAAGCAACTACTTAGAAAGTAGGGTCACAATCCAGAAGAGAACCATATTTCTACTTTGAAAAGTATATGGAAAATTTCTATTTCACGTACTTAATCATATTTGACACTTTCTAATTAACACTATGATCCAATTTAAAAAGGTCTTTAGCTCCAGCTGGGTATCTGTAGCTGTATGTCTACCAAAATACAACTGAAGCTAAAAAGATACCAGTTTTACTCCTTCCAAAAGAGATTTTAAACATCATATCTAAATGTGTGCTAAAATAAGCCTGCTATTTTATACATGACTAATAAGCCACATGACTTCCCCTTAACCATTGCTTTAAAAAGCCTGCTTTTTGACTGTCACCAATTCCATAGGAAGCAATCAATCAGGTAAATTCAGCACTGTCTTCATTAGCAATTCTATCAGAGATCCAAAATCAAGTGATCTACATTTTCAAAATTCTTCCACCATTAGCATCTATGTAGGACCAGGCAAAAAACTAAAAGGATTTAAAAAAACCCTTCACCTTTGTTATTGAAATAGGCACACTGCCATCCATAATAATAATTGAATTACTGAAAGTATTTGACTATTGATTCTAGAACTAGCATTTATTTTACTTACACCAATAATATTTGGATGGCTTAGCTCCTGTAACAATTTTATCTCCCTGAGGGCAGTCCTGTTGATTCCTACATTGATGGAAAGAAGAAAAGAATATGAAAGAACAAAATAAAAACTTTGGATTATGCTTCAAATAAACCTGTTTTTCTGCTACTCACAGACTATTTACTACTACAAATTACATTCTTTACACTCATCAATTTGCTAAATAACAAGGACATTGCCATAGCTAACTAAATTTCTGCAAAATAAAAGTGGGCAGACACATTCTTCCAAGGCAAGTCCATTTCACACCATAGTAATCAGGCTTAGATTATGAAGCAACATGTCTACATTTTGGCAAAAAGGGAAAATCGTAGGGCAAAAAAAAAAAAAAAAAGAACCACCTTTTTGCAAGGTATTGGAAGGCTTGCTTTAATTTTAAAGAAAAGTTTCATTTTGCAAACATCAGTCCCTCAACATGTCTCACTTCCAGAGGGAGGCATACTGTCAAACCTCTTTAATAAATCTCTTTTCGTTTTGACATAATGTTATCTAATAATGCAAGGCACATGCTTTTCTACATTCATGCTGTAGCATATATAAGGCATAAAAGAGAGAGTGACCAAAGCCTGCTTACTCTTGCTTGAATCTTCTCATAAGCAGATTTTAGAGAGGAAAAATCAGGGGCCAACAGGGAGCAAATGCCCTTCAGCAGTCACACTGATGGCACTGTATTACACCACGATTCCTGCAGGGTAACAATTCCTCCTTCAAAAGTGCTAGTATTATGTGTGGCTTGTATGAAAACTGGCAAGCAAATGCTCCTATGGTGTATTGTGCAGGAAGCTGCAGCTGCACATGAGCTGAAAAACAGTGTTCTACTAAAACCTGGCATATGGTTCAATGCTAAGACTAGCAAAGTTTTGGGTTAAGCTACATGGATTACTTTACATTCCTGCTTTGCCTGTTTTAATTACCTGTTTTGGAATCAAATTAACAAAGGCTGCTTTTGGCTAGGCAGTCTTAGATAAAAACAAAAAAGCATGCCATGTTATCAGATAACACAGTAAAAGCAGATATTTACTTTTAATAACATTTTTCATCTACAGCTAGACACCTAAAGGCCAGGTGGATCACAACTCTCAGGCAGCCGGCTTAATTGTGAGACTCTGGGATGAGTGATCAGTTTCTCTTTAAAAGAAAAGAACTGGAGAGTTGATAGCAAAGACTCTTCACTGGAAAGTTGGTAACCTGATGAAGGAGTCCTGAAGGACAGCAGCCTGCACAAACAAAATTCTGCTGCACCACACAGACAATAAGACCAAGATTACTTGGTTTCAGTTTGCCATATCCACACCTAGAGGCACAGGGCTAGTGAGAGGACATGCTCTATAGTGCTGAACGTGAAAAAAAAAGGACACAGAGACAAGAGCTCTGAACTTGTTTTTATCCACTTTTGCCTCTGCACACATCACAAAAATAGAACAAAGGAAACATCTGAAAGCAGATGCAAATATTCTCGCTCGTCTTAAATACTTGAGGCATAGAGATCTGTTGATACAAAAAGGTGTTCTAAACTCAGTGCTGTTGTTATTAGTATTATTATTACTATTATTCTATGCTATATTAATGTTTGAATTCAATTAAAATTGAGAAGTTATATTTAGACATATACCATGCACGCAGATATCTATGCTGCTTTTGGTTGTCTCTGCAGTTTGTGAAGCAAACCTCTACTAAGCCTTACAGCAGGCATTTAGCTCAATTTTCTCAGCCAATGGTATGGGAAATTAATGTATCAGTTCACAAAAACAAAGCAAACAAAGCACAGCTTCTACAGCATTAATTTGTTTTAAAACTCACCATCTTTAGCTTCTGATCTATGACCCAGTTTAATCTGAAAATAAATATTTCATGTTAAGTAAGATTAAGATGGTGGGGAATACATTTTTCAGTATTGCTCCTCTAAGACAGAATGAGTTTTAGAGTAATGAAGCACTTTACCAGCTGGGTTGGTTTTAACTGGGGTTTATTTACCTCTTAAAAAATAACTGTCTCTACAGCATTGGTTTTTACAAAAAAATAGCCATGACGGCACTAAAAACATCATGCAAATTGACAATATAAACTGTCAATTTGTTTTGTAGCCATGAAGCTTTATTACATCACTAATGAGCTTCTCCTCAGGGAGAAATGAGAGCTAAGTAATTGACAGTTATCTTAGAATGACTCTAGTAAAATTAGCATAGGCTGTAAACTTGGGCAGACTCTAGATCTTTCTGTCTCAATCATCTAATGCCCTGAAATTTCAAGTCCAGAATCCCACCACTGATATTTCCAGATGACAAAAGTTAAGAAAATATTCTGATAAAACAAAGAATGCTCTTCACCACAGCCTCTACCAGCAGCAACCATACAAGACAAGTATTGCAATGCTAAAGGGATCAGTGCATTAAACAAGATTACTTACTATTGACACAATTCAACTTGTTGAGTCAACTAAAGAAACCACTGTAATACGCATTTTTCATCCCTTACAAAGAACAGCTGAAGACCCATTTTTAATATAAAAACTTCCTGCAATCCCTTCAGATAGTAACAAGTGAAACACTTTATGATAATGCAAACACTTTCATCATTTGTATGCAAACAAGCATGTTGGAGATCCAAGATCACTTTTGCCATATTTTACCAAAAAATGATCATACTGGATAAGGGACGCTACTGGAAAACTCTCAAGTCTAGTAAGGCACTCTGAGTACTATTCATTATTGTTTGTTCAAGCTGGCAGCAACACAGTAACAAATAAAAGACTGGGGATACTCAAAAGATACTTGAGGGCTCCAGGACAATTGATAGAAGGATATGGAGCACAGACCGTAATTTCCTCAATCCTTATGGTATCAAGAAATAATATTGATAGGAACAGACAGATCCATCAGGTTGACATGTGGCTCTGAGGTTGGTGTCACAAGAAAAACTTTGGGTTCTTTGACAGTGGAACAATTGAACACCTGTTCTACCAACACCTGATGGGTCACACCTTTCTCAGAGTGGAAAAAGAGCTCTGGCACAGGACCTAGCAGGGCTCATTGGCAGAGCTTTAAACTGGCTTGGAAGGGAGAAAAGGAAAATACCCACCTTGCCAGTGATAATCAGTGTGTCAGAACTTGAGGAAATGAACACTAATGGGCTACCTGGATCTGCTTTATGAGGTGTTGGCTACAAAGTACAAGATCTGAAATGTTTCTCTACCAACACCCTCAGCACAAGGAACAAACAAGAGATGCTCAAAGCTTCGATTCAGTCCCAGAGATCTGATATCACTGACTGAAATGAAACCTGGTGGGATCCTGAGACTGGAGTGCCCTGTTGGGCACACAGGAGACGCTCACAGGACAAAAGAGGTAGGGGGGGTGGCATCATATGTAATGGAAGGGCTGGAATGTACAAAGCTTACAGCTGGCAATGGTGCAGTTGAGAGCCTCTGGTTAGGAAACAAGGGAAAAATAACATGGAGGGTATGGTGGGAGTCTGCTATAGATCTCACAGCCAGGAAAATGATGCCAATGAATTCTTCTTTGAGGAACTAAGGGACGCTTCCAAAACAACTGCCCATATTCTTACGGGGGACTTCAACTTGCCAGAAAGTAAATGGAAGCATCACACAACAGGTACAGCCCGGGACAGAAGATTCCTAAAAACCTGGACAACATTGTAGAAAAGGTCCTAAGGGAGCTGACTCAAAATGATGCCTTCTTGGATCTGTTCTTGTCAACAGAGAGAATCTTATGGGTGAAGTGGAAACTGAGGCCTTCTTGGCCACAGCAATCATAAAGCCATTGAGTTTAAAATCGCTGTTGACAGTAGGAAAGTGCCAGCAAAACCTCAACCCTGAACATGAGGAGAGCAGACTTCAGGCTGCTCAGGAAATTAGTATGTAAAGCTCCCTGGAAAAACATTTTTGCAGGTGCTGGCGTCCATCAGTGCTGGCTACTTTTTACACATCACCTCCTAAGGGCACAAGAGCAGGCAATTCCCAAATGTCACAAGTCAAGCAGATAAGGCACAAGGACAACTTGGCTGAACAGGGATGTCCTCTTCAATATAAGGTAACGAAGGAAGGTGTATGCCCAATGGAAGCAGGGTCAGCTGACATGGAAAGAATATAGAGATGCTGCTTGCCACTTTTCATTAGAAAGGGAATCAACATGAGATGCCAACCTCAATGGACAAAGCTGCAGGAAACAAGGCTTTGCTAATTCAATTATTCACTAAACATTTGTCTAAAAATGACAAGACTTGAGGTAACAGTGCAAAGTTGATTCAGGGGAGGTTTAGGTTGGATATTAGGAAAAGATTCCTCATCCAGAGGGGCTGGGCACTGGAAGAGGCTTCCCAGGGAAGTGGCCATAGCACCAAGCGTTGGACAATTGCCTCAGGCACATGTTGTGATTCTTGCATTGTCCATTGTATGAGAGTTGGACTTGATGACGTTTATGGGTGCCTTCCAACTCAGCATATTCTATGATTCTATAAATTTTAAAGAACTCAATAAAGGATAACATTCTGAACTGAAAGAAATTGGGCATAGCAGCAAGAAAGATTTAAAATAAAATAAAAAAAAAAAGCAACTACCAAGGTACAATAAAGTCTCTGGTTTGGAAATGTGTGTGTTGGTTTGTTTGTTGAATAAACCTAACAAATAATCAGAAATTCAAGTCACAGACCACACAACCCTCCAGAAACTCAGAAACACAACAAAGCCACTCCCTCTTCTTGGGTGGTTGGACATTACAGACAGGTTAACCAGATCATTTAAACAAACTTCTCTAGAAATAAAAATGCATATTATGCCATTTCTCATCAAGCTGGTTAAAAAAAAAAAAAAAAAAAGTCGTTAGGTAGGTCAAGAGTAACCAGACACTTTGTGACACGCTGAGAAGACATTCTGACACATACCTTCTTAATAGCGACGATTCGGTTGTTCGTCTTGTCCTTGGCTTTAAAAACGGTGGCGAACTAGGGACAGAGAGAGATGCTGCCGTGAGCAGGGCCTGACAGACTGCGCAAGGGAGAGACCGCCGAGCCATCCTCGGGCTCCGGGTGGGCACCGCCCGGCGCCCCCCGCGTCCCCCTCCCGCCGCGGGCAGGCGGCGACACGGCAGGGCCCAGCTGGGCTGCTGCAGCC
>VZRH01002380.1:818136-835018 GCA_013397555.1 Urocynchramus pylzowi
GGGGCGTGCGGCGGCGGGGCGTGCGGCGGCTCGGCTCTTTGGCCCGGCTCGGCTCTTTAACCCCGCTGGGCTCTTTAACCCCGCGGCCCCGCCGCTTCCGGCCCCGGCCCGGCCCAGCCCCTGCGCGCGCAGCGGCTCTGGGCGAGGCGCACGCGCCATTCCCTCACGGATCGGCCCCAGGTGAGGGGTGTCCCGGGAGGGGCACTGCGGCTGTCTGCCGCAGCGGGCAGCCGGTCAGGAGCTGCTTCTGTTTTGACCCTGATCTCACGTCTGACATTCAGGGAAATTTCTGTAATTTCTGTGCGTAGAGAGACAGCTTTTTAATTAAAAAATTATTATTCTCTAGAAAGGGTGCTCTCAGGCACTTTGTTAGGTTCTACTGGAAGTTCTTAATTGTACTTCTATAGTTTCTTCATTATGAACAATTACCTACAATATCGTATTTAAAACTACATTCAATAGCCGTCAGAGAAATTTTTCATCCGGGAGAAATTCTCACTTGAAAATTAATTTCCCTACATGCCCAAGCTTTGCTGTTATTTAATAGATTAGTCTGTAAGACCAACAAAGCTGTGAAACTATGAAGAATAGTTATCATCTCTGAGAGCACTTCAGTGTCTTTTTCCTGCCTGTAAAATCATTCTCAGTGACACATCCAGGTGAGTCAGTCTTACCTCAATCCCTGGAAAAGTGGTGGTGTGCCTCATACTGGAATCCATCTCTATCTATGTGGATGACAAAGTGATGATCAGGAATACTAGCATGGCTTCACTAAAGGTATATTTTGATTGACCAACCTGATTGCCTTCTACAAGGAATCAACTACCTGGATGGGTAAGGGGAGAGCAGTGGATAATGTCTACTTGATGTCAGCAGCGATTTCAACACTGTCTCTTAACAAAATCCTCATAGACAAACTCAGGGATGTGGGCTGGAAGAGTGGATCAAGAACTAGCTGAACAACAGATCCCAGAAGGTTACAATCAGGGTCACAGGGTCTAGTTGGAGGCCTGTCCCTAGAGGTGTCCCTCTAGGTTCAGTGCTGCACTGTTTAACTTCTTCATCCGTGACTGGGATGAAGGGGCAGATGCCTCCTCAGCAAATTCAGAGCACACAGCTGGGCAGAGTGGCTGATACCCTGGAGTGGTGGGCAGCCCTTCTGAAGGACCTCAGCAGGTTGGAGAGAAGGACAAAGAAGAACCATCTGAAATTCAGCAAGGGCAAGTGCAGGGTCCTGCACCTGGGGAGGAACAACCCCAGGCACCAGCAGAGGCTGGGTCTGACCTGCTGGGGAGCAGCTCTGTGGAGAAGGACCTGGACAACAAGCTGTCCATGAGCCAGCAGCGTGTCCTGGTGGCCAAGAAGGCCAGTGGTGTCCTGGGGGGCATTGGGAACAGCATTGCCAGCAGGTGGAGGGAGGTGATCCTGCCCCTCTACTCAGCCCTGGTGAGGCCTCACCTGGAGTGCTGTGTCCAGTTCTGGGCTCCTCAGGACAACAGAGACATGGAGCTGCTGAGGTGGGTCCAGCAAAGGGCAACAAATTTTATTAGGGGTCTGGAGCATCTCTCTTATGAGGAAAGGCAGGGAGAGCTGGGGCTGTTCAGCCTCGGGGAAATGGAACTGAGAAGAGATCTCATCAACATCTATCAGTACTTGAAGGGAAATTGCCATGATGGACCAGGCTCTTCCTAGTGGCACCAAGCAGTAGAACAAGAGGCAATGGACAGATATTGATCCCCAGAAAGTTCCACCTGAACATGAGAGAGAACTTCTTTACTGTGCAGGTGACCATGCTCTGCAACCGATTGCCCAGAGAGGTTGTGGAGTCTCTCTCACTGGAAATATTCAAGCACCATCTGGATACAATCCTGTGCCATGTGCTCTGGGATAACCCTGCTTGATCAGGAAGGTCAGAAAAAATGACCCACTGTGGTTCCTTCCAACCTGACCCATTCTGTGACTTTGTGATCTCAACCAGTGGAAAAATTACTCTGTTAGATTATTGACTTTTCAAATGGCTAATTAGAAAAATATTTTAATGGTGCAGACATCATATATATTCAACTACTATTAGCCATCAACATAAAATCCTTCTCGGTCACAAACAAATCAGTATCTCGTGTGTTGTGTCAATCTTCTCACCCATCAGATGGGATTTAATTAAAGCTCTTAGTATACAATAATTTTTAATATTAAGGAAATGCTTTTATTGTGACTATAATACCTCATTCTTCAACAGTGGCCAAGAAACTATTTTCTATATTTATTCTGGACCTCCACGCTGTAAAAGAAAAGCATACAGTTAAATATATTCCACTAATAGAAATTAAAACGGAGATCAAATTCTCTTTTACACTGTTAGAGACTAAAAGACACAGTTCTAGTTTTAATTTCTGATTTAAATATTGACCTTTTTGCCTATATAAGAACAGATAGTGTGCCAAATATCAGCATCCACCAGTCATGGCTACTTTTTTTTCAAGGGAAAGTACAAAAAAATCAACACATGCTACCTACAGTTACAGCTACTTCCATGTCTCTGTCTCTGAAGAAACCTGACTTAACTTTCAAAAGTCCAGCAAACACAATGCTAACAGACACAAGTTTTAAAATAACTTTCACTGCCTACATTCCAAAGTGCAAAGTAAAAACAAAGCCAAGCAGAGTCATTACAATCTTAATGAGAAATCAGAAAGGTATTCAGTTCATTATTTTCCCAACAAAATTATTTTACAGCTTACCTCACTGTTAAACAAACTTACGCAAAAAGTCAAGTTATTACTATGGGAAATAACTGATTTTATTTCTACTATATCGATGTAGCCTACTTGCATATATGAAGACTTCTAGATTTCCTCTACTAACATGGTTATGCTATTTATGTCCTTACTGTTTAACAAAGCTTTGCAAGCATCTTTTCATTTCAAATTCACCCTCACCTCACAAATTCCTCGCATTTTGTCCATTCTCCCTTTTGAACCATCAGTTTTTATAACTGAGAATTGTTACAGAATAGAAGCAGGTTTTTCTTGCCTTTCATGTACAACGTCATATTTACAAGTATCGCAGAAAATATTTATACCAAGTTTAATAAAATATTTCCACTACTAGAAATACAAGAGTTAATTTACTAATAAATAACTTATAAAACTAATTTGAGAAATATTTTGGACTTCGATCACCTGGTAATTGCCGCTTCTGGTCTAAGAACAGACTTCTATGATCCTGCCCAGCACAGTCAAATTACACATTAAACAGCTGTTATAAAACAGGTAGTGGTGGCAATTAATGCAGGCTGTGACTATCACCAGCTTACCTGCACATCTGTTTTAAGTCCAAATCTCTCTACTCAGTGGTGCCACAAGCTGCTATACAGTGAGATTTGGGTACCTTCAGTATTAAGAATTGGTACACTGGGTATTGCATATGAAAACCATGAAAGCGCAGGGCACACTTATTAAGAATTACTAAGTAGAAGATGTAGAAATAAGCTAAAGAAGAAAACTTACTTGAATATATTCAATCTCTTCATCTGACATTTGTTTCCTTCTGTATTTCTGAGGTAAAGTTCTTGTTAATTCAGAAGTGTCTGGTGTGCCTTGCACTCTACTAACAGGTGAAATATTTTGGAGGGCCGGTGATATGCCTCCTACAGATTCCTGTGATTTTGAAGCAAGGAGAGATGGCATACTTGCTTGTAGAGATTCCTGTACTGAAACCCAAATTTCAAAACCATTTACAGAACTATTACTAGACTGTAAAATGAATAAGCAGTCAATAAAATCTACCACTGCTTGAAAATCTTATTTATTATAACAAATACCTAAAATAATTAAATTACTCTACTTCTACCTGCTTTTATTGTTATTAAATGTATAAAGTGCAGAATCTAAAAATTCTGACAGTAGATTGAATGGCAGAAACACTGATGTGGAAACAAAAGATATATTAGCATACACCCTACCAAAGGTTTTTTCACTGGGAAGCTGTACTTGGAGCAAAAGGATAAAGTTATGTAAATGTTTGTGTGTGGGCAATTATGTAGAAAGATAACTGAGATAATGCTTTTCCTTTACTGCAACTGAAAAGACAGACAAGTGAAAAGGATCTAGAGGCTTACAGAAAGATAAAGCTCACAACAACAACAGGCCGCAACATGCTATGCAGTGCTGTACCCATTTTTAATATTACAAAATGGCATCCTATCACATTTTGTTAATGATGTGCAGAATGACCACCAAGTATCAGGCATCAGCAATCAATGTTAACTAAATGTAAAGACTGAGGAGTGCATTAAGTTCTTCACAGGTGAGGATCAGGAGCTAAGCTTCAGGAATTCACATCAGAGAAGTTGCCTTGATTGTGCAGGTAGAAGAGATGACAAAAGGACATTGTCACAGCCAGCATTCCAAACCTTAGGTCTGTCCCACCATAGCTGATTTTACAATGGAAATATGCAATTGCCCCACTAGGCAGGACAGAGATCATAGCAATATGTTCATTTCAGGACTCAGTCCTATATATGGGATGGGATCCATCCCAGGGTGATGAGGGAGCTGGCAGATGAGCTTGCAAAGCTGCTCTCCATCATTTACCAGCAGTCCTGGCTCACTGGTGAGGTTCCAGAGGACTGGAAGCTGGCCAATGTGGCACCCATTCATAAAGAGGGTGGGAAGGAGGATCCTGGTAGTTATAGGCCAGTTAGCCTGACCTCAGTACCCAGTAACATTATGGAACAGTTTATATGGAGTGTAATCACACATCACTTACAGGATGGCCAGGGGATCAGACCCAGCCAGCACGGGTTTAGGAAGGGTAGGTCGTGTCTGACCAGCCTGAACTCCTTTTATGACCAGCTGACCTGCCTGGTGGATGAGGGAAAGGCTGTGGATGTTGTGTACCTGGACTTCAGCAAGGCCTTTGACACTGTCTCCCACAGCACACTCCTGGAAAAGCTGGCAGCCCACGGCTGGGACAGGAGCGCTCTTTGCTGGGTTCGGAACTGGCTGGATGGCCGGGCCCGGAGGGTGGTGGTGAACGGTGCTGCAGCCAGCTGGGGCCATCAGCAGTGGTGTCCCTCAGGGCTCTGTGCTGGGGCCAGTTCTGTTCAGTATCTTCACTGATGGCATGGGTGAGGGGATTGAGTCTTTCATTAATAAATTTGCAGATGACACTATGCTGGGAGCGTGTGTCGATCTGATGGAGGGTAGGAGGGCCCTGTAGAGACAGCTGGAATGGTTGAATGGATGGGCAGAGTCCAATAGGATGAAGTTTAACAAGTCCAAGTACCAAGTCCTGCATTTTGGCCACAATAACCCCCTGCAATGTTATAGGCTGGGGACGGTGTGGCTGGACAGTGCCCAGGCAGAAAGGGACCTGGGGGTGCTGGTGACAGCAGCTGAACATGAGCCAGCAGTGTGCCCTGGTGGCCAAGAAGGCCAACGGCATCCTGGCCTGTACCAGGAATAGTGTGGCCAGCAGGAGCAGGGAGATCATCCTTCCCCTGTATCTGGCACTGGTGAGGCCCACCTTGAGTGCTGTGTCCAGTTCTGGGCCCTCAGTTTGGGAAGGACGTTGAGAGGCTTCAGCGCATCCAGAGGAGAGAAACGAGGCTGGTGAGGGGCTGGGAACACGAGCCCTATGAGGAACGACTGAGGGAGCTGGGGGTGTTTAGCCTGGAGCAAAGGAGACTCAGAGGTGACCTTATCACTCTACAACTTCCTGGAGGATAGCTGTAGTCAGATGGGAGTTGGCCTCTTTCACCAGTTGGTCACTTTACTCTGGACAGAACCAGAGGACACAGTCTTAAGCTGCACCAAGGGAAATATAGGTTGGATATTGGGAAAAAGTTTTTTACGTAAGGAGTGATAAAGTTCTGGAACTGTCTGCCCAGGGAGGTGGTAGAGTCACTATTTCTGGATGTGTTTAGAAAAAGATGGGACGAAGATAAGAAAAGATAAACTGTTCTTATCTCAACCTACAAATTTTACTATTGGTTCTCCTCCCTGCTCTTCTGGGGTGGAAGTGAGCCAATGTCTGCATGGTGTTTCATTGCCATCTGGGCTGAAAACACCACACTGCCAAATTGATCTTGAATCTTAAAACTCCTCTTTCTCTCTGTTTGTGACACTGACATTGAAGGCCCTTGAAAGCCAGCTGCACTCTCACCTGATCTGGCACTTGGTGCCATGGTTTAGCTGAGGTGTTAGGGCACAGGTGGGACTCTATGATCTTGAAGATCTCTTCCAACCTAATCATTTTGTGATATGTAAAGGTATAACACCCAACAAAGCTGAATGCTTCCACAGAAGTCCTTCCCAGTGCTCCAGAAAAATGAGCAAGACAAGTGCAACATCTAACAGCTGGACAGAAGCTCTATATAACTATAAAATAAGCAACATGAAAACTGCATGTATGAAAGCATGTGAGCAGTTACACCACCACAGTTTTGCCTGCCTTTGTCCTTCCTGGCTCCAGCGAGACCAATGACCACAAAGGAGAGGGAGCCAGTTTTAGTCTTAATGAGTCTGATGAAGTTGCAGAATTGGGACAAACAATCAAACTGTGATGAAGTTACCAGTGAGAGGCATATTAAGAAGCTGTCAGTCATAAGACTGGGTCTGAAAGTCCCAAGGTGGTTCAGAAATAATGGAAGATACCAAACAGAGCAAGGCAGAAGTGAGCCCATCAGAAGCAGCATATTTATTGTGAACAGGGGGCAAAGTATTTTTGTTTCAAGAAATAATACACCTTACATAAAAAAAAAAAAAAAAGGCAGTTTCTCCACGTTTATTTCACCTACCACAAAAGTCTAGAGATTTGTCAAGGATTTTCCTCTACTGTATATTTCAGTCTGAAGTGTAGTTGGAGTAGACTCAATAGCGAATTAAAAACACCAGAAGTGCAGTAATCAGAAATTTTACTGTTGCTGCTTTAGTTCTATTACAGTCTCTACTACATCTCTCCCTTCCCTGTTTGAGACCACAATGTTGCAGTAGTAATAGGCCCACTAGAATTTGGCTGGCCTTTCATATCCCTAGTTGCTCTGGGGAGCCATTTAGCTGTGTAGGAGCAACAATCTGGTACAATTAAATGCAGATTTTGGTACAGCATTCAAGCAAGACAAAGTAGGTTGCAGTTTACTAAAAAGATGACAGATTCTGATGAAGGTAGAAAAGTCTAACATACTTAAAAGATACAGTCACAAGGATCTTCTGACACAGAGATAAACAAGAGGTCAGAAACACATTTTCAAGCTTTTGAGAAAGTAGTTCACTGGCATGAGAGGTAGTGCATTTGGCTGAACTGTGCAAAATGTACAGAATTTTTACAGAAAGCTATTGCAGAAAATAGCTCCCGAAGAGTTCACAGGCAAGTCAGAAGAGGCATTTATATGAACTGTGGAGGCTTTCAAATGTTAAACTAAACTTGAAGGTAAACTGTTGGCTTGATAATGCTGTGACAAATAACTAGGCACAGTATAATATCAAAAGAAGTGAGAATAACATAAAGAGCTTTTAAAAACAACTCCTACTTTTCTTTCAGATGCTCTTTGACCCAAAAGGACTTCTAAATCAGCATATTGCTAATATAAGTCTGTTGTTTAAATATAGTAGTATTGGGAATACCATAAATATCAACATAGGTATAAAAGTTAATGTCAAAAATTGCAATGTAATAATTTGTTTTTCCTCAGCATTAGTTAGTAACACAAGAAAATACTTCTTAAAATGTACAGAGGGCTGGATCTCCCAGCTATAATCATATTTTGAAAATACAGCAGAAAATACATCACACGCTTCAACTATGAAAATATGAGGAAAATGCAACATCATTTATGCAAATATCACTGAATAACTAACGCTGCTTCAAACTGACTTGGGCATAGTAATTTCAGTAAATATAAATATTTGGGAAAATGCGACTTTATACAAAGTAGAAAACAAACACTGGAAATCCTTGTGAAACTTTCTTAAGAAAAAAATAAAGATGTGCCTGCATTATGTGTTTACACACAGCTGCACAGAAAAGAAGTTGTGAAGAAAGTTCAAGAGTTGCCTTCAAACTAAACCAAGCATGTTTCAAAAACCTCACTCCAACTCAGTTCAGCTCTATAGCAGAGAGAAATTGGGTCCCGGTTCTCAAATAAAAACAGTCCATGTAAAGAAATGTGGTGCAAGCTGTATCCATAACCCAAAATACTTACTTTTAGGTCTGGGACCACTTTTTCTGTCTGGGAACTTTATTAACGGAGTATGTGGCTTGACTACCTAGAAGGAGACCAGGTAGTGGGAGAAACAGACACAGGTTACCGTGAATAATAAAATGGAATGCACAATGTATCAAACAAACATTCTAAACAGCTGCTCTCTGCACCACTACTCTGATACACTTACTGCTTCTTGAAGTCCTAAGTATACCCCAGGAAGAAGTTTACTTTAAAAAGTAGTTCTGTAGCCTGAGGTCCAGAGCAGGTAAAGGCTTTGTCCTCCTTTTCTCATCAGTGTGTGTGTATGCAGAAACAGACACTGCCATTGCATAAATGTAATCACAAAATCACATAAATGTAATCACAAAATCACATAAATGTAATCTGCTCTGGGGAGAACCAAACCAGAGTGCTATTTCCAGCTCTGGGGTCCCCAAAGCAAAAAAGAAAAAAACCATGGACGTGCTGGAGTGAGTCCAGAGCAGGGCCATTAAGACATTCAGAGGGCTGAAGCACCGCTCCTGTGAGGAGAGGCTGGGAGAGCTGGAGTTGTTCAGCCTGAAGAATGCTCTGGGGAGACCTTACAACCCAAAGAGGGCAGGTTTGGATTAGAAAGACTAGTAAGATTAGGAAGCAATTCTTTATTTTGAGAGTGGTGAAGCACTGGCACAAGTTGCTCAGAGCATCTGTGGCTGTCCCAACCCTGGAAGTGCCAAAGGCCAGGTTGGACGGGGCTTTGAGCAACCTGGTCTAACGAAGGTGTCCCTGCCCACGACGGGGGGTGCTGTAACTAGGTGACCTTTAAGGTCCCTTCCGATCCAAACCATGCCGTGGTTCCACAGCGCTTTAGCACACGGAATCGCGAGCTGTTATCTGCCTGTACAAAGCACTTTCACCTTGGAGAGGCCCATCTTAGGAAGGAGCTGCCAGCCAGCTCGGCACCCGCTGCTATCACAGCACCCGGCATCTGCGACACCGTGTGCGCGCGACTGCACAGCTCTCCCCAAGGACATCGGCCGCCCCGGCGGCGTGTCCTCAAACCGCGGCCACCTCAGACCTGCTGCTCGGCGGCGGCAGCAGAAGCGAGCCCCGCCACCCGAGCCAGGGCTCCGGCTGTCCCGGACACCGCCGCCCCGGGGCCGCCCTTACCTGCACCGCCCGGGTAGCGGCCGCCATCTTGCTGCCCATGGTGAGGCGCCGGAGGGGCCGTTCCGGGCCCCGCCCACAGCCCCGAACGCCGGCGGCGGGCGGGGCCTCGCTGCCTGTGGGCGGGCCCGGAGCGCAGGCCGGGCCTGCCCAACAACCCGCTTTACCGTGAGCTAAAAAACCCTCCAAACCAAGTACAACAGTTTCAGGAAATTCAGCGTTTTATTTTTATTATTAGATCAAGGCACTCGCCTACAAAAAATAGCTAGTGATCGCTCACCAAGGTAAAAATGAAGTTACACACAAAGATAACAAGGGATGCTACACACTCCCAAAGTGTGCTACACCCCAAGTGGATTTCCTTCAAACATCAGAAACAACACCAACTAAAAAAAGCACAAATGCTAGTGAAGGCATGCAGTTAAAGCACTGCTTAGCTCGACAGTATTAAGTCACCTCTGCAGACAAGAGTCACTGCTAACAAGAGCATAAAATTTCTGGTGTTTAAAATGATACATAATGCCTTAATAACAAAAATAATCCCAACTCCAGACTTGCTAATAAATTTTCCTGATTGAGCTTTTGACTGGGACACAGCAGGATCGTGCATCCTGCTTGAGCTTGACAGCCTGCTGGTCCCCAGGAAAGGGGTAGAGCAAATCCTCAGTTTAAGTCCACTTCTACATAACACCTTGAAACTTTTCTTGTGTTCTTGCTGCCTTTCAGAGGAAAATAGGTGATTGTGACAGGAGAAGTGAGTCTTCAGCTAGTTTCATTTCAGCTCTACCGCCCGCTTTGACACATTCTAATTCTCTGGAGAGAACAACATCTTCCAGAAAGGTCAAATTTTAAAATTTTGAGACACATATAATCTATCAAGTTTAAATGCACACAGTGTATAAAATAAACACCAGCTCTCCTGACTCACTGAAGATAGACATTTTTTTCAAGCTGTAGAACAATTGCCTTTAAAGATGGATCTTCTGCCCAGTTAACTCTGCTTCCAATTATGATATTCTATAAATGAGAAAGATTTACATGTTAAAACAAGCCCTTGTAAAGGACAATTCCTAGTAAAATATCTCAAAGAAAGTCTGCTTTATGATTTTAATTCGAAAGCTCTTGAAATACGCAAGTGTTTAAAGTAGGCAGGATAGAGGGGAAAAAGGAGAAAGGGAAGTATTCATTTAGATCCTGTTCTTGATACATAGGCAGAAAAACCCCAAATCCCTGCTTTTTTATTTCCTAGAGGGCCTTGCATACTACCCCTATTTTAAACACAAAAAGAAAAACGTTCTCTAGAAGCCTAGAGAACGTTTTTAACAATATGAAATAAAGTTTGCCTCAAACACAAAGTAACACAGTTAACATTCTCACTCTGCCATTCTGGATTGAAAAGGGGAATTTAAACTTAACCAAAGAGGATTTGCTCTACTTAGGGCTCAGAAAACTTCAGGAACACAAAACCGGGAGATAGTTTTAGACTCCAATCTAAATCCCAGTACAATGTTAAATTTCTCATTCTCAATTTAAGATGTAACGACAGTATCAATGCAAAATAGTAGCAGCCATAGCATGCAGAGCAAAAAGTCAGAACACTCTTTTTGTCCTTGACATTCCTATGCAGCCTGAGACCCTTCCACCCTAACCCAAACCATGAGGTTTTTTTCCCCTCACTTTGCATGACTCCACATTGCAGGTGATCTGCCAGTGGCTGCATGTATACAGACTAGTTAGCAGCCCCTGACACATGGATAACCAAAAGGGCAAAGTCTACACGGCTGAAAGAATTTGGAGACTGGCCCTGGCCAGGCCAAGGCTTTCACAGGACTGTAGGGGGTGACACAAACAGGGAAGGCCAGAAGGGGCAGATGAAGGCTCCCTGGTAACATGGAATTAACACCTATTTATTTTTTCTAACCATGAGATGGGGAAACTGATTTGGTAGAGTGTAGAGGTGACTCAGAGTAGAAGGAAATACAGCCATTACTGTGATGGACATCCTTCAAGAAAGATGAGTTATTTATGTACCTTTAAGGAAACAAAGATAGATTGATAGACTGTCTCTAAACTCTGCAAAAAATTAATGCAAAGATGCTTGTGATAATTTCATTCTCTTAGCCTTTAAAGCAGTAGAAATCTTCCTTCTATATACAGTTCCTCCATTACAACTGTTAAAGGTTTTAGAAAACAATTTTGTGTTGTTAAGTTATATTTGCCATACAGTATGTTATCTTGAGTGTAATGAAAAATTATAAACTTGGTTCTAAAAGCCACAGAACATTACCTGGAACACATTTTGAATTATTGTAGTCACCTGTCTTTCTTTTTCTAATTTCTTAAGCATCTTCTCCATTTCAGTGACATTGACACTTGCTTGTTTTTCCTTTTGCCTTTTCATCATGGTATGAATTTGCTGCAGTTTCTGTTCTCCATATTTTTTTAGTGCTGTTACATTATTAGGAAAATTAAGCATTAAGTAGTTAGGTGTACAGTAGAACTGGAGATATTCTTTTTCTCACAGCCACCTAAAGCACTTCCAGTGCATAACCCTTATTTCATACTCCACTCCTTCCCTCCAATATTCCTCAATATATTTCTTTTATGAAAGAAGCAGCACACTCTGTGGCTACTTGGTATCAAATTACATCAACTGGTTCCCTGGCCAGCAGCAAAACAGAAAGTACATTGTATGCTGCCTGCATTTCCCTCACACAGGGATTAATTTGCATCTCTGTCCTATACCCTGTTTTTGAGTGCCACAACTTTTATAGGTCTTTTTTATACCTTTTAAAGACCCTTACTCCTTTTTCAGATTTCACTGAAACCAAATTCCAAATTCATACAAGGAGCATATGGACATGACCAGCAAATATTACTATTTTTATAGGAAACCAGGTTAAAAACTAGACTGATTAAAAATGTTTAGGGACTGTTCATATGTTGAAAGAATGCTGGCAGAGCATTCCTTCCTTTATTTGCAAAAATATCAGTATGTTCATTTTTCCCATGTGAACAGTTATTTCACTGTGTTTGTTCATTACTGTCAATTTATGCACAACTCCCTACACGTGAATCAAACAATAGCTGTTAAAATTGGTGGCAAACAATTTTTCACAAAAGAAAGAGCATTCAAAGAACACATTTACCATATGAGATTCTGAATACTGACATCACATCTAAATTTGACCCACTCTAACAAGGCTACTGAACACTAATATATATACACTTCTTTCTAAGTAAACTACCTTTCTATTCTGCAAATACCTCATAAATGTGCAGTATGACAAAAAAGTATCTTTTAGGTGCTGTAGGGCTGATTTAAGTGACTAAACAATGTGTAACTTTGAGTACCTTACATGAAACAATAAAATGCTGCCAGACAGTTTTTGAGCATTGTCTCACATCTCTCATTCTAATGTGTCAGTCTCACAAGTAGGGAACACCCCAGCTCATCTCTACAGTACTTTCTACTCTTTTAACAAGTTTTATAACTGTGTTGAGTTTTGTTACTTCCCATGCAAATTAATATTGCTACAAGAATAACTTTAAAATATGAACTATACGGACTCTACATTAAAATACAAACCAAAGTCAATACACACTTACAGAGTCTTTCCTTTTTAATGTCAATCAACTGCTGTTCCTTCTGACATATTTGCTGAAAGGAAAAAAAAAGTATTTTCCAGACTCTTGTCTTCAAAAATACTGAAAGATGCTAATTCAATCCACAAAAACAGCTAAGGGCAACTCTAAAACACTTAGTTACATGATCACTTTAAGTAATCCTTAATTTTGACAGCAGTAGGAACTGCACCCATGTTACCACATGTTTAGCTTTGAATGACTTGTGCAGTCCTGTTGCTTTCAAAGTGCACTCCTGCCCACGCTGAGGTTGGTTGACCTGCACAACAGTAACAGAAGCTACAACTGCCACTTACCTGCTGATAGTCAATTATTGTCCGGCTGAGCAATACTATGTGTTTCATTGTTTCCAGGATCACACTAAGGAAGGAAACAGTTGCATACCTTAAGACCGCTAACATAAGTCAAGATCATAAATGTTTTAATCAACTTTATTTAGTTTAAATAAAGAATTTCTGATTTCTCCTAATAGCAAATTAGTAATACGTGTCACTTCTTTTTGCACTTACACTTACAGTATCACTTCTTTTTACAGTTAATATACTCAGTGAAATTGTAGAGGCCAAAGAGTTCTGTTACTTCCCTCTTGATTTCCCTAAGATTTCATTTAAGTCTGTCCAACATTTTACATCACTGAGTTTGTTTGGCATCAAGAAAGCCTAGCCATCTGGAAATGGCTATGAATTAAAGCTCCTAAATCAAGCAGATGCAATCTCTTAGCTGTATTTCTGACAGTAATTACATTTCTCATATTACACTTCATATGCATCCACCTGTCAATAATGGGCAGGCAATGAAAAGCTACTTTTAAAAATGTTTAAGCTTTCAGTTCTATTTCAAAGACATTTTGCTCCTACATAGTGGATTAATAAAGGCAGCAAAGCAGAGGCTAGACCCTGTTACAAGCCTGTAATATGCTCAGCTATTATAAATGCAGGTTATTCAGGCACTAAAGACAAAAAGCTCTCTTGGCTACAAGCAGTTCTCACTAGGGAATCAAGAGTTATGATCTCTGTAATCAAAGGTGGGTAAATTCAGAGCCCAACTGCAAATCTACCAAGGGGGTATGAAGTCTGATCATGCTGATTCTAGCCAGAAGGTAGACAGTATATCATTCTTTCAAATCTAGAAAAAGGAAGCTTGCTTTCACAAGAGGTAAAATGAAATAATCTATGAAATGAAATGTGTCACAATAAACTGTGCAAAGTCCTGTCACAATAAACTGTGCAAATTGCTTTCTAGCCATCTGACTCCCAAGAACACCTTACCGTGAGTGCTCATCATTTTGTTTCAATTTTTTTCTCAGGGCATCCATAATTTGGATCCTGCATATTGCAAGAAATAGCATATGATTGATGAGAACTCATAAGAAACTGAGAGAAGCAGGAGACAGAGAGAAGCAGATTTAAATAAGTAATATAAGAACGTAATTTCCAGGATTCCACTTTCATCTGCTTTCACATTGGAATCATATAAACAAAATACTCAGTACCTTTTAAATACCACACTTTTAAAATAATGGACACTTTTTAAACTCTCAGGACAGGAAAGAAGTACACAATGATTATTTGTGAGAATGAAAACTCAAATTTCTCTTGACCAACATATTTGGACACCATTAATCCCAGAGTCTGCAGAAAGGAAGCTGGGCAAAGGTGTGAATTCAAATAAACAGCCATGAAACACATGGGATGTCTAACATTGTCAACTTCCACCTTTTCATAGGCACTTGGAAAATACTGCCAAGAAATATGCTTACTGACCTGTACAGTCACTCTTTTCCAACTGTAAAGGAACTTATGGGTGTACACATTTCAACATGTAAGTTTTTTGTTTTGGTGGGCTTTTTTTTTTTTTGTTTTGTTTCTACAAATATCCATCTGCATTCCTATTGTTCAATGGTACTTAAAATCTCCCCAAATCTCCCATATCACTTTAAAATCCTTTTTTAATCAGACCTATGTATATATGCATCTATGTATGCACACACACAGAGAAAAGCTCCAAATAAAGGGTGAAGAAAATTCTACCTTTGCAAGGCCAACGTCTTGTTCCAGAAAGAGATTTTTGCTTCCTCTGTATCTCTTTCCAAATCTCGTGTGGCACTGAAAGGCAAAAAGCAATAAGACAGACAACCTGAGCGTGAAGATAACAGAGTTTAAAAGCAGTGTCACATTTTAACTTGCTTTCTATGTACCTAATGTAAGAATTTTTCATGTGAGCCACAAATCATTAGGGCCAGGAGTAATTTAGCATGTAAAACTATATTAGTGAATTCCAGCCATCATGTAAAGGACTGCAAATTTAAAAGCCACATCAGATACAGAAGTACATTGGGAGAATGAATAAAGCATTTCTTCCCCACATTTCCTTTTAGTTTCCATTATTTCCACCAATCTTCTCTGAAGTACTGACTGTAAATCCAGCAATTCACTAAGAAGGAATAACTAGAAGACAATTTTGAAGTTATCCAGTGACATACCTTTGGATACAGTTTTCATCAATTCCATGATCAAGGAAATTTTCCTGACCTGCAAAAGAGAACGTTGCTAAAACAAGCATAACACAGACTTTTAAATACAATCTATAGAGCATAAAGGATTAACATTTTTTGTGTGAACAAGTTATTTCTTACTTCTACCTTAAAGCTTTATTATTTTTTTACTGTTAATGAGGCCATGCTATCAATCAGCTGTATCAGAGAAATAATTAATTTAGCATTTTTTAGATGAGCTATAGCTGGTTCATGACATTGCTCTATATATGCCACTGGATAGTTCAGTGGAAGAGTATGTACCCAATTGCACCCTGGCCTGTATCAGAAATGTGGCCAGCTGGTCAAGAGAGGTGATTCTGCCCCTCTACTCGGCTCTTGGCAGACCCCACCTGGTGTGCTGCATCCAGGCCTGGGATTCCCAGCATAAGAAGGACATGGATCTGTTAGAGAAGGTCCAGAGGAGGGCAATGAAGATGATCAGAGGGCTGGAGCACCTCTCCTATGAGGAAAAGGCTGAGAGAATGGTTGTTCAGCTTGGAAAAGGTTGCACAGTGACCTTGCTGAGTCCTTCCAGTCCCTGGATGGAATTTGCAAGAAAGCTAGAGAAGAACTTTTTACTAGGGTATGTAGTGACAGGACAAGGCGGGATGGTTTGTACTTGAAAGAGGGTAGGATTAGATTAGATATACTGCGGGGTGATGAGGCACTAATAGAGAGATTGCCCAGAGAAGCTGTGCCTCATCCCTGGGAGTGCTCAAGATCAGGTTGTCAGGTTGGATAGGGCTCTGAGCAAGATGGTCTAGTGGAAGTGGTTGTGCATGGTGGGAGGTTTGGAACCAGATGTGTTTGATGTCCCTTCCAACCCAAATCATCTCATGACTCTACAGGTAACAGAAACACCTTAAATCAGTATTGCTGCCAAACACTTTAGCAAACTTTTTTGGGTGACTTCAGCCCCAGTGACCAGATTTCTGAAAAACCATCACTCCATGTCAGAGGAGCCTAAAGTTCAAACCCAGAAAGGGAAGGAAAGGCAGTGGGCAGCAGCTATATGGCATCTTTGTAAACACTCAAATAACGTCTCAAAAGCAGCCTAGAAAACGTGTTAAAACATACTGCCAGGGAGAAAAACCCATCATTATTGTAAGGAGAACTTTTGATAAATAATTAAAGAAAAGATTCAAAAACTATGTATGTGTATATATATATATGTATATATGTGCCACATCCCATTCTTTGTTAGTGCAACATCCCACTGCGAGGAGGGATATACTTACTGGCGAGAAGAGCAGTGTTGTACTCCAGGAGCTGCTCCTTCATTCGGTCCCTCAGGCTGTGGCGGGAGTAAAGCGACAACGGTCAGAGGCTGCGCATCCCTTCATCCC
>VZRH01002380.1:835035-863899 GCA_013397555.1 Urocynchramus pylzowi
CATCAGATACAGAAGTACATTGGGAGAATGAATAAAGCATTTCTTCCCCACATTTCCTTTTAGTTTCCATTATTTCCACCAATCTTCTCTGAAGTACTGACTGTAAATCCAGCAATTCACTAAGAAGGAATAACTAGAAGACAATTTTGAAGTTATCCAGTGACATACCTTTGGATACAGTTTTCATCAATTCCATGATCAAGGAAATTTTCCTGACCTGCAAAAGAGAACGTTGCTAAAACAAGCATAACACAGACTTTTAAATACAATCTATAGAGCATAAAGGATTAACATTTTTTGTGTGAACAAGTTATTTCTTACTTCTACCTTAAAGCTTTATTATTTTTTTACTGTTAATGAGGCCATGCTATCAATCAGCTGTATCAGAGAAATAATTAATTTAGCATTTTTTAGATGAGCTATAGCTGGTTCATGACATTGCTCTATATATGCCACTGGATAGTTCAGTGGAAGAGTATGTACCCAATTGCACCCTGGCCTGTATCAGAAATGTGGCCAGCTGGTCAAGAGAGGTGATTCTGCCCCTCTACTCGGCTCTTGGCAGACCCCACCTGGTGTGCTGCATCCAGGCCTGGGATTCCCAGCATAAGAAGGACATGGATCTGTTAGAGAAGGTCCAGAGGAGGGCAATGAAGATGATCAGAGGGCTGGAGCACCTCTCCTATGAGGAAAAGGCTGAGAGAATGGTTGTTCAGCTTGGAAAAGGTTGCACAGTGACCTTGCTGAGTCCTTCCAGTCCCCGGATGGAATTTGCAAGAAAGCTAGAGAAGAACTTTTTACTAGGGTATGTAGTGACAGGACAAGGGCGGGATGGTTTGTACTTGAAAGAGGGGAGGATTAGATTAGATATACTGCGGGGTGATGAGGCACTAATAGAGAGATTGCCCAGAGAAGCTGTGCCTCATCCCTGGGAGTGCTCAAGATCAGGTTGTCAGGTTGGATAGGGCTCTGAGCAAGATGGTCTAGTGGAAGTGGTTGTGCATGGTGGGAGGTTTGGAACCAGATGTGTTTGATGTCCCTTCCAACCCAAATCATCTCATGACTCTACAGGTAACAGAAACACCTTAAATCAGTATTGCTGCCAAACACTTTAGCAAACTTTTTTGGGTGACTTCAGCCCCAGTGACCAGATTTCTGAAAAACCATCACTCCATGTCAGAGGAGCCTAAAGTTCAAACCCAGAAAGGGAAGGAAAGGCAGTGGGCAGCAGCTATATGGCATCTTTGTAAACACTCAAATAACGTCTCAAAAGCAGCCTAGAAAACGTGTTAAAACATACTGCCAGGGAGAAAAACCCATCATTATTGTAAGGAGAACTTTTGATAAATAATTAAAGAAAAGATTCAAAAACTATGTATGTGTATATATATATATGTATATATGTGCCACATCCCATTCTTTGTTAGTGCAACATCCCACTGCGAGGAGGGATATACTTACTGGCGAGAAGAGCAGTGTTGTACTCCAGGAGCTGCTCCTTCATTCGGTCCCTCAGGCTGTGGCGGGAGTAAAGCGACAACGGTCAGAGGCTGCGCATCCCTTCATCCCACCCCTGGGCTGCTCCCCGTCCCGTCCCGTCCCGCCGGNAGAGCGGAGCGCTAGGTAAAATGCAATAATCCTTCCCTCTGACTTAGTGTTCGTGCGGAGATAGAAGCAATAGGTGCAAGCTACTAACGGAAGTAAAAAATAAACACTAAGTGAAGAGAGCTGCTGCATAGAACCAGAGACTTACTTGGGTTTAAGAGCAAGGGCAGCTGTCAACCCAATGATCCTGTTCACCATTATACCATGACCTCACGTGTCATATTCACACATTTTTTTGAACAGGGATGCTGACTCCTGCACAACTCTGGGAAGCTTGTTCCATGTCTGACTACCTTGAACAGCCTCTGTAATTGTCTAAGGGAGGGTACGGTACGGCTCCACCAGCCAGTCTCCTTGAGTCCTCAACAATTTCTCCTTCCTGCGACCAGGCTGAGCAGGTCATCCACCTCACACAGCTGTTTTCTCTGCTGCCCCCAAGTCTAATCTGGCAGACACTCCACCACCAAACTAGCAGAGCTCATGCCAATGCTGCTGTCGATACTGCACCCTGTGTGACCAGCCACCACACCTGAGCTGGCCCCAGAGCTCACCCAAGCTCTCAGCACTGGTCACAGGCTCCAGGGAGATGCCTCAGCTCTAGGAGGAAGGTNCCCCTTCACCCCCCCCCTGGGCTGCCCCCCGTCCCGTCCCGTCCCGCCGGCACTAACCGGAGCAGAGTGGGAACATCCACATCGCCGTAGTCTCCGCCGCTGCTCTGGGACCACGCCGGGATCGGAGTCGACTCCACCTCCCGGGTCGGGGTCGGGGTCGGGGCCGTGGCTGTGGCTGTGGCTGTGGCTGGGGCCGAGTCCCGAGTCAGCGCCGCCATGGCAGCACCTTCAAACTGCGCGGCTCCCGGCGGCCCGCGCGCCTCGCGCCTGCGNTGCTGACTCCTGCACAACTCTGGGAAGCTTGTTCCATGTCTGACTACCTTGAACAGCCTCTGTAATTGTCTAAGGGAGGGTACGGTACGGCTCCACCAGCCAGTCTCCTTGAGTCCTCAACAATTTCTCCTTCCTGCGACCAGGCTGAGCAGGTCATCCACCTCACACAGCTGTTTTCTCTGCTGCCCCCAAGTCTAATCTGGCAGACACTCCACCACCAAACTAGCAGAGCTCATGCCAATGCTGCTGTCGATACTGCACCCTGTGTGACCAGCCACCACACCTGAGCTGGCCCCAGAGCTCACCCAAGCTCTCAGCACTGGTCACAGGCTCCAGGGAGATGCCTCAGCTCTAGGAGGAAGGTAACTGTGCTGCCCTCCCCACCAAAAAAACACAACCAAACAAAAACTTATATCAGCTTTAATAAGTTTAATACAAATAAGGTGCTTTGTATATATAGTGAGAAGCATTCCACTTAAGTTCATATAGAAGTTAAAAATTTTTAGCCAGATCCCATATAATGTTCAATGGTGTTAATCTTGGTGTTAGCGACGGTGGTGATACCTTAAAGTCTGAGAAATGAAACAACACACTTTTGAACCAATATTAGTATAGGAGATAATATAAAGGCTGGTCTTTATTGGAGGCCTCCAGGAGCACATATGGAAAAATGCCCCCCCCACCCCGCCATGGGCTGAATATAGTTTTAAAAGTTAAAAAAAATTAACATAACTGACAAGTTACGTAACTGACATAATTCTCAATTAGAAGCACAAGTGATAAAGTAATTCCTGCCTGTTCAACCATCTCTGAATCCTCTCCCAACCCGTGTTCATAGATAGGAGCTAAACTTTGCTTTTGAAAATGCGTCTCAAAGAGCTGTTTTTAACCTTGGCTCTCAGGAGGTGCCAAGATAGGATAAGGGCCTTGGACCCCCGGGGTTTGGAGCCTTTGGAATGTGCTTTGTTTTTTCTACATATCAGGGTAGGGAAAATGTGAGGGGAAGTACTGGGGCTAGCTAGGAACTATGTACAACAATAATCTACAGAGCTATGAATATATATGAAGGAAGTATAACAGCAAAAATCATTCTGGCATCAGTGGCATATTTCTTCATAAGTGCCTGCAGAGAAATAAGGTTGATTATGTTTACTAACACTATTTCAGCTCACTTAATGCTTGGTGATCAAGCCAGGCCCATCCTAGTACACAAACCCCATTCATGGACGGTCCATGCCATCTGAGCAAGATAAAGATCTTCAGCTCAGAAGTGAGCAGATCTTATTCAAGTCTGTCTGCAGTGACTCAACTGAACCAGCCTCTATGTGCCATGTATTGACACATATTTCCCCCCCACCCCTGCACCCTAAGATTCTTACCTTTTGCTTGGCAGCACACTTACTCACATTGATTACATTCTTTGACATATGCCGTATAACTGAGAGAATGTCACTCTCAGCGTAAGATGTGTAGCATTGCAGAAGTGATAACTGAAAGGAAGGGAATTCATTAGATAAGCCTATTGGGATAATCCAAGTACACTGGGTTCTTTGTCTTCAGTTTTGCTTGGACAATTATGGTCTCTTTTCTCACAGTGGGAGGTTTTAAAAGGTACTGCCCTACTGCTGTCCCCTTTTAGTGGTCCACAGGGAGACAAGAACATGGTGAAATACCATGAGGAATGAAGGAAGTGTGCACCTTGTAAGAGTGTCCTTTTAAGCTGCTGCACAGGCACACTGAGTCACAAAGTAGGAGGTGGCCTGACAAGCACAACTTAGGAACATGCATCCATCAAAGAGTTTCAGAGATAAACAGAAGGCAGCTGCTGCAATCATGGATGGAGGAACGTGAACCATGTCCTAATTCACAATGCACAGCTCCATCAGGTACTTGGCCAGAATGTTTTGTTCAGTTTACCTGCAGTAAGTCAGAGTTGAATAGTGGCTATCTCCAGGGCAAGAGCATCCTGTCAAGCCTTGGTTTAGCTAAACAGAAGAAGCAATACTTCCTTTGAGAACACGTTCAGAGTACAGGGTTCAAATTCAAGTGCCTTAATCACAGAACACTTCTGTGTTTATTGGGCTGCTCATAGTCTAGGACCGCCCCTTTCAATGACAGTCCTGTGACACTGATACAGCAGTTACCTGCAGTATCAGTGTCACGTTCCACTGTGCAAAACTGCAAGGAGTTCTTTTAAAATTAAATGGTCAGGAGCAAAATTAAGTCAAGTAGACAAACATTGTATCTAAGAACCATTTATTCCTAATGAAAAACAAAATGAAAGGTAGTTACTCTACTAAAGAAGGCTAGAGAAGACAGAGAAAGAGGAAGAAAAATGGGAAAGTAAAGGGGGGGGGAGGTGGGGAGGGAAACGAGAGAGAGAGAAAGAGAGAGAGAAAGAGGCCACTGGAGGTCGGGGAGTGTGTCCACGAGGTGGGTGTGAACACGCTGCTTGACGGGCAACTGGATACGAGGTGAGGGGGGCACCTGGGCAGGAGGCCAAGATGCCTGGACAGGGTCGCAGTGAGGATCACAGCAGTGGGCTGGCTTGGAGGCCAGCAGGGTTGGATGCAGGTGGCTTAGGCAGGGACTCAAGGAGGCAGAACAGACACAAGGGTGAGCAAGAGCCAGCAAGGAAACGAGAGCCAAAAGGCATGTTGGGGCCAGGGCAAAGAATCAAGGGATGGTCAACAAGGCTGACATCCTGGTGGGAGTCTGTTATAGATCACCCAACCAGGATGAAGAGGTAGATAACTTATTCTACAAGCAGCTGGAGGATGTTTCAGGATCAACAGCCCTTGTTCTTGTAGGTGACTTTAACCTGTCAGACATCTGCTGGGAACTCAAAACAGCAGAGGAGAGGCAGTCTAGGAGGTTCTTAGAGTGTGTGGAGGACAGCTTCATGTTACAGCTGGTGAGTGAGCCTACCAGGGGAGGGACAATGCTAGACCTGCTGTTTGCAAACAGAGAAGGGCTGGTGGGAGATGTGGTGGTTGGAGGCCATCTGGGGCACAGTGATCATGAAATTATAGAGTTTTCAATATTTGGTGAAGCAAGGAAGGGCATCAATAAAACTTCCATGTTGGACTTCTGGAGGGCAGACTTTGGCCTATTCAAGAGACTTATTCAGAGAGTACCTTTGGAAGCAGCCCTTCAAAACAAAGAAGTCCAAGAAGGATGGGTGTGCTTCAAAACAGAAATCTTGAAGGCACAGGAGCAGGCTGTCCCTGTGTGCTGGAAGATGAGCCAGTGAGGAAAACAACCAGCCTGGATGGGCAAGGAGCTTGTGAAGGAACTTTTCTTTTTTTGAAAAAGAAGGTGTGGAGTGATTGGGCAGTGGAATTGGCTGCCCAGGGAGGTGGTGGAGTCACTGTCCCTGGATGTGTTTAAAAAAAGACTGGGTGTGGCTCTCAGTGCCATGGTTTAGTTGATGAGGAGGTGTTGGATTAGGTCATAGATTAGACTAGTTGATCTCAAAGGTCTTTTCCAACATAGTTCACTGTAAAAAAAAAAAGGGCAAACACAGGGTAGGGCCAGATCAAGAAGCAGAACTCAGCAGGCTGGAGCCAAAGCAAAAATATAAGATTCAAAAAACCCCTCTAATCACCAAGCCACAAATACAANTTAGGTCATAGGTTAGACTAGTTGATCTCAAAGGTCTTTTCCAACATAGTTCACTGTAAAAAAAAAAAGGGCAAACACAGGGTAGGGCCAGATCAAGAAGCAGAACTCAGCAGGCTGGAGCCAAAGCAAAAATATAAGATTCAAAAAACCCCTCTAATCACCAAGCCACAAATACAAAACCACAGTCTCAAAAAAACCCCAAGCCAAAATCCCACACTTAAAGAGCAAGTTTCAAAAACCCCCATGCACTTGTGACACAGTTAATTTTTGTGCACCTGGCTCCTCCCAAATTCCATCTGCTGGCAGGAGACCATTGGCCCAGTCCAACCTTTCCCCATCTGATTGGAGAAGCCCCTCTGGGGAGTTCAGCTTCTCCTACTACCTGTCCCAGTGAGGTGTTGCCAGGCAAAGTCCTCCCAGAGTCAAGGCTTCTTCTAGTTGCCTCCTACACTTGGCCCACGTGCAACCCTCCTCCACATGCTTCCAACAACCATTGTTGGGGGAAATCAAAATTAAATTGGCTCCTCATAATCAGGCATGCATTTTAACACTGAATTTTGGTAAATTAGGCTCATGTCACAGGAACAGATAAATAAAACTCATTTCTACTTGGAAGACAGGTCTCAGCCAGGCTCAATTGCAGTACTCAAAAATTTTGAGCCATTTTAACAAGTTGCCACAGTTAAGTATTGCCTTTTCCAGATTCAGTTTACAGTAGCACCTGTTCTCCACTTCTGCCTTTGCAGAAGCTCTTCTTAGGCAGTGCCAAGAGGCTGCAACCCAGAGAGAAGTCCAGGGCTTTCAGGGTCTTTGTCTCCATTTGGTGGATATGGACCTCTGAGCAAGTGTGGTCAGCTGCATAGCTAAAGTCTCCAATATATGGGTGAAGAATCTCCTCATATTTGGTGGCAATATACATAGCTATGCCACCAACCAGCTGCAACTTCACCTTGGAAACAGCATTATCCTGTAGAAAGAAGCAGCAGACATTTATCTAAATGACTTGGTTCAGAACATAGGTTTTCAAGGTAGTCAGTGTAAGGTTTGTTATATGGCAGGATATTCATACCCACTTACACACAATAACTACACATCCTCTGTTACATCTATTGGCACCTGCAGGGGTATTAAAAGGCCTTGAGTTCAAATCAATGAGAGGAATAAGCAGTTTTGATACATCAACTCACTGTTCATAGCCAAGAGCATTTTGTGGTACATACAACTGAGAATCAAATGTCCTTTGCTGGTCATCTGTATTGTTAAGGGTATGTCCAGCCATGTTGGGTGTTACTGACCAGCATTCATGCTCTAGCCTAGGGTAAAAGCTCTGTGTCAACTGACACATCCAGTCACTTGAACACTTCTGGAGAGTGACTTTCCTGCTTCCCTGGGCAGCCCATTCCAGTATCTGACCACCCTTTTAGTAAAAAAAATTAATGTCCAACCTGACCCTTCCCTGGCACAGCTTGTGGCCATTTCCTCTTATCCTGTCCTTATCCAGAAGTTTGGTACAGACATAACCCATGAGTGTAGACCACAAGGTGCAAGGTTTTCTTGCTCACTACTAGACACAGGCTAGAAAGAGCACAGTACTAGTATTAGTAGTTGATTTGTCTAACAACCAGCATCTCTTCATATTATCAGCTAAGTTCAATCCTATATTTTAAAGTTGAAGGAGGCTTACTAATGCCTCTGGAGAAATCATCAGTGAGAGTGAATCCCAACTCCAAGGCAAGCCACACCTACAAGGACAGTTTACTGCAAATGTCGTTAGATGCCTACCAACCTCCAGGTGTCTCAGATAGTTGTAGATGTCCTTCACACAGTTGCTACACAGGTTTGGGTCATTACTATCGTCCATGTCTGGGTCTTCAGACTCAAGCAAGACATTAGAAAAAGCCTGACATAGTATGTGTCTTCTGCTGGATGACATTAATGTATTTCCATGGTTTGGACCCTGATGCTCTGACAACAAGGAGATTCAGAAAATCTGTGCAGACAGCACCTCCCTCCACAGCCCAGTGTGGGCCAAGCTGCAATCCTGCAGCATGGAGCACTGCAGGGGCTCATGATCCCTACTTCATGGCACCAGAGTGCTATGTTTTGTCCTCAAGCCAGGTCCTATGTGCTCTCAGAGAAACATAGTACACCCAAGGTAGCTCAGCTACTTCAGATGGCTTAAAAAAGCAGGATAGCTTCTGTGGTAGTGTTGGAAACAGAAAAGTTTTATTAAAAGACAAAATAACAAAACTCCTTCCAGAGAAAACCCGAGCCAAGGGCAGGAGGCTCCTGCTCCTGGTAAAACCCCCCCACAAAAGCTGTTCGTTCTTTTATTCTCTTCTTTTTCTAGTGAATTGCTTAGGTGAGACTTTTTGGCTTCTGTCCAGTTGGCTATCCTTAAGTTTGAGGTGAAGTCCCCAAGGTCCTATGAGGTGTCTTTTTACCTAATTGAGGAGAGAAACTTCCTTGCTTTTTTCCTGTTAAAGCAGACAAAGAAGAATTTGGTTCTCCGTCAAGAGGGGGCACATTCCTATACCAGAGGAAGGCACGGCTCTGCGGCAGTGGCAGCCAAGCACTGCGCTGGGGAAGGGGCACACGGTACAAAGAGGCCGGGACTGGGATGGGCGGTGGGACTGGGACTTAGGCTGGGACTCCGGGGTTGGCGGTGGCACGTTTTCCGTGGCGAAAGCCTCCTGGTAACCATCCTCCCCGGGGCGGGGCGTCCTTGCCACTCGGCTGCCCGTGGTCTCCCTTCAAATTGGCGAATTCTTGGCGGCTAGGCGCACTTTCGGCTAAGCCATGCAGTGCCGATGTCCCCCCTCCCCCATCGTAGGGGCGGTCGCCGTCCCATTCTTGGGGACGGGCGGCGCGCCCTTCTCTTTCGAGGGATCGGCTGCGGAGCGGGACGGCAGGGAAGGGCGAGAGAAGGCCGGTCAGCGGGATGGCGCCTGTAAGTGTGCGCTGCACCGCCGCGGGAACGGGGGAACCGGGGCAGCGCTGCAGGCAGCGCCGGCGGGCTGGAGGAACGGAGCCGCGACAAGAGCTCCGCACGGTTCCGGAGCCGAAGGGCCATAGATGCGAAGCTGAGGGATTTCACGGCTGCTCCCTTTCGCACTAGAGGGCTGAAGGGGAGCAGAGTGAGGGAAGCAACGGGCTGTCCCAGAGAAAGTGAAACGGGCACACACCCACCGCCCTCCCCGCCAAGCGAAGACCGGGCTGTCCCCGGGCTGTCCCCGGGCTGTCCCCGGGCTGTCCCCGGGCTGCCCGGCAGGCTGAAGGGAGGGGAAGGAAGGAGCGAGCCGGACACGGAGGGCCGCGCAGGTGCCTCCCCGCCAGCCACGGCAACAGCCCGCTCCGCACCCCCGGCCGCCCCGCGCCGCGCGTACCGAGGTGAGCCCGGGGCAGGAGGGAGAGCAGCGGCACGGGGCGCCTTTGAAACGCCGCCGCGGGTTTGAAACGCCCATCGCCTGCCCGCTGGCCGCCGCGCCCCCGCAACTCGGCCCTGCTTACGACCCCATGGCTTCTGCACCACGGAATAAAGCGTAACTGGAAAACACGAACATTTTCCTCTTTATATACACACGTACTGCTCGCTCGGAGTCCCTTTCAAACCTGTTCGATCTTTCAAAGTGTTTTGTGGCAACTCTCTGCATACAGATCAGGTAACTCGATTGAACCTCCCCATGCCCTCCCAGTACTAAGATATTAATTAACTGGCCTCCACCGGTGGTTTGAAAACCTGCCCACACAGCACAATTCCAACAGATCTTGTGGGGAATCCTGAACCTTTCTTTGGTGGATTATTGCCAGACTAAACAAATTTAAGATGGAAGTTGTAAGATAGACAATGCTTATGGCCATCATCTTCCTGCCAGGAGAACCAGGAAGAACACTATGCATGTGTGCTGGGTAACATGCAAAAACCTACCAAATGCAAGCTAATTTCTAGGAATCTATTAATGTGCTACAGAGAAGAAGAGGGGGCACAAGAAGCCTGTAAAGAACAGATGTAAGCACAACTACCTCTGAAGATTTTATCTTCATTTTATTGCCCCATTGACAGGTTTTCACTAAACACACGATTTGTTTTCTTTGCAGTATTAAGTCCTCAACATACAAAATTCTTTCTTAAAGGCACTCTTTCACTTTTCAGTCAAAAAGCCTCAATCTACTGTTCATTTCAGCAACTTGTCAAGTCCAAGACTACTTTCACAGCTTAGCATTCCAAACCTGAACTTCTTCCCTAGGTAATACATGGAGGTACAGTTGGCTACAGTACACCTGCAGCTGTCATGGTGTTACTAAAAAAACTGAGTAAAGTACAGGATAATACATCTTGAAGAGATGAAGTTTAGCTGATGCTCACTGATTCATTACTTCTAGACTTCAAATATTGCATTTGCAGTTATTAATATAAAAAGTACAAAAAAGTTTTATTTTAAGTGGTTTGAGTAATGATTCTTTGTCTTCCCAGGAAAAACGGTTATAATTTTTCTTCCCTTCCCTATTTCTCACTCTTAAATCTGTAGATTTTGCTTCTAAAAAAACCAGTTTGATACAAATGTAAAATGGTAACATATATTTGTTATATGTGGTGCATTAAGTGTAGAAATCACATTTGTATGCTGAGACATAATATAAAAACTGTATATTTCTATTATCTAACAAAGTATGCAAAACACAGGACTTTATGTTTTTTAATCCCCATAATAAAGTGTTTTTTTCATTCCAAGGTCTTCAAGCTATCCTTGAAAGAAAGAAAAGTAGTGCCAGTTGACTGTTTGCATTCCAATATAAACTACTTCTATTTCCCACTGCTAAAAAGAAATTAAAATACCGATGTTCCACACTTTAGAGAAAGTATGGAGTATATCTGTGCTCATCTGCAAGTTTCAAGACTTCTGTTTAATAAACACCAAGTATAGTACATAAGATTTTGATTATTTTCACATTTACAGCAAGTACTCAAGTCCTTCTTATTTCCTTTATAAAAGCATCTCAATCCAATTAACAAAGATAGTACACTTACAAAAATTCAAATATATAGTACATTTGTTTCTGTACATATATGTGCAAGATCTCCCAGCAAAAATACAAATATGGAATCCATCAGCTTGACTGTTTACATCTCCTTTGGCAAATACAAATTTGTATCACATGATGTAAGTACCATCTTTGTAGTATTTCATGGATTCTAGCTGCTGAGTCATTGCAAGGACATCTTGAAATCCTGTACTGAGTCCAGACATGTGTTGAAAATAAGCTTCTTTCTCCACTTGGACAGTTAAGTTGTTTACACCAGCATCTTTCAGAATTGCTGTGACCTGAACAGAATGGTATGATTAACATTAGTACTGCACTTCACATGTATCTCACAGTAACTTGCAGTATGCTGGCTCTGCAATGCTGTAGAAATCCCCATGTATCATTGTGAAGAATTCAATTCTCTGGAAAGGAAAGACTAGCTTTATAGGGGATGGCCTTGCAACTTCTGCACACTGGGTGACTCTCAGTGTCTTGCATAAGCAAATACATATCTTTTTAAGGAAAAGGAAAACCCATGGCAGATAGGTAGCAGTAATCTGGTTTTAGACACGTGATTAGCATACAGATATCCCTACTGTTTATTCCCTGTTTTGCAGGCCTGTTTTTACACCTCCCCTTCTTTTCTTAGAGCAGATGTAGTGCCACTGTCAGTCAGTGTTTTGGCAAATGTTCTAGCAAATAACTCTTTACATGACTAATTTCAAGCTAGAAGGAAAGGGGCAGTACAGCATTAGAGACCAGCTCTGAGACAATAATGGAGAGCTACAAAAAAAATCATACATGTCAGCTTGAAACTTCAGTCTGTGACCAAAAGGGAGATGCTGAGTAGGAAATTAAGGAATTAGGAGTCTAAAAACCTTGCACTGTACCTGCTGTACAATTCTCTGTTCCATCACATCTGATACCACTTGCACATGTATTGTGCCTGCCACAACAGTTGCAGAGTGACACCAAAAATGAGGATCTCTGTAGGATATAACTCCCTCTATTTTTTGAATCTGTGAAGAAATTTCATTAGCAAAAATTAAGTAATTTTAAACTTGTACATGTACATGGCTATTGGTGGATAATTCACAAGGAAACAAAACTGTAGTACAGCAGCTTTCAACTAATCTATATTCAGAAATATCTTGCATTGAAAGATTACCTTACTACTACTGTAAAATTCTAGAAGGTTAAAGTCAAACCAAATGAAAACCCCAGAAGAGCAATGCTAAATAGGATGAAAAAAATCCCTTGATTTAATGAACAAATCACAGGAACACAAATGGATAGACTAATCAGAATACTGGTCCAGCATCTACCAGGGCACTGGTTACCTCACTGTTTACCAGCTATATTTAGTTATCACAGCTGAACTTTATTCAGACACATAACTTCTTTTCCACAATACTTAAATTTTTCAAACTGATCTTTGTTCTAAGTTGGTTGTGATTGTTTTTCAGAGCAGCTGATAAAGCGCTGTATTTTGGATTTCTACTTAAAACTGTTTTAATAACACACCAATGATTTGGCTATTGCTGAACTGTTCAGGCTATATCTTTTCTGTCAGGCAGTTTCAAGGTTTTCTATTTTTCCCACTTTGCCCTTGCCCTGGTGGGTAGGCTGGGGATGGGCAAGAAGCAGGGAGGTGACACAGCCAGGGCAGCTGACCCAAGCTGTCCAGAGGAATACTGCACACCATGTAACACCTTGCTCAGCAGTAAAAACTGGGGTAGAGGATGAAGGCGGGATTTTGCCTTCCAAGCTGGCTGTTGTTTGGGAACTGCTTTTTTTCCCTTTTTTTTTACTGCTCTTCCTTCACCTCTTATATTGCTCCCAGGGTTTTTTTACTTATGCTCCCATCCCACTGGCAGTGGTGGTGGTAAAGGAGGGGAGTGAGCAAGTGGCTGTATGGATGCCTGGCTGCTGGACAGGGTCAACCTACAGCAAACACACTGTTTTATTGTGATGTAATTTTTAAAATTTTAATCAACTGGTCTTTGATTGTTCTCAAAAAGTACTTTCTTTTTCCCCAGTCTCTCAGAATTACTGTCTTCCCTCAACAAAAAGTGAAACCACCCTTTGCATGTCACTTTCCTTTCATTACATGAATCTCTCCCAGACAATTCTCATTTGTTCTTTTCTTTCTCATGCAGACAAGAACACATTTTCCCATCTAGTAACTGACAGGACACCATAAGGATAGTCTTCCTTGAAGCCTCTAGTTGATGGCATCCTTAAAGAACTTTTAACTCATTCTTTTACAGAGAGGAATTCTCAGCACTGAGGTCCACATTATGATTCTGGGCAGGAACTTAAAATGAGGCAACAGCAAAGACTAGGAACAGCCTCACGGCAGATGCCATACTGCACCAGACAGGAAGAGAACAGTCTAGAATGAGAAAATAATTAGGAAAAACAGCTTAAGTTTTGCCATCCCACCTAGTGTGGACCAGTATATCTTTCATGATATGTATAAATCAGAAAACTTGAAATTACAAACTCGTGATATAATCCTGTACCCTGAATGTTAATAATAAGTTTAAAAAGGCTGCAGCTTTGGGGAACTGTATATTACTTTCTCAGTACTACAGTGTAGTACATTTACCAACTGTTACCATACTTGGCTGAAATGATGGGCTACCCATAAAACCAAAATACAGTGGAAGTCTTTTTAGCTGTAAACCAACTTTTATAGTTAGAACTAGTCATCCTGTCACTTCTCTGCAAAATAGACAACTTCAGGTCTCAAGTTATTTAAAATCTAAGACAACAGAAGCTGTCTGACTGTTCTGATTGAGTTTAGTAATCATTAAAAACAGTTACAGCTTTGTATATTGTATACAAAACCATTTATAATTGTACCTTTTCTAAAGCAGCATGCAGATCTTTCTCCTGTTCTGGAGGTATCCTTAACAAAAGCACTTGACAGGCATCTTTCAATAGTGGGATAACACTAAGAAAAATCAATGTAGCAATAAAGAGAGAGCAGAGCGGATCAGCTATGAGCCATCCAAATTGCTGAATAAATATTGTGGATACGATAACACCAACACTGCCAAGAGTGTCTGCTAACACATGCAGAAACACACCTAAAACCAAAACAAACAGAGTGATTAACAGTTCTGTCTAAAATGTATGTATATATTCAATAGCAGAAACCTAGTAAGGCTTACTAAGTATTCTCAAGCTAAATAGAGATGACTATTTGCCTAACTTGGGACAAAATACACTAAATATTTAGCTCTTCTAAGGTTTAATCGTAAATTGTAAAAAACAATTTTTAATCTATGGGCCAGTGATCTAGGTAGGCATCCACAGACTAAAGTATATGTGAACAGTCTTTCAATTTTCAGTGGGATTTGTGCAATATACTATAATCATTTACCTCTGTATATAAGGACTCATTGATCCCCAACAGGGAGTTAGAAGATCAGTGTACGTTGCTTGCTAATGTGGACACACATGAATGTACTGGTTGTTTTTTTGTCTGCCAATTCTACTCCAATCTTACTAGAGAATTGTCTTTGTGCTACTGCTATGAATCTTATACTTTCTATTGCTTTAATTGTGAGTTCATTCTCAATGTACAGTCAATGGGCATAGAAAAATACCCTGCAACCATTGGTAAGATTATTGCTAGTTAGGTGTCAGGATTTCAAAGATTACTGAAACATGACATAGGCAGACTTAAAAAAATTACAGACAAGATGAGTATGAATAACCAGGATAACCAACTGAGTTAAGACATAAAATAATGTGTGAAACATCAGACTGTTCACCATATTCTGACAAGCTTACACAGAAAACACCATTTTTAAAGGTTAAGCCAGACAGTTGGTAAATAACTACCTTCTAACTACTAGGGGAAAAATTCCATGCTGAACTTTCATATACAGTGCCCTTCTCAGTTAGCTTCATGATTTCATGTTTGAAAGTCTTTCTTTACCACTTTATCTTCTGAATCACAAATAAAAGCATATTCTATGCTGGTCTGTATTCTCCTGCTTCTTATCTCCTTCCTAGTGTTTTTACCAGCTGTCACGTGATTCCTAGAAGCGTGGTAATATCTTTATAGATAGAGACCTTGTACCTTCATTTCCAGTTCGAACTGAGAAACAAGAACTTAAAGCGTTTTGAGTATGGTTTACAGTGACCTTTTTTAATGTTACTGAGTACTATAGATCACTGTTTTTTATTGTTCCTTATATGCATATAAATATCTCACATTTCTTCAAGTTAAATTCATAAAAGGCTTGAGCAATTCCTGTATAGTGCATTTAATGCCTGTCAGATCACTCCTTTTAGAGAGCGTTTTTAGACTGAGGTATAATACTGCATAGGTCTGATCCTGAAAATCTTCAGTCTCCTAGAAATCGCGTACATCACTTATGATTCAGCAATCTGTACTTGCCTCTCATGTTGGTGTTCATGCCTCCTGCAGAAGATCCGTGGGCATGTCCATGGCTGTGGCCATGGTCGCTGTGGGAATGGCCGTGCCCGTGGCTGTGGCTGTGGCCATGGTGAGAATGGCTGTGATCGTGTGTGGGACAGCCTCCCCGAGAAGCCCCGTGGGAGTGCGCGTGGCTGAAGGCACAGATACCAACAAGGTTTACGATCAGCCCTCCAACAGAGACCGGCTGTGAGAGGGAGAAAAGTCTTTAACTTCACTGCATCCTCACAGTATTCAAACTTATTTCTAGAACGTGGTAACCAAAACCACCATGCACTTAATTAAAGAAAACTGTGGAAACCTACAACTTCTCTGGGCAACTTGTTCCAGTGCCTTACCACCTTCACAGTAAAGAATTCCTTCTTAATATCTAATTAATTCCTAACATCTAATCTATATCTGCCCTGCTTCACTTTGAAGCCATTTCCCCTTGTCCACTACATGCCCTGGCAAAAAATTCCTCTCCAGCTCTCCTGAAGGCTCCCTTCAGGTACTGAAAGGACTATCACCCTGGAGATAAACATAAATTAACCATTAACTGCAAAACTACACAAACAAAAGGACAAAACTTACAGTTAGCATGTTTGTGTCTATATCTGGAGGATCTACCAGTCTCGCCACTGATTCCATGAAGACAAAGAAAGCAATCACCATCAGAAAGAGGCCATTAATAAATCCAGAGAGAATTTCTACACGTCCATACCTGAAAGTAAACATATATATATTTGAGAGTGAAGAACGGGTACTATGAACCAATGTCAAAGTTATAATAAATAAAGTTATAATTCTTTCAATACAGCATAAAGATTGCTGTGGTTTTTTTCCCTCAATGTTGCATAATCATGCCTCAATTTCTGAGTTATTTTTTTCTGATCAAGAGGTGGCCAGTTTCCAGCTGTCCAAATTCCATTATAATAAAACAATGTAGAAGTATTCTCTTATATATACTGCCCATTCAGGGCTTCAAACTGCTAAACTGCTATGCAAACATATAAAGTTTAATTATATCAGCTGAATCTAAATCTTCATATGAACACTGATTTTTAAAATAGATTTCTGTTTGACATAGATGCCTAGCATGAGGCAATTTCTAAAGAATATTCACAGTCATAAAAGTTTTACTTGTAAAGATAAATGAAAGTTACATTTCAGACACATTTTTTGCACAGGTAAGAAGAGAATAGTGTGAGCACAAATGGAAGAGAAGAGACAGAGCAAAAAAACACACAGAAGCATGCATTACTAAAATATCCCATACATACCAGGACATTTTGAAAATGAGCAAAGAAAGTTAAGTTTCAAATAGTCCTTAAAGAACCCAAGATACATACCCATATGAAAATATGCGAGTTGCTTTCCACCTTGTCATCAGAGCTGCAAAAAGCCCCATCACTAATGCAGAACAATCAAAAAGCATGTGAAATCCATCAGAAATAAGACCAAGGCTATTGGTCCATACTCCATAAAAAAGCTCCACAAAAGTGAAAGCCTAAAACAAAATAGAGTTTGAATTTTTCCTTAAATATTAACTTGTGTATTAATGTTTTGGTAGATAGGATATTCTTTTCATAGAAGACTCAGTATTTTTCAAAGATATTTTTTTAAGCATTTCTAGATAATTTTTTCTCTCCTCCAATGAAATACATGATGCACTCCAAGTCTATAAAGAGACATTTTTGAACCTACTCTCCTTACAGACTCACACATAAAAACCAACACATTACAGGAGTAAATTTTTTGTTTTGAATTTTAAACTGACATACTGACATTCTGCAGACAAAATTCTAAGCATTTTATCATTAAAAATGCAAGAGCTCTGATCTGATACATTATTAGTGTAAAAGTAATGCTGTCTATAAATCTGTTAATGCCAACATTTTCTTCACTAGTAAGTTGACTCTTTAAATCTTAGGAATGGTCTCTGAGAAAGCTACACAAGGAAACATTTTTAATACATACATTTACCTTGTACATTTTACTATTATTAATCCATCTGCTTAAAAACTTTTTGCAATCTTTCATATTCCATAATGGAATTCCTTACAGTTAACACAGATACTTCAAGTTTCTCCCCTTATTTTCCTGAAGATCTTTGCAAAAGGTTCTATCAGTTTTGCTTATTGCATCATTCTCTATTCAAGAAAGAGAGAAGCTAAAAATAAAACTGGCCTGCTCTAGTTTTAGAGGACACTAATCAAATCCCACACCTTCTATTTTGTTGTCCCCATCCTTATCAGTTTCACTGTGGCCTTATCAGTTTCACCTTATCTGCTGGCAACATTGAAGTATCTCAATCTTAAACATACCATCATACAAGTATTCAGTTACTAGTGTAACCCTTACACAGAGAACCAATGCTGCACTGTGACAACAAATCAGTGACCACTACTTAAATTGCTCTATCAAAGGTCACCTTCAAACCAAACAGTTATGGGAATCTTCTAAAGAATAACTCTTCTTTCTTTATTATATATGCACTACTGTGATTGGGTTTGAAGGAAAAAAACACGCACTTACCAGATTTAGGCACAAGAAATAGAAGATCTGCCGAGAATCATACTCCTCAAGGATCTGTTTCAGTGACTCCTTAATAAACCGGGGCAATGACTGGGAGCTTTGCTGTAATGCATCACCCATGAAGTTATAGAGAGGAGTGCCTTCAGGGGAATAGCCAATAAGGGTACCCTTCTGCCCTTTCCTGGAGGGGGAGGACAGGATATTGGCAGCTGCAAGGAAAGTATTGAAGTTTTTGTTGCTGTTTCTAAGCTTCACAGCTATTTTTTAATGTGTTTAATCAGCAATCAAAGTTTACATTAAATTTTCAGGCAGCAAATTGATTGTCAACTTCATCTTGAGGTTTATTATTGGATTTCATTGCTATGTAAAATTAGAGCATCACTTCCACAACAGATCACATTCCTTTTTTTTTTTTTCCTGTAGACAGACAATAAAAGAGCGAAAAACTACAGGCTGCCTTATTCCAAAGAATTCATAAAAGCTCATCCAAAAGAATTCTGCACATCTCAATTTTCTGGTTGGCTTCCCAGTCACACAGACCACAGATTTACTATAGTTTAGACAAGGATACGTACATAAAACAAAGAAGACAGCACTCACTACCACCCCTCCAGAAAGAACATGCTCTGTGCTTTCATGGTGCGGTGGCTTGTTCATAGCTCGAAGCTGGTCTGTTATTGGATGTGTCCAAAAGTTTCCAAAAAGCAGTGCACTAATGAAAATAAGAAAGGATCCGTATCGAGCACATGTGGAAGCTTCCATCTTCACAGAGCATATGGACTCCACATAGAAATCCAGGATCACAACAAAGAAGATGACTGTTATGAAAGGCATGATGAGAGAAGACCAAGACTCTATTTTACTCTGCAACAAAAAAAAAATTTCAAACACGACTGCTTACCAGAAGAGTGATTGTGTTTATAGCATTAAATGTAGTTCACTTGAATTACAAGTGTTTTCACTAATCCATAAAACATAAAAACTTTTTTATTTTTTAATTTATCACATAGACACATCATTTCAGATATAAAAAGAGACATATATCTAAAATGCACTGAAACACTTTATTTTAAATACTTTCATGTTCGTAAAAGGAATTCCATACACAATGCCATGGCTGCAATGGCCTACTCTCCCTATGCACACAAGCATAAAGAGCAATTTTAAAAATGACAATAAATTATCTACTTCCTAGGGATAAAAAGAGCACTATATTTATACAGTCATTAACACTTGTGCAATGTTAGTAGATGAACCCAAGATATAATATCTGAGCTAGAAGGATGAAACACAGTTATCACATAAAACAGGAAATTATAGTATCATACAGATAAAAAAACAAATATAGAAGAAAAGCAAAATGGAAAAATTTCAAACAAAGGTTACTACAAAAATAAAGACAGCAACATTGTTAATTTTAAAGATATTTTAAAGGAAAGATTTAAACTGCAATTCACAAGCATTACAAAAAATGATTTATTTTTGTACTTATTATCTTACCTCTGTTGTCAGAGAGAGAACAACAACCCACGGGCACAACAGAAGGACGGAAACAAGATGAGACAAAGCTTGAAGACGCTTGGCCCCACCTACATCTACAGACAGTTTTCGGGATGCCAAGTGAAAACCAACCTTGCAGCACAATGCCAGTACCAGAAGCAGTACTCCACCCTGGAAACATAACGGGATTCCATTAGCACTTCTTAAGTACCAAAAACCTCACCCCAAATACAGTGACATTTACAAGGAAGAAATATTTGTTTTCCTTAACCTGGAAACAAAACCCAAACTAGGATAGTTTCTGTAATTTTTACTCTGGCTACAAACAGTAACATAGCATACATAGTTGTGCCTTAGGACTACTCACAACAGCCTGAGGTGAATTTTAAAACTCTAAATATAATGCTAATTAGTATACACCAGCAGCAAAATGGTAGCAAACAGCATCTGAGGAAGAAGAAAAATCACCCAAAATTTTCCCACCTTGCATTATTAAAAGCGTGTTGAAAGCATATATAAACCCCCAAAGATTCGTATCATCTTGTCCTCTAGACCCTTCATAACCTTTTCATCCACTTACCTTTGAGCACACCCTATTTCTTCACAATATACTCTTTCAAAATTTTTCTTTAAATGAATTACAAGATACACAGCATCTCATCTCTCTTAGATCACACTTGCTTTTTTGCACCATCAACCAGTCTTTCTAATATTTGATTTATTTTTATATTAATACATTTTCAGCTGCTCTATATTTTTTCCTGTTTTAGTCCTCAATTAAGCCACTTTAGCAAGACTAAGCTAACACAACTCAATCGGCCAGTTCAAGTAAGTGCAGTCAGATTATGATAGTCAGCTATTCATACCACAATTATAATGGGTCTGTCTTACTGAGAAGTATCAGAATTTGTGTCTTTAAATACAAATATAATGTAAAGGACTCTGGGGAAAGCTAAAGATGCAGAAACAAAACACAGGCCCCAAAGGCCTTGTTTGTAGGCAAAGCATTATAAACACCCAGAACACTGAGGACAGAATATTTCATGGTAATTTTAATGAGACTTGTTAGGCTATGCATTACAGCGAAGTCCTTATCAGGTATAGAGGTTGAATACTGTATGGTTTGGCTTGCTCTATTGAAGCTCCTCATACTCCAATCAGTGTGCAAAAATGACAGTGCTAGTTCAGTTCCAATATGGGGTGGGGATGTTCAACCTTCTGGTTTTGATTCAGGCTTGGATTAGCTCTAAGATAGTTAAAGTCTTACCTTCAAAACTTAGATAAAGATTCTAAAACACCTGTTATTTACCTTGTGATCTGCAACACCCAGGAAAGCAATGATTGTATACAGAACATGAGTAAGAGCACTGTCATGATGCCCCTCAGCTAAATAAAAAATTAAGGAAGAATTTAATTAGATTTTTTTTTTTTTAACCAAGAACAAGAATAGGCAAAGGCAGCAGAACACAGATAGCAGAGGTAAGCAAACTGAGCTTTATGGTGTGTTGGCATGTGCAGGATAACCAGAGATCAGGCCCAGACGTCAGCATGGGTTTGTGAAAGGCAGGTCCTGACTGACCAACCTGATCTCCTATGATGAAGTGACCTGCCTAGTGAATGAAGAAAAAGCTGTGGATGCATGGACTTCAGGGCTGCATGGATGCCTTGGACATCGTTTGCCACAAGATCTTCCCAGAGAAACCAGCTGCTCCTGGCTTGGGCAGTTAGACACTGTTCACTGGGTAAAAAACTGCCTGGATGGCCGGGCCCAGAGAGTGGTGAGTGGAGTTGCACCCAGCTGGTGTTCGTTCAGTCACCAGGGCTGTTCCCCAGGGCTCAGTACTGGGGCCAGTCCTGTTTAGTATCTTTATCAGTGATCTGAACAAGGGGATCAAGTGCACTCTCAGGCAGTTTGCAGGTGACCCCAAGCTGGGTGGGAGTGCTGATCTGCTGGAGGGCAGGAAGGCTCTGCAGAGGGATCTGGGCAGGCTGGATCATGGGCTGAGGCCAATGGTGTGAGGTTCAACAAGGCCCCGTGTCTGCCCTTGGGTCACAACAACCCCAGGCAGCTCCACAGGCTGGGACAGAGTGGCTGCAAAGCTGCCCAGAGGAAGGACCTGGGAGTGGCTGCACATGAGCCAGTGCATGCCCAATGTGACCAGCAGCACCAGGGCAGTTATTGTCTCCCTGTACTGGACATTGGTGAGGCCACACCTCAAATCCTGTGTTTAGTTCTGGGCCCCTAAGTACAAGAAGATGTTGTGATGCTGAGGTGTGTTCAGAGAAGGGCAGCAGAGCTGGGGAGCACTTCCAAGGAGCAGCTGATGGAGGTGGGGGTGTTTAGTCTGGAGAAAAGGAGGCTCAGGGCAGATTTTATCACACTCTACAACTATCTGACAGCATGCTGAACCCAGGTGGAGGTCAGTTTTTTCTGACAGAACAAGAAGAAATGGCCTTAAGCTGCATCAGGTATTAGTATTAGTATAGAGTAGATTGAGTATTAGGAAGAATTTCTTCAGAAAGAATTATCAAGCATTGAAACAGGCTGCCCAAGGAAGTGGCTGAATGAACATCCTTGGTGGCTCTTAAAAGACATACATACATGATTTAAAGACGGGCTGGCAGTGCTGGGTGAACAGTTGGACTTAATCATCTTAAGGTGCCTTCCAGCCCAGGCCATTCCATGACTCTATTTTATGGTTCTACTCACTGAGAAGTAAATTCATCAATAAGGTTCCAGAGTACACTATTTGCATAATTCCATGTTTTTATTCTTCCTTTGGAAAGTTTACTTTCACCTTGTTTGTTTTTACTGCCCACCTTTTGTCAGTACACTACGATGAAATGATCAATTGAAAACTAACTTCAAAATCACTTCTAATTATTATTTAATTCAGTACACTCAATTCCACATTTTTTCTGCTCCAGTACTAAGAGTCACTTGCTCTTTCACATAACAAGAAAGGATACGATGTTCTGCTATTTTAGCCATGAGGTCATCATTATCAAAAAGGAGTAAGCAGATGATAGCTATGATGAAAAATGCAGCACCTCTTGTCTGTAAAATAAACCCAAACAAACAATAAACAACCAATCAACAAAAAACCCCAAGTATTTCTACCGCTACAACAGATTACTGTAAAAAATCCAGGAAATCGGTCCTCTCCTTCCCTGCTTCCTGATCAATGTAAGTGTACTTCAGTAACAAAACCATTAAAGAAACCCGTATTATTTTTAAGAATGTACCTTGACAATATGATTTCACATTTTTCTGGTTTTCAGACTTACCAGATAACTCAGGACATATCACCACTGCAGCAAGCTAAATGCCAGTATCTTATGAACTTTAAGTGTAATTACTTTCTTCATGGTGTCTTTCTGCCTGCCAGAATGCATTGCTACTTCAGCCTGATGATTTAATATTTCATAGCATAATCAGCTACAAACAAGATCTGTACAGACTGCTGGATTTTGTCTTATGGGACCTAAAGGCTAAAGAATGCAAAGACTACGAGGAAAAACAGCTCTGAAGTTCTTTTGTCGGGAAAGGACAGAGGTGCTTATGAAATCCCAGCTCCCAGAGGTTTTACCACCCAGACTTAAACCACTGCAATTTCACCACTTATTAAACTAAAAAAGCCTATTGTCTATGAATGTGGATCCAAACCACAGTTTGTTCCAGGCAAAGAAGTTGAATTTATAGGATTTAGTATGTTTTACATTTGGTAAAAGAGATTTTTAAATACCTTTGCTGGTCCTCCACCTGAGCTTGTGAACAAGACACTAAGGAGTGACAGCACAACCACATCACTGTGCTCAAAGAGTAATAGTGTCCTATAAAAAAATGAAATAAATACTCCATTTACAATGAGTTTACCTCACAACCTTGATACACACTATTTCAGCTAAAATTAGTGACACAAGAAAGATTTATCCTATGATTACAACAGCAGGTTTAAACTATTGAAAAGAAAAAACACAAATCAATTTGCCTTCACCAGCAATAGATCTAGCTGCAGACAACTGTAAATGTTACAAAACAGAAACTTCCTAATTCAAGTAACAGATTAAAATTATTCATTTATTGATAACTTTAAATTGTATTTTCTTCTAGTAACACAAGATACCAACTTGCTCAAGATGGAATTATTATTCCCACTACAATACCTCCTCTAAACCACTTTCTGCTCCCAGAGAAAAAAAGATGTCCTGTTCTGTACTACTGTGTCCTGTTCATGGAGGTGCTGATGACCTAGTAGCTTATGCCACCTCAAAACCTCTTAATTGCTGAAAATAAAAAATTCTAGCTTCCATGCTACCTCCTTCAGACAGCAAAGGCTAACCACCAAGCTGTATTGACAGCTTTCCTGAGCAGAACATGAAAGTAATTATTGCTCTCAAGTTTACCAAATGCTTTTGCAATCCTCTGCATAGCAATAGAACATGACTGGACCCATGTAACTGGTTCAGTTTGGGAAGATTGCCAACATCCAGAAAGACACAAGAGTATTAACTACATTAATATAATTAATTACAGTAATATTATTACTCTTAGGTATGCCTTCTCCTATGTAGATGATAAAAATTCACCTCCATAAAATATATAATTTAAGGCTTTACTTTCCTCTCTGGAGTGAAACATGCTTTCCAATATATTAACCTTTATTTCTGGAAGTCTAGCTGCTCTTTCATAGTTACTCAGTCAGTAGTACTAACACACAGCACAAATGGTTTTACCTGCATATGCACGGATGTTACCCAATTTCAACACAGAGCACACATCCAACCAGATAAAAAAACACTTTGCAACAAGTGCAGAAATTGATTCTATTCACCTGTCAAAGGAATACCAGCTGCTACCATTAGCCATCAAGCCATGGAATCCAAACAGGTAAATACACAGTTGGCATTACATTAATGAGAGCAGGGCAGCAACAAAAACTGCACTAAGTGACCTTGATATATCACTCACATCAAGTGTTTAAGCACTATCAAGAATTTCACTGGCATCTCTTAAAGAAGTAGTTCTGGTAAAAGAAATTTACCAGTTCTACAGAAATTATATGTACTTCTCCCCAAGCACTAAAGATTTCACAGGAAAATTCATAAGGATTCAATAAGTTTTTGCATATATATCAAATGGCTAGCAGCATTGTCTGACAGACAGAAAACAGAAAACAAAGCAGCAAGACAGGTAAGAATCACAAAAGAAAACCAGTATTTATCATAGATACGTATTTACCTCAGCGGTCCACAAAGAGTAAGGCCAAAAAACCACAAGAGTGAAATGATACATCCAACAACAGCATGCTTAAAAATTTTGATCCACTACAAAAGAAAGGTATTTCATTATAATTTTCTCCAGAGTTTCAAAATAAACACTCTTATTACTAACATTATTTTAGCATAATAGCTGTAGAAATTGAGGGGAAAACATGTGCTTTGCAAGTTCTATAAATATAATTTAAAGTATGATTATCTTCTTAGATACTTTGCCAGGCAACTAAGATTTATTTGGACATACTATGAGCCAGAATTTTTTTCTACCACAATACTAAATTCTGTAACATCGTCTGAGTTCTCTTGAACAAAAAGCCTGAAAAATGGTTGAAAAAAATCAAGTCCACTTACCTATTTTGTAATCTATTGTATATATCGGATAAACAGAAAAAGAACTAGATAGAATGTACAAATGTAGGCTAAGACCTTATGCCTACAAATATTTGTGTGTGTTATATTCTTTCTTCAGGAAGCAGGCTATAATTCAGATATTCAATACTTTATTAACTTCAGATGCAAGTTTTAGAAGAAATTAATTCTGGAAATATGCTAAACAAGGTGAAGCACCTACAACAAACATAACATCTTCAAAATCCAGAATATGAAATTTTTTAGCAAAAGTAAAACCATATATGGACAGATTTTTCTGAACTCAAATCAAAGATGCCATTTATTCCTGTTCACAATTTAAACATTCTGCCATATGCATCTAGTCAGGAAAGCAGTTGACACAAGGAACACTTCGAGGCTGTCCTTCAGGTTCTGTCTACTTTAGCATATGTGCTGGATCAAGTTTTTGCACACACAATTACATAAACCCAAGATGAGTATGAAGCAGGTGAAGAAAATTTATATTTTACAAATCAGCAGGTTCTGACCTGGCCCTACTCTAAACTCCTTGGGATACTGTGAACTCACAAAGGTCTGATGAGCAGTTAGATTAGGCCCTCATCACATGCAGATGGGACTCTTCTGTTCTGAGTGACAAGATGGGAGCATTTCAACATTCTGGCAGTCCAGAAACTGCCTGTCTAACTGTCCACGTCAGCTAAGTAGACTGAGCTGTTTTTGAAAATCCACTCCTTACAGCAGATGCTGGCTTGGCGACAGGACCAGCCTTTTCACTACACTATCAAAAGAAGCTGACAAAAGCTAAGAATGCTGAATGTTTCAGCCCACAAGACACTGAGTTAGCTGTATACCTCCAGAACCTGTAACCACATCTTCTAAGTAAAGTAATCTTTGTCCGCCTTTCAATTTTGACAAGAGCCACATTGCCAAGAATATTTACAAAGATATGAGTCACTCCTGTATACATCAACTCACCTGACGCTTCGTTACCACTTTTCCAGAAGAAAATGGTTTTTGAAACAAAACCATAAAAAAAGCAGACCTGTCAAAAGGAGAAAATTCACTCTATTAGTTTATTAGCAGTCAGCTTTTTATTCAAACCAGATCTAACCAACTACGTTTTTCATATCTGGCTCAGTTTACAAAATGGCCTCCTCTACATTTTATCCATTAACAGCCCACACTGACAACAGTCACTTGTTTTATTTTCCCTGCTGCATTACCAGCATCAGTTACCAGTACTACAGTGATGACAAGTGAACTTCAGTTCTGGTCAACTTCAAATGCCAGCTCTTCAGAGAATGACTAATGATAAGTCGATTTGTGATTTACAAAAATCAAAATAACTGACCTCAGAAGCTTTGAACAGAAGTACTACTCTGATTTTTAATAGCAAGAGAGGTATACAAAAAGGCTTACTCATATATAGAATGCTGAATACACAGTCCTGTAGGAATAGAAGACAAAGTATACAAGTTCTTCAAATGGGATAAAAAGTGATGGGCAAAAAAACCTATGGCGCTTGGGAACATACACAAGAGAAATCCATAAATGTACATTAATATGAAATAAAAGGAAAAAAATGAAAGTCCGAATGTTCCAACTCTGCCAAGTTTATTACACAAATGCTGTTCCATATCTCATCAGGTAAACATGAAGAAAGATTTTGTCTGCAAAGATTGTTTCTGTGTATTTGCTATCAGTTTTCATACCTCACCCCTCAATTTGGGAAAAACAGCAGCTGAATCCCACAAGAACTTCAGGAATACAAACTATAAAGAAGAAAGCTTACGTTCTACACTCTTGTTAACAAAATTTGGACATGCCTGAGCGTCCTGGTTTCAGCTTGGACTGAGATACATTTTTCTCAGTAGCTGTTACTCCAGTACTACTGCTAGTGCAGTGCTGTTTTGGATTCAGTGTGAGAACAATGTTGATGACACAGTTATCAACTGTGGCTGTTCCTTAGTGCAGCTTATCCTAAGTCAAGGACTTTAGGGTTTCCCATGCTCTGGCAGTGAGCAGGTGCACAACAAGCTGGGAGGCAGCATGGGCAGGAGATCTGGCCTGAACAGGCCAAAGGGATGTTCCATACCATCAATACCATATACTCAGTATATAAACTGGGGGAGCTACCCACATGGGGTCTGACTGTGGTTTGGGGATGGGCCGGGTATCATCATTGTGTGCTGAGCAGCTGCATTGTGCATCACTTCCTTTTATTACTATATTTTGCTTATTAGCTTACTAATAATTTATTAGCTTACTAATTTTGATTATTAAACTCTTTTTATCGCAACTTGCGAGTTTTATCTTTTGTCTTCCTCCTGATTTCCCTCCCCAGCCCCATGGGGTGGGGGAAGGTGAGAGCACATTGGTGTGATACGGGACTGCCAGCTGGAGCAACAGTCACACCATGACCAACAGCACTGTCAGCACAGGCCCAACTTTGAAGCTGGAAAACCACTGAAGTTTCTCAAGGGCAGAGAGGCCTTACAGAGACACGTGGAAAGACCAGAAAACTGGACAACTGCCAATGATATGAAACGAATGAGCGCTGATTCTCCGTCTGTGGTGGGGTAACCCTACTTGTATGCACAAAGCAGGGCACAAAAGGCTGGACAGCAGCCCCACAGAAAGAAATCTGGAGGTCTGGGTTGAAGGAAAGTTGAATATGGGTCAACAAAAAGGGTCAGCTGCGTCCTGGGGTGCATTTGCATTCAAGCACAGCATTACCAGCTGCTCAAGGAAGGTGATTGTCCTGCTCTGCAATGCACTGATGAAGCCTCAGCCAAGTCCTGTGCACAGTTTTGGGTGCCTCTGTATCAGAAGGATGTCAAACTGTTAGACAGTGTCTGGGGAAGGCAGCCAAGATGGTGTAAGGCCTCAAGAGCAAGAGGAGCCATCTGAGGTTGCTTGGTTTGCTCAAGTTAGAGAAGGCTGAGGGGTGACCTTGTGGCACCTTCTTCAGTGGAGGGACAGGGGAGGAGGAGATGTTCATCTCTGGTGACCAGTGACAGGGCATGAGAGAGAATGACACTGCATCAGGGTAAATTCACACTGTGCATTATGGAAAGGTTCTTCACTAAGAGGATGGCCAGCCACCGTAACTGGCTCCCTAGGAGTGTCACAGTTCCAAACCTGTCAGAGCTCAAGGAGTATTTGGAGAATACTGCTGATCATATGTTTCAGTTTCAGGTAGTTGTGTGAGCAGCAGAGAGTTGGCCTCAATGGACCTTATAGGTCATTTCCAACTTGAGACTGAAATTACAGTGAACAGAAATGTGAATCAAAATCACTGCTATGAACAGAGCACTTCCTGGATTATTATGCCTTCTCCTCTTCGAGTAATCGGTAACAACATAATGCAGGGTTACAAGTTTGACCCTGTCAAAGAACACCCAAAGTATTCCGCGTGGGGGACAAGGCTCCACCCCCTGCACACTCACCCCAGCTGCACTACGAAGATAAACTGCACGAGGTGGACCACTTTCAGAAGATCATACGATTCAAACAGCCCCACGGCTTTCAAAACCTTGGCGACGCACAGCAGCACGATGTACCGAGTCAGCCTGTAGAAGGAGAGAGGCCGGTTCGCACCTGCCACGCCGCCGCCCGGGCC
>VZRH01002380.1:863990-883553 GCA_013397555.1 Urocynchramus pylzowi
GACGGAGGGAGGCAGCTCCTGCAGGGAACGGCTGCGAGCGCTCAGGAGGAGCTCAGGCGCGGCCCGCCTGCCCTGCGCCGGGAGCACCGCATCGCCCGCGGGCAGTGCGGCGAGGCGGGACCGAGGGGAACGGGACGGGAACCGGGGGAACGGGACGGGAACCGGGAACAGGGAACGGGAAATACGTGAGGCAGCGCTCCCGCCAGCGCGCGTGCGCGGCAGCAGTGCGCAGGCGCCGCGGGGCGGGGCCGTGGCTGTGGTGCGCGGCTCCTCCTCTAGGGGCGGGGCGCGGGGCGGTGATAGAGGAATTTTTTTTTCTTTTTTTAATGCAAATCGGTTTATTTTGTGTTAATGTGGCGCCGAGCTCTGCGCTAGTATCAAGCATCAGGAGACGGTTTCCCTGTCGAACGCTTCAAATGTCCAGTTGAAGCAGATGGGAAAATTGAGGCGGAAGATAGGAAATGTCCGTATTGTGAGCCAGCTGCTCTCTTCCAGCTCTCTAGCAAACTCTCTCGGTTTTGGTTCCCAACACATGATTTTGGTACTTAGTTCAGCACTGAGGCAGGAAAAAGAAATCAAGAATGTACTGATGTACTTAGTTCAGCACTGAGGCAGGAAAAAGAAATCAAGAATGTACTGATCATCAGCAATGATCAGCTGCGTATTGGATTTCTTTGAAACACAGACTTGGATAGATTTTAACCAGGAGGAGATGGAGAGATAGGAGGACAGAGGGGTATGACTGCTGGCAAACGAAATTTTCAGAATTCACTGGTAAAAAAAATCAAAGGTTTTAAAAATTTATTTTAAAGTTTTTAAATTATTCCCAGTGCAGGTGAAGACCTCAGCATGGCAAGTGTAAACCTATTAAGTGAAGTGCCGTCTCTCTGTTCCAGCTCTCTTGTGCAGAGCCCTTCAAAGTTTAATCCACAGGTCTTGTCTCCTGTCAAAAAACCCCTCAGTTAACAGCTTGGGGTCCCTGAAGGCCATGGATCCACCAGAAGATGTCGATAAGGTTTGTAGGCGGCGGAGGGGCGGTGCAGGGCGCGCTGTGCCCGGGAGATGGAGGTGTTGGCAAGCGGAGCACGGGACAGGCCGCAAACGGGAGGCTCGGGAGCCCTGCAGGAAGACCAAGGGCTGTGGAACAGGGCACAGGGCGAGGACCAGCACGCTGGGTCAGAAACACGGGGAGAAGGGAAGAGAAAAAAGCTAGTAAGGCACAGGGGAGCGCTTTCTGGGACCAAAACGGGGGAAGCACAAAAAGCAAAGGTATGAGTTAAATGACAGCATTGTAAAGCCCAGAGGTGCAGACATGCATCCTCACTGCTTTTTCAGGGTGGGTGTATGTGGCATACGGAGGCAGGCTGCTGCCCATCAGTGGCTCTCTTGGTCACACAGGTGGTGGTACAGTTGCCGGCCTGCCAGTTCACTTAGCTGGTCCCCACGGAGTGCCTCCCCAACATACGTCTCAAGCACCTGTGCCAGGTGGTGTCCTCTTGGCTGCTGGGGCTCCCAGGCTGGAGTGGTAGTATGGCATCCCTGCCCAGGGTCTGCACTCCAGCAGGACCCCTGGCTTAAAGGAAACTCCTGGAAGGACATGTGTCCTGCCACATGAGCGGTCCTGTCTCACCTGTATCCACATAAACATACCTAGGACATGAATTTAGACCTGGGTGTAATCTTGGCATACTGGAAATCCACTCCTGGCTTGTCGGCCTGGTGCAGTTGTACTTGATTTGGCCAAGAGGTGTCTTGGCGTCAGCATGTGAACTCTATTAAGTGTGAAAACACGTAATAACTCCACTAGTTTTGAAAATATATGTTACTAGGTCCTGCCAGGGCTTATCAGATATGCATATTCATACGTTCTAGTGGAGCACCACTGCACACACAGATGGTTACTGTCTTGCTGCAAAGATGGGGGTCAGGTACCTAAAAAAGAAAATTGCAGTATCAAAAACCACACAGTGAAACCGGTTAGGGTTGTTCAAGGGAACAGTGAAAATAGTGACTACTAATGAGAGCAAAGTTGGTGTCTACAGGAGCAGCTGGAGGAGAGAGAAGCTGAAGTCCCAGAATGAATAGACCTAAACCTACAGACTTAACAATTGAAAAGGAAGACGTGCAGGGTATGGGGTTCTTGGATAGGATTTGAAAGGACTCTTATTTAAACCCTGCAAAACATGCAGAAAAGGTGAGAAAATCAGACATAATGTATAAAGATCTGTTGTTTCATTTAGTTCTAAATGTGTATTAAGCTACGGTTTCTGTTTGCTTGAATGTTGCATGCTCCTGAAGACTTAAACTGTGAAATCAGAGTATTGAAAAGGTTAAATCTGTAGAAAAGAGTAGTTGAAGTGGTGGTCCTAAGTTGTTTACACAGGCGTCACAAATGTCCCTGTGAAACGATAAACCTGATTGTTATTGCAACTTAGTGAGACCAGGGGAAACTTGGAAGGAAAAGGCTCAGAGAAATTTGGGAGGATAAATTTTTGCATTTTCTCCACTGAATGAGATCTTGGAGCAAAAATTCAAGGAAGCAAAAAAGGTCCACTTTCTAAGTGATGTACTTCTTTTGTGATTTCAGGATTACAGTTAACTACAGTACATTAGGGGAAAAAAAATCCCCTCCCTGTGAAAGCAAAAGTACTCAAACTTGTGCTCAATGAAGAACTGCAGTAATTTCAAGTTTGGACCTTTTTTCTCTAAAGAAACATCAAACATTTTCCCTCTGCACTGAAAGAAATGATGTAATCATTTGCCACCAAATGCAGGAGCAGTTATCTGTAGATTGCTCTGGACTTAAGTCTATGGAGAGGCACACTCAGGATAGTGGCAAACGTCCTGGTGAGGGAGCTCTGGTAGAGCAGTGCATCCAATGGGCATTTATTTCAAGTTGTGCTTTTATGAAGATATTTGTTTGGTAAATATCTTAATAGCCTTGTGTTTATTGAGTAATGGTGACACAGATATCTGTTCCAGGAAAAACTCACTGGGATTAACTGAGTAATTGGAATGGCAGAAAATGTCTTTTTGACTCTGCTTGGGAGGACAGTGACTTTGCTAAGACTTGACTTCTGCTCTTCTTCCTTTTGATTCTAATGCAAGCTGTGGTCCTTCATTTTTCAGCTAGCAGAGAACAACTAAGTAGAGAGTGGCATTATTGGGAAGTGCACAGATATCCATGGTTCCTGTCATCATGCTAAAGTGACACTCATAATTTTGCAAAAAATTTCAGACAGTTGGTGTTTGAGGAAGTGAGGAAAGAAGAACAACTGTCTCTGAAATAACTTTGTGACTTGGATTGCTGTGAATCTCCATCTCTTCTTGTGCTGCTGCTATTGTATATACGTATCACTATGCAAACTAGTGAAATGACAGTGATAGAAGAGAAAGTAAAAAAGAATCCTTTGATGTAGCAATTCAGAGAAAATGAATGTAGCAAGAAAGCCTAATTGTGACTTTAAAGTGTCATTTTTCTGTAATAAACCTCCAATATTAACTATGTAGCAGGCATGAAGAGGAAAAAAAAAGGCTGATAGAAAATAAGAAGTGCCTGAAAATCAGGGTCATTTTAGAGACTTTTGTGATTTCCTGTGATGTGTCATAAACCACCTATTGTATTTTTGCTAGGAAATTTGTAGCTGAAGTCAATATAGCAGAAAATAAAACTTGAGGAAACAGACACAGGATTTCTGTGTTAGACTGAGAGTTGTGTTCTTTATCAAACCATTCACAGAGGATGGTGCCTATTCAAATTTACATAAAGCATGCTAAAATGTATGTTAGGCTGTATTCTATCATGTTTTCTGCTCCCTGTCAGCAGGAAGAAGCAAAATGTTTAATTTTGCATCATCAGAATGCTTGAATTTAGATACAAGCAGCCTTTTTTACTTGGACTCGTCAACACAGCTTACTACTCTGGCAGTAGTTTTCCCTCTTCTCCCTGTGGTTGCTTCAGCCTGACACCATCTTCCTGGTGTGGTTCAGGCTCTGCTGTGCTTGGCACAGATGGAGCCACTGGTGGGGATCTGGCTGGTTCCAGCACTGCTGTGTTAGAGGGCAGTCAGCCTCCTCCTTCTAGCTCTGTGCTCAGGTCTGTAGCCCTGCTGACACCTAGTCTTCAGTCTGACCCGGATTTTCCCCACGAAAAGCAAGAGCCCCCAGAGATCAGTCCTGCCTTCTGTGTTCTCCCCTTCAGGAGAGAGATAGGATTGTCCCTTTGATAGTGGTGATGCGTGCAGAGAACTGAGTGTCTACCAAGGTCATGTGTATAGTTTGATAAATGTTTAGTAAAAGGAACCCATACAACAAGGGCCAGAAAAGTGATGTGGTTTCATAGGGATCTCACTTGATGACTGGACCACAGTCATAGGCCAGTGATTTAACAAGGTCAGTTCCTCACTCATTTAATCTTATTTAATAATAAATCTGAAAGAAATACTTGAAATTGTCTTAGATATTTTTTTGCAACTTTCTAGTCAGAATTAATTAGGTGCTATGAGTCAAGCAACTGAATCATTAGAAATGATTCACTGCTTTCCTTTCTAAGGATGTGAATTAGCACGTGTTCTGTTTTGCTGATGGAGTGCATTCTGCTTTAGGAAACCCATGGAGTATGGCTAGTGTGAGTACAGACAACTACATGGTGCCAACTTTCTGCCTAAACCCAGAAGCTTCAGTTAGCTCTGATCTTATATTGTCTTCCCAGTGCCAGACCTGAGTGATAAGAAACTTGTGTTACTGAAAAGGTGAACAACATAAATGCCCTTTAATGGCATTTTGCCTCTAATTTCCCCTTTTCCCAGCATGACTGAAATAATCAATTATGGGTTCACAATCATGTGAACATTAGGAATAAAGCATTGTCTCCCTGAATCTCCATGATGATGCAAAGATATTAATGGTTATTTTATGCCAGCTCACCTATGTTTTCTAAAAATTGTATAAAATTAAAGAGAGCTGGCAAATTGGGCAGGAGAGATGATGGAGATGTGGTGAGTTCATGCCAGTAGATAATCCGAAACCTGTGACTTGCTTCACCACCCTCTTGCCTTCCCTCAGAAAATACCAGGGGCTTGAAAAAGAAGGCCTTGGGCATGTGTTACAAAAAAATATAATAAAATATGCTTTAAAGCCCCTATATTTGGACTATGTATTGGTTGACTATGCCTCACTTTATCTAGCTTTGTTATGGTGTTAGCCATGTATGACCCACAAGTAAGTGCTTGGACCTCCAGTTCCTGGCCATGGAGGACTACAGATGTATGGGATGGATATGATATGGATGGTGTGCAAATCCTGCCTTGCAAACAAGCCTGGTCCAATGAATAGCTCATGGTACAGGAATATTTGGAAAGCTATCCATGCTGACATAGATAAATGGAAGCTGTAGAAATGTGATAGAAAGTAGAGTTCAGACTATTCTCTGTGGGTGATATTCCTCTTCATGTTTTATTTCCAGTTATTTTAAAATTAAACCATAAATCGAAGGCACAATTCACATTGCACATTCATCTCCTCTTCTGTAGGCCCCAGGGGGACAGCTGGACTACTTTATCTGGATGGAGAGTGGAAGGTATCTGACCATTACTGAATGCTTGTGTGAATGTATGTGTACATTCACTGCTTGAACATGTGTACTGCTTGAACAGGCAGGTGTTTTACATTGTCCTAGGATATATTGTGCTTTTTCCCCATACTGTTACTATTTAACATCCATACTAGTATTCGTCATGTCTTGTTTTGAGAAGTTGTGTAATAGGACTTGGTCTCTGGAGAACCAGGACTTAGGCTGAGTACGCAGTTTTGCTCATATTGGAACATAGTGTTTTTAATTTTATTTTAAATTAAAAACCTCATTATGATAGCAGGTAATGTGAAGTGAGGAGGGAAGAGGAATTTAAAAAGGCACTGTGAACAAAGAAACATTTTTTTTACCAAAACCATAGTGAGTAATAACAAACAGGTTATCTAGAATGGCATTCTAACCACTTAATCATCAATTAACCCTGAATGAAACTTTATCTATTACTGAGGCATTTAGGATGGTCTTACTATGCGTGGATTGTCTTTTATCTGGTAGTTGGGTCAAACTCAAACTTTCCCCAGTGGGATGCCAGTCTAGATCTCTGTCCTCCCCTGGGTGCATGTCTTCACAAAACTTTGGGAACTGAATGTCTCTAGGACCTCTGTTGCTCCACGAGTAGAAAAGGCTGGCCAACAAGAGAAAATATCTTAGGAGGAGACGAAAACAAAGCCACTGAAATTACCTGTAGACAATATTTGGGAGAGCAGTCAGGTAGGAAAACACACAGAGGATAATACATAGATTGGTTTGGATTGGAAGAGACCTTAAAGGTCATCTTGTTCCAACCATGGGCAGGGACACCTTTCCCTAGGTGAGGTCACCCCATCCAATCTAGCTGTGAACACTTTCAGGGATCCAGCAACAGTGAACCTGGCTGGGAAATTAAGCTGTGAAATGGTTTGACTGGCTTCTGGCACGTGTGGCCAAGCTGTCTTGAGTTATGGGTTTGGCTCTAGCCTAATCAACATGCCTGCTCACAGCTAATTCACTCCATGAGAACTCATGGGTTGCTATGATGGAGGGTGGCTGGCTGGCTTGCTTAAGGGAGGGGGTTGTGTGGAGTTGCTGGGTAGCAAATGAGGTGTCTTCTCATAGTGTTGAGGAAGGAAGGGAGTCTGAGGGGTAAGTTTCTGTTGGAGAAACAATGAAAATGGAAACGAACTGTAGAAATGCTGCAGGGGTGATCTTGACAATATCAGCAGTTGAATTAAAATGGAGGTGCTCTGATGAACTACTTTCTTGCCTCCTTTTCTTTCATAATGTGATCCTGCCTACAGCTCTGAAATAATGTTTTTGTGCATCTGGCCTTGCTTCATCTGCTCCCACTTGCTGTTTGGCAAGACTGAGTGTTTTCATGACTGGGCTACAGAGTACTAGGCTCTTTTGGCACAGCTAATGGCTGGGATCAAGGATTGCTTTGCATTCTGGCTTGGCAGGCCATGCTTCCTCTCACTGCAAATCATTTTGGCTTTTGCCACCCAGACTTATTCTTACCTGGCTGAGTATATCTCCTTCCACCAGCTGATGGTGCAGCATTACCCTTCCAGCAGCAAAAATTAGCCCTTGTAAAAAGCATTGCTCAGCAGTGCTTCTCTCCCAAGTGGACCAAGTGGAACTTGTGGGGCAGAGGCTGCAAACACATCCTGTCTTACCTGACAAGTGACAATCCTTCTCTAACAGAGCTTCCTTGACTTTTGGGGGAGTCTAGAGCACTGTAGCTATTTTTCACACAACCCTCTGTGGTACTCTCTTTGTTTCAGGCAGTAAAAACTATCAAGAAAGGGGTATGGTCAGCCAGACAATTCCCCAGATAATTGTGGAAACATGTTTAATCTTGTGTTGCTGTAAGCCCACTGTCTGTTTCTTGATGCCAGTAGTCAGAACATTTATCCTAACTGCTCTGAGTTATCTCAGCATGCCATCATGTCAGGCAGAGCAAGAGTCTCCCTTTGAAGTGACCTTTCTTTCAGTAAGATGATTTAGCAAAGGAAAGGGGAAAGAATTTTAGAAAAGATTGTTGAAACAACGTGCAATCAATGAGCTCACTCACAGTGGACGCTCCTGCTTGAACAGTTGCTTTGGGATGCACTCAGAGAGCAGCAGATGATGGGTGCCCCTCTAGGATCATGGATGATGAAGAGCAGGATCTGACACTGGCATCCACAAGTGTGGGACCTCTGGAACCAACGGAGTGACCTGTTTTGTCAAATCTGGATTTGGTAGTGAATACAAAGACATATGGGATGTGCAAGAAGGAGATTACCAGAAGTCAAGAAATAGCACTGGGCTAAGTAGTTAGTCCACACTGGAGATGGTCAAGCTGCTCTCTGTCTCCTGATAAACAGCAACTGGGGTTGTGAGTTAAGGGAGATGACATGTCTCAGTCCTTCTAGAGCAGCATATTAAGAAGGCTCATTTTTCTCATGGCTGAGCCAGCTGGAAGTACTTAAAATGTGCCATGGCATGGAGAGCTCGAGTATCAAGCTGTAAAAAACGCAGCAATGGGCAGGCTGGAGGGATGGTGCTAAGTTTGGCTGTGCCCAGAGCTGTTTGGGCATCCAGCAGCTCAGCCTGAGCATGCTCAGCGGCTCAGCCAGAGCAAGTACCTTCTGCATGGGTGTAGAAGGATCCTTGCTCAGCTCAGCATCAGGTTACTGAGACCACACTCTTCCCAATGTGGTGTAGCGAAGGAAGGTAAAGCAGGCCTGTTCCTCCCTTTGATCTACCCTGTAGACATATCTGGGACAGTGCTGGTATGAAACTGGCTTCAGCCTTACCAGCTGCTTCAGATTCTGCCAGTGAAAGTGGGGACATCAGAGGAGTGATGGAATCTCACCAGGGAGATGTGTTGGCCCTGTAGACTCAGGAGATGCAGCTGCTGGAGAAACACGAAGCTGAAGAGGGGATGCAGTGATGAGGGTGGCAGAGGAGCACAGACATCTGAGCTGCTGAGAGAGAGATTTCAGCTCTGATGGCAGCCACATTGCACAAGAGGATCTGAGGAAAAGTTGGGAATGTAACTGGGACAACTTATATGTGTTGTAACTTTGTGTCCTCTGCAGCACTAAGACGGCAATGTTCCTCCCACTGTATGTGTTCCTCTCAGGAACTTTGGCACTGTTACCAATATTAGCCAAGACCCATCATTCTTGTTCCTTTTCCCATGAAAATTGGCCTGTTATAGCCATACAGAGTGCATCAATGTCTGTATGTTTGCACCTCTCATCAGGACCTATAGACCAATTTCAGCTGGAGATGTAGAAGCACTTATTTAAAATATTTTTTTTAGAAATGACAGCCAGCATAGAGAGAAGAGATGCCATGGAGGGCACCTTTGAAGGGCCTATGCCTCTCTGCGTTGACTCTTTATTGAACTTCACAGAAAATCTACATGTGAAAAGTATATTTTTGATATTTCTTATAAAAGAAATCTTCACCTGGAGCTTGTGCTCAATTGCAGAACACCAACCTGGGAGGCAAAGTGTCAGGAAATGAGATTCTGTAGCTCAGTGACTTCCAGTGCTCCTTCTCCCTCCCTCCCTCCCTCTCTTTAGTGGACATGCAGAACTGAGAGTAAGGTTGGCACAGTTCTTGGGCATCCTGACACCTCAGGAGCTGAACTAGGCAGAGAAGATCACCTCATCTGCAGTGCTGCCACACCAGAGATGTGCTGTGAGCAGGGCTTGGAGGCAGCCAGGAGGGAGAGGATGACTAGGAGTGAACCTGAGAGATGGAGCAGGTTTTGTTTCTGAAAGCATGGACCTAATCCCATTCTACATTCTTTAGGGGTGCACCTATTAAGTGTAGTTCACTGAAGGGCATTGTTCCATTTGCCTGCATGTTTTGACAGTGTGAGTTGTTACTAGGTTTTATTGGTGCTCTTTGGGGTTTCATTGGTTCACAGAGACCAAGCCCTCATTGGATATGAGCTAGAAAGACAAGCAGCCTCATACTGCAAGAAGTCACGTTTCTTTATTGTAAACATGTGTAAATTCTTTGCTAAAAACATGGTATTGGAAAAACAAACTGGAAACTAGATCAAGGAATGACTGAGCCAATACAGTTCATATGAAAATAAAAAGTACTAAACCAAAGAAAGACAGGAGCTTTCTTTGTTGTCATGCACTGATGTGAAACATTGTAATTGTGAATACAATTACAGTTTGGTTTTTTCCTGAGGTTTACAAAATTCTAGCTAGTCTTTTTTTTCCTCCTTTTTTGTGTCTCCTTATGCTTCTTGGTTTTTGGACATTACCGCAGAAGAAGCCATGAATTATGAGAAAGATTGGTGTTATTGTATTTCTGGCCAGGCTGAAACAAGGTATTTTCAGAATCTTTCCTGGAAGAAAAGGCGTGGGGTGATGTCATTTTTCTAAATCAGGTAGTTTTGGATACTTGAAAACTACGCTTTAGGTCCTGGTTGCCCTGCAAATAAAATCACAGGACTCTGTATGTTGGAATATTGTACTATCTACATTGCTGAGCCATACATTGCACAGACAACTATTTAACATGGACTGAATTCCCATTTACATGACAGCCTCTTTGCCACCTGGGCAGTGCCGTGCAATATTTAACACTGACGTAAGTACAGACACAGAGCTGCACCCACAGTCAAACACAAAGGCATGCATTTATCCCTAAAATATATGCATGATACATCTATATCAAGATATATATTTTACAAAGAAATTCAGACAGCAAGTATAAAAGTTTTTTGTTACACATGGTCATTGTGGTGTTCTCCTCTTGGCACCAGTTGAGAGAACGGTCAAGTGAAGAATCGAGGGTCAGCCCCTTTTTGTGCTGCATGTATTGTTAATACAAACATTTAGTCTAAATGCTGATCATATCAGTGCCAGTTCTGTCATTGATTCCAGAGCAATGAGGAGTTGGCCCAAAATCTCAATTTACACCACCTTCTTAATGATTTTGTCTATTAAATTTAAATTGCTGGAGACTATAACATAAACATGGGGGGTAAAAAGTGTAATAAAATGGTTTAATTTATTTCTGGGTCCATCAAACATTTGTGCTGATAGCAATTTGATGTTCTTAGTTTTCATTTTAAAATAAACAAAAACACTGTGATGGGTGATTTCCTAATTTCCTGTTAATAGAGTTTAAATTGAAAAGCATTTTTCAGTGGGAGAGCTGCTCATTAAATTTGTAGATAGCAATTTTGTTATTTTGTTTCATTTTTAAGCTCTTCTCTTCTGGCTGAAGATCCTTGAGTCATAAAGCATTTATAGTTTCTTTAACAATACATGAAAACAACAGAATTCACATTTCCACATACATCTGTAAAGATGGTAAAAGTGTATTTTGTTGTAACAAAGAAGGGCAAAATCAACAGGTTACATGAGATAATCCCAAACACCTGCAGCCCCTCCCCAGCCTGGAAACCCGTGTCTCTCTCTTCCCTCTGGTAGTGATTCACCTGTGTTCATCCCCACCCAGACAAACAGAGGACTACTCAAAATGAGGGCCTCAGCTGAGCCATGACCCTTGGTGAGGGGAGGACAGGATCATACCCATGACCCTGAGCACATATTAGACCTGCAGGTTCTGCAGTCTAAGTTCCACCTAATTTAGAGCAGGGGGAAGAGAAAACTTGGGGACCAGGAGATGACACCTTTCCAGTGTACTGGTCTTCCAATATAACCTAGGCTGTGCAGCTGGGTTGCTGGGCAGGATAGCTGTATGAGCTCATGGGGCAGTGAGGCCTATGCACATTTCAAATCTTTAGTTTATCTGTATACACTTCATCTTTCCCTCCTTGGAATCATAGCTATACATACATGGATATTTTTGTATATGTATCTGTATCCATATCCATTCATGCATATATGTAAGTACATGTGCTCAGTAAGGGGTAGGAATTTCTTGCTGAGGATGAAGCTGGGGAGCTATCTGGTGGGATATCCCAGCAGAGGGTTGGGATGGGCAGATAGTGGGCATAGGTGCAGGGCCCTTGTAGGGTTATGCCAAGCCACAGGCCCAGTAAAATCCTAGTGTCCAGTCCTAGGTCCTGGTCCTCCTGAAGTGAATGGAGGCTCTAAAGCCAATACTTCACCTGGTATGAACAAGATATTAAAAGTGAATTGATCAGAAAGTAAAAACCCTGGTAAACAGTGACCATGGAAAAAGAAACAGGAAGAGTAGATGACATTTTAATGGGGCTTTAGTTTAGCAACACATTTTATTCTCTTAGGGAGTGATGCAGTGTAAAAGTGATTCCTTGATTCCAAATTTATCTGCTTTATTGGTTTTGTGTCACTGCCATAATTTTATCGATTTTTTCTTTTAACAGTGGTTCCATAAGAGGCCTCTTAAGCTAAAACATATAGTGAGTAAAATCTTCTACATTCATTTCACTTTGCAAGTCAGCCTCCTGTGTTTAAATTTGGTGTTCTGACATGCACTTTGAGGCTTATTGTAGCTGTATAAATGGCCATTATATGGGAATAGGAGAGGGAGAATTCTGTCCTTGAGGCTCATTTTTGATGTCTCTGATTTGAGATTATTACCACAGTGGGTTTCATCAATCATGTTGGATATGCAGTAAATGACCTCAACTGTTTGGAAGCCATTAATCAACAAATCATCAACAAGATAAAAGTGTCTCTTTTTGTGTCTTTGAATATGAGGGACAGTGCCTGATAGTTCCTGAGACAGTATAATCAGGGTAAAATTGCTGCTGATTTCTTTATGAGTTAGTGTGATTTTATTTTCCTGGTACCAAGCTTTCCTAGTAAGCATGTGAAATATTGTGGGCTGATAGCAAGGGATGTTTTGTTGGCTGCCCACTTACTGCAAGGAAGTTCAGAGACTGGAATGTCTTGACTTTATGGATGTGAGCAAGTTGTTTAGGAGATTTTGCCTGTGGCCTTGAACTGAAGCAAGTGCAGTAGTGGTGTTGCTTGGAACTCTGATTTTTAAACATGAAGAAACACAGAATCTCCAACATAGAGTGTACTTCTGAAAAAGCATTTGAAATATTTGAAATCTTTATCATATGAACGTTATCATATCTCCCATTCTGAAGAGGTCCAGGGAGGTAAGGAATTTATCATGGGGGATAGAACCTGAGGGAGTAGCATAGCTGTGTCAGGATACATTTAGGTTCAATATTTTAGGAAAAGCTTTTTTGTCCAGAAGGTGGTTGGACACTGGGAACAGACTTCCCAAGGAAATGGTCATGACAGGAGGCCAGTCAGAGTTCAAGAAGCATTTGGACAGACACTGTCAGAAATGTGGTTTGAGTCTTGGAGGTGTCCTGGGTAAGGCTTGGAGTTCCCTTCCTAGTCAGGATTCTATGATTATATTATATGATTCTATATTCTAAAATATGATTTACAGTCCACTGGTTTTTGGTGTTGCTGGTCCAAAGCACCGACTGCTTCAGATATTCCTTTTATTAGGTGTTCCAAGCTCAGTTCAATTTTCCTGGTGTATGTATTTGTATTTTACCTTTAGCAGAATTAGATGTTAATATATTTTCGCTCTTAAAATAGTAATTTACAATGGGCTTTTATGATGTCTGCTGCTTATGAAAATGTTTTAGTTAACCGAGCAATTCTGTCTGATAGAAGAGGGATATAGTATCAGGAAAACCTTATTTGAACCACCTTGAAATGCATTGTGCAAGCCTGTAACATGGCTCAGTGACATGCACTCACTCTGATGCATTTTTAAAACACTTGAAAATCAAACTCTCAGCCAGTGCAACATTGTGCAGCACTTTCTTGCATTTCCAGTATTTGTTCCATAAATACCTACTAATCTCTGCCAAACTTCAAAGAAGTCTCATCTGTTCCTCCTGAAATCTCTGGATTTCATTCAGTATTGTACAATGTAGAAGTGGGCCTCAAACCCTGGCATGCCTTGCTCACAGCACAACTTTTGGAAGAGTCAGATTCACTGGGTAACCAATAACCTCTACAACAGAGGGAATGCGGACAATTTGTCCTTGTTTCCAACAGGAATGTACCAAGAATCACAAGAAAGTCAAAATGATGGAAGTTTGTAATCAATTTTGCTTACTAAGTACCTTTATCTCACTTTCTTTATGGAGTTAAATGATCTGCAGTGAATGATACGTATAAACCACTTTATCTGCTATTGGGTGATGCATAGCAAGTTTTAGGGAAGGGATGGTTGAACATCTACATGTGTGCATGCACTGTGTAACAGAATGAGCATGGTTTCTCAGGGTTACCACAGCTGTTAGGCATTCTCCATGCCTGCTAAAGCTGGGTCTCAAAGAATAATATAGAGATACAACACCACATCTGTATTTCTGTGTTGGAGACTTCTGAAACAAAGAACACAGCGCTGGTAGAGCAAGCACACTAATAAATAAAGTGGTTTTGCATTATATATGTTAAAACTATGACATACAGTACACCTACCCACCCATGAAGATTGGTGATAAAGAGAGAGAGGCACAACTAAGATTTCTGGTAGTAATTTTAGAAATCAGCTGGTAATTCAGCTAAGCTGCAGTTTTGCTAATGCATTCTGTGGCTGATGAAATTCTGTTGCAAATTACTGAATTACACATACCTGTGAGTACATGCATTAAAACAATAAATAGTATAATTGGATTGTCTTACAAAATGGTAAATGTGCTTCCTTCACTGACTGGCATGGGAACTCAAGATGAGTAGAAGGTAATAAAGTTAAATCTTGGTCTTCCAAACACTTCTGCTTGTGCTCAGCTTTAAGGCTGTGTCTATGTCTGTTGCTGTTACTGGCACTCCTCAAGTGCTTAGAGGTGAATTGTTCTAAAAGCTTGCAGGTATGTAGGCTAATAGCATCCCAGTAGTGGACGAAAAGAGAAGAAGAAAAAAAAGTGTATCCCAAAATGTACCATATTAATTCAACAAATGTATTTAAGTTTTAATTATTTATAGTATTTCAGAGTGTATTAGTAACTGTCCTGTAACATATTGACAATAGTAATGAAGTCTGAGTAATTCAAGGTCTGATTACATCATCTTGCTATTAGGTTGTGCTCAGAAGTAGAAGAGAAAGCAGCAATATAAGTTCAAACAACAAAATATGATTCAGCAAAAAAGTGCCAGTGCCAGTTGCACTAGATTTCTAAAACTTTTAGGAATATTGAGTAGTTAGTATCACTGCTTGTCTTAATAGATGGGGCTATTTAAGTTAAATGGAAAACTTGGAGTCTTGATTTACTTGCAGTATTTGTGGTAAGAGAAGCAGACTGTCTTTCAATTTGTATTTCTCGTATTCAGAACTGTTCTCGGGTTTCTGTGTCTGTGATGTGTCCTGAGGTATCAAAAAGTCTTTTTCTCCCAGCCCAGCGACCGAAGAAGAAGCTGAGATTCATCGGTTCTGCTTTCAAGGTTGTTTATTTTTTCTTATCTATTACATTCCTTCTCTGACCCGCTGAGATCTGTCCAGCAGGTCGTGCTGAGGCACACACACACAATACCTGCCCTTGGGGTGGTGTTAACTTTCTATACTAAAAACTGTGTGTACATTGTTTATAATTATTTTCCAATACCTATCACCTATATTAGACAGTCTGTCTCTACTCTAAACCAGTCACAAACTGTCACCATCACAGCAGAAGATGGAGGACAAGAAGAAGGAGAAGGAGGACAGGACACGCCCAGATTCCTCCATCTTGCCTCTTGAACCCCCATTCTAAAACCCCAGAATTTTACTTTTTCACCCTGTGACAAATTAGCTATCATTCTACTCAAACTCTTGTGGCTTGTAAATCTTCACACAAAGTTGGTAATATTTTCCATGGGCAAAAATTGAAGGCACAGGTGTTTTTGACTCTGTGCCAAGGTCTCTGAGCCCCTTGCCAGGGTCTTGAGTCATCCAGGGCAGCCAGAGGAATGTCCTGGGTCCCGACAAGAACCCACAGAAACCTCCCAGATTTGGTCCCCATCACTTTCTTTGTGGAAGAGGCTTTGTTACCCTGTGTTGACCAGGTTGGAGCAGCATAAACTAGACCTGGCATGCACATGGTCTAATGTGTATGGTTGCCACGGTTGTGGCATTGATTGTCACATCTGTGAAGGCTAGTGCTAGCACCAGTTGGGGTTTGGCAAGGCCCACTGATGGCAAGTCCAAGGATTTGTCTTGACTGGCCTGGGTGATGAGCACCATGAAGAAAAGATTTCTGTCAGAGCAATCAAAGGCCAGATCCCCAGGAAGGCATCTGTCTTCCTACCAAAGTACCAGGGTGATGAAAAAGGCTCTCATGGCTGATGGGCAGCTGTGTTTGAGATGGCTTCCCTTGCTTGTCTTTTGTTGCCTACTTTGTAGTGCTCGCTTTTACCTCCTCCCTAGTGCTGCCATGAAGAGGTTACCAATATGTATCCTTTACAAATTAATCAATAGACCAAAAAAAAAAAAAAAAAGGAAGATAAGACCTCCCTAGCGCATTGCCAGTTGTTTTAAGATGTTTCTGATTAATGATTCTATTTTAGCCATTTCAGTGCTCAGCAGTCTTAATTTGTTAGTGTTGATAGTGGAAGTCCGTGCCTTGCCTGAATCTGAGTTATTTTGACCAACAAACGTGGGTCAATTCATATCAATAGAAATGCCATTAACATCCCAGTACTGTGAAAGATAATATGAACATTTCTCATGCATTCAGTTTATTAAAATTTGCTAAAGTGTGAAATATGTATGACAAGTAATGATGTTTTAATCTTTCACCAAGGTAACAATTGAAAGCTGATTGATTCCATTCAGTAATTATAAAATCAAAATGATGGAAGATTGTAATCAAGAAGGATTCTGTCTCATACTTTGTCATGACTCCATGGAATATAAAATTCTTATTTGTAACATCTCTTTTATCTGAAAAGAAATCAAACTCCTATTTGCCAAGTTTAATGCTCGTGGCTAGTTGGACAACAAACTTTTTTTAAAGCTCTGATGAGAAGAAAAAAGCAGCCCACATCCACCAAAGCTGCCAGTTTTCCAGGAGAATGCCATGGGAGACAGTATCAAAGTCTTTACTGAAGTCCAAGTAGACAACATCTACAGTCTTTCCCTCATCCACCAGGCAGGTCACCTGGTCATAAATGGAGATCAGGTTGGTCAGGCAGGGCCTGCCTTTCACAGCCCCCTGCTAGCTATGCCTGATCCCTTGGCTGTCCTGTGTGTGCTGTATGATCACCTACAAGAGGATCTTTATTTCATAATCTACTCTAGTACTGGGGTCAGGCTGGCAGGTTGTAGTTCCCCAGATCCTCCTTGTGGACCTTCTTGTGGATAGGCATCACACTGTCCAGCTTTCAGTCATCTGGGACCTCCCTGGTTAGCCAGGACTGATAAATGATGGAAAGCAGCTTGGTGAGATCTTCTGCAACCTTCCTCAGTATCCTTAGATGAGCCTTATCTAGTGTCATACCCTTATGAATGTCTGAATTGCTCAGCAGGTCACTAACTACTTATTCCTGGACTTCAGGAGGTTTTTTCTGCTCCCTGTCCCTGTCTACCAGCTTATGGGAGTGGATGCCCTGAGGATATTTAGTCTTTCTTTAAAAGACTGAGGAAAAGAAAGTGCTTGTGGAACCTCAGTCAGCCACTCATGGCTCTGAGTGGCTCATCAACCTCATCTGCCTCTTCATTCTCGTTGTGTAGTCTGTAACAGACTCCCACCAGTGTATCTTTGAAGCCTTGTTAGTCTTCCCCCTGATTCTTACTCATAGCCACTCAACCTTGTCATCACTTGGGCTCTGTGCAGTGAAACACTCCCTAATGTACTACGTGGCCTCTGCTTCCCCACCTGACCCTTCTGAAGAGCCATTATAACCATTGTGGCAGCTCTCCAGCCATGTGAGTCATCCCCCCCTTTTTCAGTGGTGGTGGCTGTCACAGCATTCCTGCTGCCAATGGCTTCCTCCTGTTTGTTGCTTTGTTACCTGTACTGTGTGCCCCGGTGTGGATGCTCTTCAGCTGGGCTACTGATTTCACCCCCAGTGCTGGCATGCCCACTCTAGGTTCATCTCTGCTGAGCCTGGTTTTATCATATTCCCCCTTCAAACCTGGTTTAAAACCCTCTCAAACAGCCATGCCAACTCACAGGCTAAAATCCTTTCCCCTCTTTTAGACAGTCAAACCCTATCTCTTTCCAGCAGGCCTGGCACCATATACAACACCCTGTGAGCAAAAAAAGCCAAAATTCCACAGGTGGCACCAGACTATAAGCCACATGTTGATCAGGTGGCTGTTCCTTTTGGCATTCTTCCCTGGTACTGAGGGAACTGAGGGAAACAACATCTATGCTTCTGTCCTTGCAACCAGTTATCCCAGTGCCCTGAAGTCCCTTTTGGTTGCCCTAGGACATTTTGCCAACCTGGGCAACAACAGTGAATAACAATCAGTGTGCTGACTCAGTTCATGGAATTCAGCCTCACCCAGGCTCCAGGGAGGCAGCAGATTTCCCTGTGGAATGGGTCCTTTTGGCACAAGGAAGCCTCAGTTCCCCTCAGAAGGAAATCACCTAGAAAACACCAGAGATTTGCCTTTTATATGACCAAGGGGGAGAAACCATTTAAAATTTCAAGAAATAGTAAAAAAAATTAAAAATCAAGATTTCTTTGGTTTTCTAGTGACTCAGCAAAAGCAAAATCTGGCCCTGTATTGTTAGGAGTAAGAAAATGTTAAATTCTTTTCTACTGCAGCTTCTCACTGCAACATTTTGCTTGATGCAGGTTAATGGCTGACTGCTAAAAAAGAGGAATTCTCTGTTTCAGTTGTCTAATGGGATTTTTGGCAAGTTGCTTGTTAGAAGGATTATTTTCTTTAACAATATTGCTGTAGGAATGCATCTTCTAAATAGCCAGCTACATTATTTTGACATGACCTTCATGTCTTTTGAACTTATGGTTTCTGGAGTGCTTTTTCTCCCATTAAGAAGCAGTGTTGTTGGGTTTTTCTAATAAATCTTGATGGATGATCAGGAAAAAAAGCTGGTGTGTCCAACGGCTTGATAATTTCAGGGTCAAAATAGATTTTATGTGTTGATCTTCTTTCACTTGCTGATGCATCTGTTTGACCAAGCAGCTGGTGCATAAGATCTAGCCGGCAGCACGCAGAACACATTAGGAGAACAAAGGGAATGTGAGATTAAACCAAAAAGAGGCGAGAGCAGCATTTCCTCACTGTTCTGCATGAAGGCAGGAGCTGCTCCAAGAGGATGCAAACTCAATTTTCTTATGGGACTTATGGCCTCTTCCCCAGTCAGATTATTCAAAGGTAAATTTGCTTTTCACTCTCTCAGAAAGACCATTTTCCCCTCACTGGTATATTTGTTTATTAGCAACATTATTTGTAAAATGCTATCTTCACTGGCTGCACTGTTATGATGTTATCTCTATGTATTTCTGTAAGAATGTAACAATGTCATGAAGAAAAATGGTGTAAAAATGATGTGGGTACATAAAATGGGATTGACAAAATGTAATAAATCACTTCTGGGCTGAGGAACAGACCTGCATGTGTAATGAAATACTTTAGCATTACATCATCGTTTATGTAACATCTGGCAGAGCCTTGTATTTCTGTGTTGCTTTGAATCAGGATCATTTTATTCTCTCTAATAAAAGAGAAAAACAAGCCTCTAGGTTTTGCACATAGAAAACGGTAAAGAAAAAAAATAAGAAAAAAACCCCTTAAAATATCCATGTTAGTTTCCCCCTGAGAAGTTCTGCCATCTCCAACTGGATGCAAATAATATAATGACTGAGATGCATGCAAAATAATAAGCATCCTAGAGGATAAGAGAAACATTTTATAAGAGAAACATATTTTTAATATGAAGGGGATTTCATGATGATTTTTGGAGATTATTTCATCCAATAAGAGTTTTTCTAATTTGCATCATTATACATGCCTTGAAACCAGACTTTTAGCAAAAAAAAAAAAAAAAAAAAAAAAAAAAAGGGGGGAATTTCTTGTTCTTTTTGTGTTAC
>VZRH01002380.1:883611-898638 GCA_013397555.1 Urocynchramus pylzowi
TTTTCCCCTTTTTTTTTTTTTTTTTTTTTTTTTTTTTTTTTTTTTTTTTTTTTAAGGAGAATTGAATTATCTTTGTTGTGGACTTCTGATCTTGTCTCATGCAGACATGTGGGTACTACATCAGTGTGGATTCCTCCATCCCAGGCTGCCAGCAGAGTCTTCCTCTTCCTTAGGGTAGATCGTTCTGCCCTGTTCACCTGTGGTGCCAGGCAGGACAACATGATGTGCTCGTGTGGTGAGGATTAGTTGAAACGTATTTAATTGGCTGTTGAAATCAATTAAATCAGAAGTGTGAGTGTCTGCTGCAGAAGTGTCTGGATGATACACTCACCTGCCTGAAATCAGTAGAAATCTTGCCATTAATTTCTAGGGTTCTTGGCTGTTGGCTTGTGCCTCTTGCCTCTGAAGCCTTTGGGAGGTCCTGGTGTGGTGGTGGTGTTTGAGGGTGCTGCAGGGATCCAAGCTACCAGCCCTCTCAGCAGCTGACCTCCTTCCCCAAACTTCTGGTGAGTGACAGCTGCCCAGAACGCAGCGCTGGGGCATTGACAAGAACTTGATGTACCTAAAAATGGGCTTGTTTTCAGTACAAGGAGGAACTAGAACAGATTGTCAAAAAGAAATCACTGTTTATTTAGCTCCTTTTAGTTTATCAAATACAATACAGATAAGCCACGGTTACTGCATTCGCTCATCTCCCAGGGATTTTCATACGGTGTATTTATCCAGCAGTGTAGGACTGGCTGCCACACACATAGAGCTAGTTGTTACAGCTATTTTACTTCCCCTCCATATTTTCCCAAGAATGGTAGATCTTGATAGACGTCAACTAAAATGTTATATCTGAGTTTGTTTTCTGATGGCAGAAAAGGCAAAAGGAAGAGGAACATTCCCAAAACAGTTACTAAAAGCCTGATGAAGTGCAGGTGTCTGAAGTGCTTTTTTCTCTTTCTGAGCAGTTGTTAGGGTTACTGAAAATATTGTTTCCTTCATTTTTTAAACTAACAGTGACTTCTGTTGATTACATTTGGAGGAGAGAGGTGCTGAAGAGCGTGAATATCCTTGAAAGTAGTACTGTATAAAACTGGAAAAGGCAGAAGAGGGAAATAATGGCCATATGATTGAAGCTTAAGATTCAGAGTCAGGATGTCTAATTCCTATTTCTGATTTTCCAGCTGATGACTTAGGAAAAAAAAAAAACAACCACTGTCAGGGATGAAAACTGGCCATGTGCAGGGCCACAATGACTCTTTTTGGCGTCTGAGGCAACAGTGGGATGGTCTAGGATGGAAACCCCTCTTTCCAGCACCTCAGGATTTTGGATTAACATGTTTTTCCCCTACAGAAGTGTCACAGCAATGTACCAGTGACCTATGGGTTTCCAAGGGCAAGGAGAAACATTTTTACATCTCAGAGGCATGACCGTGACATCTTTGATTCTGGACATTGCAAGAGCAGAAGCAGAGTGTCAGGTTACTGAGCAGGGATAGTGTAAGATAGAGAACAAGTGCTGGTGGAAGCTAAGACCATCTTGAGGTGAAAATTGAGTTGTGCTAATGCCATCTCAACCAACTCCCTCTCCTGTAATGAAAAATAAATGACAGACCTTTGCAGTGAGGTGGAATCTTCACACAAGATACCATGAGATGCCAAATGAGACCTCCAGTGAGTTTAGCAGTTCCTTCACATTTGCAGTTTGTACCCTCATGCTATGTAATGGCCACACTTTGAAAGGGTTAATAGAAGGCAAAATTACTGAATGCTAGTAAGGTTGTCTCAGTCCCCTGGGAAGGATAAGCTGACAATGCAAGAATATCTATAAGCATCATTGAGAGCTGGCTTTCAAGGAGAAAGTCCTTTGCTAAATATTGTCTGAGTGGAAGGTGATTTTTTAAAATCTCTGGTTGCTTCAATTTTGGCAGTCTTGTCTGTGAAGAAACCTTGGACCTCTCCTGGCTCCTTGGACTGAGAAGTCCAAGGAAAGGCAGGTAGGCAGGTTGCTTTCTCTTCTGTACATTCCTCCCGTGGTTTGATCAACAGGAACTTTGGTCCTTAGCTTCATCCCTGTCCCCAGCGGATCAGAGCCCCCGTATTAAGGTATGACTCCATGTCTAAGACTGGAGCAGTATGTTACTAAAAGAGAACAAAGAGACACTCTCTTTTGCTGTTCTTTACTTTGCCCATGGTGAGGGCAGGAGCTAGTGAGGAGCTGTTGCTATAAGAACAATTGGTTTCCTTGAAAGTCAGTGTTGGGTCTGCCTCTTGCACAGGGATTGCCTTACCCACCTAAACAGTATGTGGGAACTAGCCTACATGGTCAAAGGCCACGTTTAATTCAGTATATGGCAAGGATTTTGGGCAGTCCTTTGCTGTGTCAGGCAGGCCAGAGGATTTTACTCTTTCATGCACCAGTAATGTGTTCAGGATTTAATACACACCACTGGCACAAGAAAATGAGAATGCCCAGTCTGACAAGAAAATAAGAGCAATTCTGGAGAAGTGAAAGCGGTCACTCAGTGAGAAAAGGGCTGAAATGGTGCCTAGGTGGTCAGAGGCACCGGAGTTGGTTCACTACTGCTGCTGGCCGAGACACTCCATTCCTCACAATCCCCAATGTCCTGTAACTTCACAGTAAGGGCAAGATGCCCTTGTGATTTCACTCTGTATATGAGGAGATAAAGAATGGGTTTTTCCATTTCTATCAGCTTCTGTCTGTAAAAACTTTGCAGCCATGCCACCTGTTGGGATGTATGACTACCTTACTCCTTATACCTATTTGCTTTTGTGATGTCTGGTTGAAATTAAGGGTGAGTTGATGCTAGGGTCCAGGAACTTCCAGGTTGGCAACTCTTAAAATAGATCCCACTCTCTGAAGTCCAGGGAATGCCTTGAGATTCCCCTCACCTCTTCCTGCTCCTTCACTGAGCATGGGCAGCTGTCCACCATCACTGCCACTGCTGTCTGCCTGGACAAAAGGCTGTAAGTAATCACTGTGGCCACACCAGCCTGTGGAATCAGGGAGAGTAACCAACCAGCTTTTGACCATTGCTCAGCAATCAAAGCTTTGAATAATCTTACTGAGTTAATCCACCACCTAGCAAATCTTTTCCTGCTGGTGTAACAGATAAAGGAGCAATAATGGTTTCAGGGAATGAATTATATGTGAGGATGTATAGCAGTGGCATTTCAGATTTGTTTCTTTTCACTTCTTTACAGCTATTTAGCATTTCACAGATGCACATATTGATAATTTTTCCTGTCATTTCTACATCATGAAGCCTCACTTATTTCCAAGATCTTCTATTTAATTCAGCCAAGCAATACTCAGTTACCCATTTAAAAAGCAGATTGTGGACAAACAAGGCTTTGAAGGCTTCTTCTTGGAAGAAAAAATGATTGTTAAATCACAGCTGACTATGGACGGGTGCCTCCATCAAGCTGTGCTCCCTGCTTCCCTTCCTCATAATTTTGTGGAGCTGTAGGGACAGGGGAAAGCAGAAGGGAGGCAAATCCTCCGTCTCCTACCCTGGCTTGTGCACATGCTCCCTATTCCCACTAGGTTGATAGGATTCTTCTGGCAGGAGAAGTATTAAAATGAATGGCTATCTTGATCAGTTGTTAGATTAAAGATTACCACAAGCATACCATATCAGGTTCATGCAAAATATTCAGAGAATTTCTTCTGCCTAACTTTGTTTCTGCCTTGTTTCTTCCCTGTGCTGACCACTCAGGGCAACCTTTATTATAACTACTGGGCTGTTTCTGATTGATCTTATATTGTGTTTTGTTTCCTTTGAGCTGGTGGTGTCCACATGCCAAATTGTTCCAAATTTATTGCAGATGAGGTCAGAATCATAGAATTATTTGAAAACAATAAGTTTGGGTTATATATTCGGTTATTTTTTCACTTTGTTCTCTGCTATTTGATGGTTTGCTTCCAATGTTCCTTCCTGCTGACTTCCAATAGAGGTTTCTTGCTTTATAAACAACTGGATTGATTTCCAATATAGACTTTTACTTCCTTAAAAACAGATCTTCTCAGGGGAAATTGGCAGTTCTCTCTGTATGTATTTTCTTATTTGTATTTACTTGGAGGGGTTTGAAGCCCAAAGAGAAGATTTATGTCAACAAATCCCTTTTCCTCTTATCCAATTTAGTTGTTTTAGCATAATGCAATCATTTTCTAAATCAAACTGATGGAGCGCTTCCTAAAGGCATTACACCAGCTGTATATCTGGAATCATATTTGCCTTCTTTTATTGCATTAGCACTAGGCTTGAACTTTTCAAATTTGCATTGTGCTTTGCAGAAGTTCTCAGGATATTTGAAGCAGTTTATAGCTGGAATCTGGTGGTTTTTAAATAGAGACTGGAGAGTGAATTGTAGAGCAAAGGATGTGTAGAAATGAGATTTTAGTTTCGTGGAACAAGTAGAAACTGGAATGAGTAAGCAAGAGGAATATTGCATTTTCTGGGTGCATCTGGAGGCACTGGGGGGGTACTGTGTTACAACATTGATCCTGGGTGTCTCACAAGGCTTTCTAAAAGGTTTCATTTCTGCTCTTTGAAGAAGGTGCTGAGTAAGGATCTGACATACAGCAAAAACGTATGGGTAGAGAGTGCCCGGGACAAAGCACTTAGCACCTGGCATGTGATGTGGTGATGTCTCTGCACTGGCTTTTGGCAAATACATCTCTTGTTATTTGAATGTTGTCTTTCTTTTCACCATATGATCTGATACTATCAGGCATCCTTCTTAAGATAGGTTTGTAATACTACTGAGGGGAATTTTCAAAAACACATCCAAGATTCTCATGCTCATCTGTGCTTTTGAATATCTCCTCCCTTGTTCTGGTGTGGTTATTTCAGTGGTAATTCTTGGTCACACAGAGCAATGAGTAGTTTGGAACAAGCTAGCTAAAATAAGATCAAGAACATACAGTGAAAGGGAAGAAGAAGGCTCAGATGAAATTGGTTCAGATGCAGAAGTGAGTTCCCAAAGCTGTGGGAGGGAGAGGTATGTCAGTACAACAACCCTCTCTTTCAACAGGACCATAGAATGTCCAGTTCTCAGGGAGCTTGTGTGAAACCCTTCCAGTTTCTCAGTGTTTGGAGCATAGTTAAGCCACAGCTCTGCTAACTCCTCACCTGTTACTGTGATGTCATTGAGATGATGAAATTCCCATCAGAGCTGGATGCTTTAGAGTACTGCTGAAAGGTTTTGGAAGTAACCTGTTCCAGTCTGGTGTCATTTGGTAAGTCTACTCATCTTCCAGAGCAGAGGCCAAGTAATCCTTTCATAAGTTCTGTCCCTTTCACAAGCACTGGTAGGCATATGGGTGCAGGGGAGGTTCTTGGGGTAAGACTGGGCCCAATAAATCACATTGCAGAAGAGGAGTAAGCCAACAGGGGAGCAGTGAGAGTTCTTGCAATTGCATTTCCTGTGGTGTGAGTCTCAGCCTGTCTCAAAAGCATTTTTTTCCAATCCCCACTCTCCCAAAATATCATAACCAGCTGTTGGACAGTAGCTTAACATCTAAAAAATTAATATCAGATTATGACTAATAAATTGGCAGAAGGCAGGTGACAGCTTGAGAGCATTTTCCCTTTTAAGGGCAAACTTTAAATTTTAATAAGCAAATAAAATTACAGCTATAAAACCCATTTTGAGGTCTCTGCTGCAATTCTAGGAATAAGATTACCTAAAAATAAGGTAGTCCTGCAAATGGCGCTTAGATGAACAACTGGGCTCCCAGTGTAGACAATTAAAAGGAGGCTTATGGTGTTTTCCTGCAACACAGATCCTATCAGGTAGGCAGGCATTTCTGGAAGACATGAAAACAGCCTTGTGCCCAATTGAATGATCAAAGAAACTTGTCTGCTGGTGTGTGGCTGGAACTTTTGGTGGTCAAGGGGTAATTTCTGGTAGTTTGGTGATCTCTTCACAAATCCACTGCAGGGGAAGGTGTGGTTAATGAAGGATGATCAGGAAAGGTACCTAGTCTGAGTCCAGCTGGTAATGAATATTCATGACATGAGTGGTGTGATGTCCACTGATACTTTTGCCCCTTTTTCCCTATCCTCTCTACAGCTTGTGCAGCTTAGCTCCTGTCTCTGGAATAAGCACCGTACAAAAGGAAGCTAACCACTGCTGAATTCACACATAGTGCGCTACATTTTCTGGAAAACCAAGAAGTTTGTGGTGTTGCAGAGGTGTCTGGCCTAACAGGAACTGACATGGTTCTTGCTGACACTGCATTAAACCTGCCCCATTGATAGCTGTAACACCCTCTGTGAGATGGTGTTACTTAGTTTCTACTAAGATATTTAAAACATCCTCTCAGTCTATTGACTACCCACATGAGCAATTTACTTACAGTCTGTTACTATTGATTATATTAGGAAAGATGAAAAATAGGAAACCAGCATTGCAAAGAATAGGTCACTTTATAAAGGCTCCCTCTCCAAATTAGCTGTTTTAAAATTCAATATATATATGAACATAAAAATCTGGTCTTAGTGAGAAAAAAAGAGTTCACACAATTTGTTCTCACTTTTTATTGTTGAGCTTTGCAAGGGAGCCATGAAGATGTAGAGTGCTTGACCTCTTGCCGAATTATTAATAACATATTTTTACCTCAGATAATCACATTTGCCACAGTTTCAAACTGCAACAAATTGTCAGTATGTCCCACATGTATTTCCCCTTACCATATATCAACAAAGTAGTGTTTCTCTGTGTGTTTGTTTTTTTTTTAAAATCCAAATGGTATTGTTAGAGAAAGATAATAGAAATATCTGAAGTGCAGTATCCTTCACCCTTTTTCATGCTTTCCCCTTTCTGTTTCGTATGTAATGGATATCTGAAAGATCATATTGATGGCAAAATCCCAGAGAGGGTTAAAAAAAAAAAAAAAGCTGTGTTGGGAAGGCAGGATTGCCTTCCTGCCCTAGAGTATGATCCTCCTTCTTCACAGAGGAATGCCACATTGATTACCTTCCAGCCACACACCACTGCCAAACTACATCCAATTGTCTGTCTGTTGTCCCCTGGGTTTATTTCAATCCTGAATTTTGAAAGGTGGTATTATTTTCTTAATGGAATGTGCATGCTGCTGTGTGTACTAAAATAGGACTGAAATGCAGACACTGGGGAAAGCAGTGCTCATACCCAACACTTAAGTGACGATTTGTGTGGCACAAATGGCAGCTCAGATTCATGTCTTGTGCATGAATTTGCTATTCATCACATACAAAATGCACCTGGAGAATCAGTGTGTGAGCAGGGAATGGGAAACTTGTCCTCTCCTCTGCTCCCCAGCCTCTTGCAGCACTGTCATGTGACTTACACTGTAATGTCACCTCTGATGTCAGTGGGTTTTAACTCAACAGTTAAATCTGCCACAGGAAATCAGTAGCAAATTGTCCTAACTTGATTTTCCTAACCTGGGGACCTCCTTCACCAGTGTCTTCCCAGCATATAGATTTTCAAATGTCATTTTCCCCTAATATGGTTATGAAAGGGTGCTGTTTTGTGTGACCTTACAGATCTGCTGACAGGGCAAAGAAACCTAAGTCAAATTTTGTTTTCTTTTTCTTCAGCCAGAAATTTATTTACAAGCAGGGGTCTCCCTCATGATTATGGTTGGGTGTTTTTCTCTACCAATGTTGTCATGAGGTTTAAAGTAAAGGTTAGAAAATCTATCAAGATGTGCATGACCTCAGAGTTTAGGGCAGATGTGGGCTCGAAGTGGATTTTGGCTCTCTGATTGTATGTGGATCTTGTTTCTCCGTAATGGGAAGCTCAGGGAGGCAGGGGGCTGTGCTTGGTCTTGGGACCTGTGCTCTCTTCCTGCTTTGCCTGCCTGGGATGAAAAGCTTTTGAGATTGCTGTTGAGATAGAGAGCAGGATTTTGAAAAACCCTCTGTGGGGAATATCTTTCCAAAACTGACCTGGACTCCAGCCAGCATACTGGGGAGTAAGCCCAAGTGCCTTGAACATTGAAGGAAGTGTGAGAGAGAGAGGTGGCTGCTGCTAGTGGCTCATCCACTGGAGCCTAGTGACTCAGTGAGCTGCAAGGGGTGCTGTGGGGGGTAGTGGGAACAGGGATGTTCCCTGAACCCCCTGAACCTTGGCCCCAGTGCTCCTCAGCCTCCCACTTCACAGCTAGAAGGGCACTTAAACTGCGTGGGGTCTCCTCTCTTTCCCACCCTGGAAACCCAACAGGTGGTGCCTCCAGCCCTTCAATGGACACAGCTTGGGTACAACACTTGCACTGTCACGGTAACTACTAGTGGTAACACACAGCAAACACTGCATACTGGCACAGAGGAATGTTATGTTACATTTTACTATTGGAAAAATTATAATTTTGCCCCTTGCTGGTGTGGTAGGAAGGCTGTTTTCCTTGCATTTATCTGCTTCTGACTACCTTTCGTGCTCTCTTCTGCTGTTGAGATACACTGCTTATGGTATATAAGGCATTTCAAATTATTTTGGTTTAACGGTATGCTCTAAAAATCTCATGATTTAATGACCCCTGGGATCCTGTTGTAATCCAGCTATTGTCCTTTTTTAACCTAATAATTTCTATTTGCTAATAATGTATATAGTGAAAGAAATTTTTGCATGCAGGCACATGTACATGAATAGTTTTCTTCAGCTAACTGATAGCAAACCCTTTTCCCCATGTCCCTGCCCCTCAAGGCCAGTGTGGCAGGCTACATACTGCCCTGACAGCTCCAGCAGTGTTAGCTGCACCATCAGCTCCTGCTTCCACCCCTGACCACCAGGACACCCGCTGCACATCTTGAACATCCATCTTTACAAGCACAAGATGGGGTGCAGATGATTAGAGGTGATACCAGAGGGTAATGGTGATACCACTGTGGGCTGTGGAGCAATGGCATCTGGGAGCAGGATAACAGCAGGGCATGGGAGGCTGAGAACAGTGTGATTACTGTGACTACTTACCTGCTAAATGTTGTGATGATTATTAAATAATGTTTAATGAAATTGAGTCCTGGGATTTGGCTGCAGAATCCTCAGCTTGTCTGGTGTAGCTGTACATAAGATTTTACTCTTTCATGGAATTTCATACTAGTCCTGGTTGTGTTGTGTGGACATTTGGTTTTAAGAATGAATGAGTTGTCAGTGTGGAAACTGGCCCATAGTTTCCCACAGATCTTGGAGGTGTCAATGCCAAAATCAAGTCTCTTAGAACAAAATTTGGGATCAGTACATGTAGGCAGATACTGTTGACATCTTTGAATGAACTGAACATAGACACCACCTTAATCTCCCCCAGGCACATTTACTCTTTGTTCTGTAGTGGTTTTGTAAGTGACTGTCTGCCCTTGGGTGTACTGATACTGTTGATGGGCAAAGATAAGGACCTTTCAAGTGACACCTGCCTTAAACAAACAGTGACAAATGAAGACCAAATCACACTGTTTTTAGAGACGTCACTGGATGAAAGTTTATCCCAGTCCGAGTGTCTCCATGGATCTGCAGAGACATTTCACAGGCCTATTGGAGGGAATGGGCTTTGGATGTTTCATCCAGCTAATACTGGTCTTTGTTGTGCCATTCACAGTGTCTTAAAGGAAAATTCTAGTGATTTTTCAAAATTCTAGCAGTTATTGAAAGCAGTTGAATTGCTTTTGAAAAAAACTCAGAATGTTGTATTTATGAGACCAATCATCAATCAGGAAAAGAAAGAAAGAAAACCCAACAACCCAGGAAGCCAAATGGTGATAAAGATCCCACATAGAGTCACTTTTCTCAGCAGGCAGAAAGTCTGATGAACTGAAATGGAAAGTCCTTCTCATTGATTTCACTGGGAAAAGTAATTGACTTTGAACTCTTTGAATAAGTTGCAATCTGTATTTAATTTCTTGTCCAAGAAAGAGAATGTAATTTTGTTTTTCTTGTAGCTGCTATTAGCCTTAATGTCAGTTGCACAGCTGAATCTCTTGCATCAAGCTCCAAATTTACCCCTGATGTCAGCATGCTTAGGAATAAAGCAAAAATCAGCCTTTCATCTCTCAGTTGCTTAAAGGATCATGCCATAATACCACATTTATTAATTCAAAATCTCTCTTGTCTGTACAAGCACAAATGGAGCTAAGTATTCTGAGGAAAGGCAGAGAAAGTGTAAAGACTGTAATTTAACTTTTAGACATTAATGCAACCTATTAACTGAAAATATTCTGAGAGTTTTAGCAAACATACATATTTTTGCCCTTGGACTGCCTGAATGGAGAGATTCAGCACTTCAAGCTGTCAAGGTGGCAGATATAAACTGCTGGTTTTCTCGCAGGGCCACATTAACTTTTGAATGACATGGACACAGTGCTAAGTTTGTTGTCATCAGTTCCAACATGGACAGGGGGATCTGCACTGACCCCATGTGACCAGTGGAGCCACAGAACAGTTTCCTCATGCAGATGTATTTCGGTAATACCAGATCAGTTCCCTTTTGGGACAGCCATCTGAAGACAGAGGAGCTGTGCTTGAGCTTGTGCACCCTGTCTTGCCTGTCCCAGTACAAAGCATCTGATCCTGCAGGCCTTCCTGACATAAGAATCTTACATGTGCCCTTGCTGTCCACATTACCTGGGTATGTACAATCTGTCTGTAAAAACTCCTGTCATCTTCACCTGTCACATAGACTCGTTTAGCCAAAGATTATGAGGAGGAGAAAACAGTTTTGATAATTAAACTTTAATGATTTACACTGGCAGTCTGGGGACATTACACTTTCAATCACCACCACAAACAAGATCAGAAAGCTCATATAGAAAGACATTTTTATGGAGAGATAATGAGTCTTTTTGAGGCTCCAGATAGCAGTGTGTGCTGGAAAGACAGCAAATGTTAAATATCAACCCACTTGAAAGATCCTTTAAAATTACAGAAAAATGTAACCAGACCATTCTGTGAATGAGGATTGGGGGTTATTTGTTTGCATTTATCAGCCCTTGTTGTAAAAATTAAGGGGAAAAGGCAGTCCAGATTGTTTTTGAAGTGCTCTGACAGGGAGAAACTGTGATGTTGAGGCACGGATGGGTGAGGTGGCCGTGCCTGGTTCCCTGAAGAGGCACCTTCTTTTCCCAGGACAGAACATCTCTCCCATGCACATAGTTTCACAAATAAAAGAGTCTAAGGGAAACTAGAAAAAGAGATGACAAATACATTTAAAAATGCTGCTAAACTGTTTTAAATGCCTCTTTTCTCAGAGAAAGGAAAAAATGTGATCCATATACATTTGCTTCCCAAGAGAATATGTGTTCTTGTGTGCAGAGTAGAAAATCAGAAAAACTTTTGTTTTTCCCAGAAGTGTTGTTGTTGTTTGTCTAATACTTTCTTGCATTTTTCTGATAAAAAGAGAAGATGAGCTAAAGTATTTCTGTACACAATCTATAAGGTGGGGCTAGTGTATTCCAAGGAGCCTCAGGCTGCAGGAACAATCTAGATGTAGATGTTCATGTTTGACTATGTAAAGTCCAATATTCTGTGCTGTTATTCATTGTGTTTGTTTTCCTTTTGTTTTTCATGACAATTATTATACAGATTTGCTCAGATATACAAATTCTGACAGCTTAATGTTGTTCCTGCAAGGACATTTTTGTACCAGTGGAGTACCAGTTATGGTCTTTCTTTTCACCTCTTTCTTCCTCAGTCATACTCTTCTCTTTTAGTACTGTTTTCATATTAAGGTCTTCGAATGTTGTCATCATGTTTATCTCAAAATTCTCTTTGTCTATTTCCATGGGCTTATACTAAGAAGTTCTTATAGGAACTTCTAAGAACTTATTTGCTGTAGCCCCACTGAAAATTTTACAAGCTACTTTGCATCAAGTTCTGCTATAGAATTTTGCTTTTCCTTACTAATAGAATTTTCATTTATCTTTTGCTAGTATGTACTGTCACAGGCTGTTTTGTTTGACAACATGACTCTTATCTCCGACCATGACAACAATTTTGCTATCAGTATTTAAATCCTGTGAATGTCAGAGCAAATAGGACAATCTGGGAAGTTGTGGAGTAGCTCCACTGTAAAGGTCAAACCTGTAGACTGCACTGGCTGAACAATTTACAGCACTGCAAGGACTCAGAATAACCTAAATCCATGAGTACCGAACTAAACCCAGAAGTAATTTTTGGACACAAAGGCCCAAGGTGATGCACCTGAGGTTGTTTTTACCAGAATTACCAATTTTACTTGTGTATCATAAAGGCTGCCAGAAAATCCCTGGCTTTCCAGCTTTTCTTGTCTTTCAAAATAAGCCCTAAACCTTTCTGTGTAGCTAAACCAAACATGGACCCAGCCATTATGGTAAGCAGATACGACTTGCCAGAAAGACTCACCTTAGTGCCAAGTCTGGGTAATCCTCTCCTCTACAACAAAGGCCACCTCCTGGCTTTGAGGTTTCGTCAGAGGTCATGATATACAGCTGGTTCTGTGATGAATAATTCCCTGTGCACCATTGCTTCTGTGTAACAGGCTACAACACCAGGCAGGTTTTATTACTGAGTTTTAGTTAAGATATTCTTTGGAGCTCTTGATGCTATTGACTGGGCACTGTTGCTTTGATGGCAGGCAGGTCATGTGAGAGCCATAGTTTTATTCATGGCAGAAACAGAATAAGCTGAAAAAACATTGCTAGACTGACACATGTTCCTTGAAGTTTTACCTGTTTTTTCTCTTCTTCAGTGTGTTCATGAGACAATTCCTTTTCATGGCACAATAGGCTATTGTAGAATCTCAGCACTTCAGCATCTGAGCTGTGTTTATCCTTACAAGATGCCATGACTAAAGGAGCATTTTAATCCTTAAACTTTTTCAAGAGTGAAAAATCACTTAATAATTACAATTAGTAAATGGCTTGATGAAGATCACAGAGCTATTGTGGGTCAGGATATCCTAAATCCAAAACTCGTGGTAAATGATACCATTCTTCCTCCATGACTGTGTGAAGAGACACTTTCTAGTCATAAGGGACAGCCTTACTAACAGGCTGATAACACATGAATATTTTTGTCCTGTGGGTCTAGTGTGAGCTGGCAGAGCCCATGGGCAGAGCCCTTGGGCTTCCACCTGGAAGCGTGTGAGGACTTTTGTCTTTGGAAACTTTGTTCTCAAAGAGAGCTATTTGGTGGAAGGGAGCTTGTATTTTCTTCTGGTTTCTACTCCTGAGGAAATGTGGATTGAAGCAACATGTAGCAAGAAGAGCTTTGGTGTATTTTCCCCAGATTATTTGTAGATATAGGAATGAGATGTAGGCATTTTCTGTGCATTGCATCCTAATTTCTGGGTGGAATGTAATTATCTTCTGGTGAACCCAAAGCATCAAATAAAGATGCACTTGTTCACTCCTCTCTTGTTGGGAAGCAGAGGAAATGGTCTTTCAAATGGTCACAGACATTTAATTTCCAGAGATTGCTTCACATTAACATATCTCTAATCAAGAATTTCTGAGATTCTCTTTGGATGAAAGAAGATGTATTTCAGTATGGCCTGGTACTGAATACATAGCATATGTAGGTGATTGACTACACACTTCATCAAAGTCTTCTAATCCATCTGTCTTTTTTGGGAAAAACATAGAAATTGGAAAGTTCATGGATGAGGTTGTAGTGAGTGGTCTGGAAGAATATTGGTTGGTCATGGGGAAGCATTACAGAGTTAGGGTGGCTGTAATGCTTAGATCTGTCCTAAACCTCATATTATTCAGCACTGTTATCAGAATACTTTTTACAAATACAGAAGAGTTTCCTTTTATAATTTTATGCTACCCCAAGGGTTACAGAGGGCCACCACGCTGATTAGTATTTTTGGCTGGGTCAGCACAGTCAGAAGGACTTTTACTTAAATCAAGTAAGATTTAGTGTATGGAAAGTAAGTCATAGCCCAAAGACAGCCAATTGCTATCCTTTCTCTACTAAATGGGACAAGTTGGATGCAGGATTTGACCGGATTTGACCATTTTTGAGAAAACTTAAGGTAGTGACTCCCCATCCAAGGGGCTTCATCCTCTCAAAAGAATGTTATGAAAAAGCTGCTCCCACTAAGCTCATCCCACTTTGGTGTGTGCAGAATATGGGATCAAAGAATTTGCCCTCTTGTTGTCTATCAGAGAGGTGATTTACTTGTGGTGTGTAACTCTTCTATGGGGACAGAATTATAGCTGTTGAAAGAGAATTTAAGGTAGTGGAGAAAGGCATAACTGGCTGGAGCTGTAGTGCAGGGAGGGTAATATTTCTGGGGTAAAACATAGGGGCAGAAGATGGAGTTTTTAATTCCTGATGTTTTCATAACAAGACTGAATGTCCAGACAGACTAAAACATCTCAGTTAGGCCAAGTCCATCTGTTCTCAGGTCAGACACAAGTGCAGGCTCTCTCTACCTTGGGCACCTCAGGCACACATTAGGTAATGGGTATAATCCTGCCTGGCATCCTCTATAGAAAAGATGGTCCAAGTTATGTTGGTGTAATGTTTTTTATAAACTGAATTGTCCCTGATGCTACTCAAAGTCACCCTCTGAAGGACCACAGCTCCACTGCACCTCAATAACTGCTCAGTCACCCCCTCCTCCTGATGTGGTAGCCAGACAGCCAGGTGCCCTGCAGAGACCTGCTCCCACCTGCTTCCCAGTCCCTCTGTTCAGTAAGGGAACCATTGTGCTGGTCTGCTGGGGCTACTGTACCACTTCCAATTTTGCAGGGAGCCTTCTTTATGGTCTTTATTTAAAAGAAATTTGTATCTTTACCAATTACACTTATGTTCGTGAGTTAATGAAACCTATTTTGAGACTGAAATGCACGAGGTTACTTTCTTTGCTTGTTATTCTTTCTAAGAAACATATCCATAAGTAACATCAAATAGGAGATTTCTGTCCGATCGGCTGTCTGTCTCTGTCGGACACGCGTAGGGTGGTCCGCAGGCAGCCTGCAGTGAACAGATGAGTCTGGACTCTTCTTTTGATCTTTTTCTCAGGTTGTTTATTTTATCTTATCTAAAAAG
>VZRH01002380.1:898971-987139 GCA_013397555.1 Urocynchramus pylzowi
TTTAATACCTGCCCTTATACATGGATGGATAGAAAACAATACAATTTAGAAATAAATATCTCTATATATAGACAATGCAAACAAAATTTACACTTCAGCAAAGAAACAGTCATAAAAGGAATTGTTTTTAATGTTCCACTTCCTAGCAATTAAAGATGATTTCTAAGCATGTAGCAGGGGCAGTCCACCAGCTGGTAATCAGTGAGACCTTCTAGAAACTTCTTCCTAAAGGAAACACCTGGATATGTAAATGGAATCTCTGGTGAAGGAAGATGGCTGTGTGCAGTTGTGAGGTGGCTTGTGCATGTCAGATAGGTTCACTGTCCTTTGTGAGGAGGAAGGTTGCCAGCATGTGGCAACATTGGCTATTGAGGTATTTGACAGGAGCTATAGACAAGACAGGCACATAATTCAGCATGATTTTAGCCTGGTATTTACATAAGTAATTTACTTTTTGCACTTATGCCTTATACTGTTGGTCACCTGGGGCCATGTGTGAGGGTGATGATGTTGCATTCCTCAGGGGGACCATCAGACATCAGAATTTTTGTGTTTTGATTGCAGGCCAGAAGTGCTGGCAGGTAAAAGCAGAGCTGTCCAAGTAGGCGGGCAGGAGGTGCCATGGGCTCTCAGGGTGCAGGGCTCACAGCTGTGATACCTGTGGGGAGAAATGATGGGGATGGGCAAAGCACCCTCCCCTGCTGCCCTGTCAGCAGACTGGCAGGGTAGCCAGCTGAGTGCCAGGTGTAGGTTCCTGTACTCCTGAAGCATCTTCCTCCAGGAGGTAATTTTTCCACTGGTGAGAAGTTTAATTTAGCTTTCCCTTCCCCCGAAGCTTTAATGACCTCTAGTGCATGCAGTTGTTCTGGATCACAAGATGGTATTTAAATTTGTGTTGGTGTGACAATTTCACTCTCTTGCTCACCTTTCTGTGTAAATCTTGTCCTGCCCTCTTTCTGAGATGAATTTGGCTTTGTCAGTGACTGATGGCTCTCTGCTGAATGTTCCTCTCACTCCTCCCAACAGGTATTGCAAATGGATACTGCATAGGTTTCCAGGCATCTGAAATTGCTGTAGACAATTTATTTGTTCCTATACACCCTCTTGAGAATTTTTTCTTTCCTAAAGAAGCTGTCCAATGAATGATAGACACAGACAGGGCAGTTATTAGCATATCCTTTCTGATGCCATGGATAGCCTGGAGCATTTCTGCTTCCTTCTCTGAAGTGAAACAGTCCAGCTGGGACAAGAGGTACAGTGTACATCTGTAGTGCAGGACCACCCATGGGGCTCATGCAAGGGCTCCTGCCCAGGCCCCTGGCCAAAGCATGACAGCAGATTTGCCACCCCTGCAGACAACCCAAGAAGTGCCTGCTCCTGCCCAGGGCACTGAGAGGCTGGCAGGGAGTGTCCCATCAGCCTTACAGCAGTGGCCCATGGATGTGACACCTCATCTCTTCATGGGGCAACACAGACCAGGACCTGAGGGCTCTCTGCCTTGTGACTAAGGCTTATCAATCGTTTAATGATGGATAGTACCAACTGCATAAAGCAAGGAGTGATATTTATTCTCTTTTTATTACTGCCTTTAACTTTTAAATAGAACAGAAGAGAAATTGGTTTTATATGGCTTCTTTTGCTCTTCCATATTCCAAAGCTCTTTTACAGATCAGTTTAGTTAGGATATATTGCTGGTAATGCAGTGACTCTGGGCAAACAGGGCAGTCTGAACTGCACCATTTATCATGGCACCCATCTCTGCTGGATGTGATGTGCATGCTGTTTGATTCTTTAGAGAGCTATTCCATACCTGCCCTTGATTTTGATTGACTAAATCCAAGCTATTAAATCTGTTCCTCAGTATGTCTTTAAAATACCTTTTAAAAAGGATGTTTTGGCACTTGTAAATGTTGCCAGATTAAGGTAGGTTAGTGAAATACACAGTTTTATCCCCTAATCACAATGCCAAAGCATTCAAATATTCAAGGGGATTGTATAAAGCATCAAATCAGCAGTTGAACTCTGCTGAGCTTTGTCTATCTGTAGGGAAGACGGTCCTGATTTGGTGTCCTTTTATTGTAAAAAGTTCTATTCCCATTGATAAAGAAAAGGGCTTTTTCCTTGCAGGAGATAACTTTTGAAAATTAAGGACAACTCTCTTTCCTTATAAATATCTTTATTTACCTGTAAAATACTGGGCCTCGTGTGTGTGTGTAAATCATGCAGGTGCCACTGGTTCCTCTGCACTGGTGGCCAGTGGGGATGTTGACACCAACAGCAGGGAGCACAGGACAGCTGCCCAGTTGTGGGAGCTGCCCCAACCAGACAGCCTCAGGAAAAACAAATACTGTTTTACCAGCTTTTTAACCTAATCAGTGCTGCAGATCAGCAGGTGATGCTTTCTCAGTAAATCTGAGACAAGGCTGTGGCAGCTGCAGGAATCTTTGAGATATTATTATTCATACCAAAATAGTGGCAAAAGAGTTTATTAATAGCCATATACTCCAGAACTCACTGTACCAGACCAGCTTGTGATCATTCATTTTTTGTTCTCCCATTCGTGTCTTTAAAGTGAAATAGTAAATAATTATTTCTGTACCCCAGAATCTTCCCATTAACCTTCATTAATGATTATTTCTGTCATTTTCAAGCTGGTTCTGTAAAAAATTGTGCTTGTATAATTGACCAAATCCCTCTCTCATTTCCTTTTAGGCTATATTATTGATGTAAAGTGAAAACAGAATACTCCTGAAGTGTAAGACCTGAATTTGGCTCAAAGACTATACTATGCTAAAAGCTTTCCTGTCCTATTATAGGTTGTAGCCAATATATTTAGTGGAAGAAATCATGAACTACACAGAATCTTACATCTAAAAAATTATCAGGAGAAACATTACAGATACTGTTGAAAGAAAAATTAATTAGGGTTTAAAAAGAAAACAAAAAAACCTCAACCCTGAAACCTTTTGGGCTGGTATAAAATGGCAAGCACACTGTATTCCAGTACAAATCACTAATGGTTAAATTCTTCTTTCAAACCCACATGAATCAGAGTAGCCTCATAGACTTTAATAGACTCATGCCAAAATTAAGCTGGTGTAGTCAGCTCATTTTGGCCTTATATACTTGGCATTTGTCATTGTAGATCTAATCCAAACTCTGAGAAACCTCTTGGGAATCTTTACATTCAGATAATGGGATTTGGATTGGACAGTATAAGTTTTACATGAATCATAATTAGCTCAATTTGGTGTTTTTATGGCTCATAATATGCAGGAGAGGCACATGAGCCAACTGGAGCATTGATCTTGTTGCTTAGGAATGGAAGTGAAACCATGAAGTGTTTCCCTTAGTCCACCTAATTTCAATCAGATGGTACCTAAGTAAATACCAAATCAGAACAATCTTGAGACCTGACCTCCTATCATGGGCTCTGTCTTCTGGTGCCAGGTCTCCAGTGAAGTGATTCTCCTCTTTTACTTCTCATGAGTTTTGGCCATTCATAACACTCATCTCATAATATTGATGTTGTTAATTGCATTAGTATTTAATATGCTACAGAGATAGCATTATCTTGTCTACTGTGTTTGCTTAGTTCATTATGGTCTATGCATGCAGTGGACAAGAGGAACCAGAGGTCACAAAGCCTGTTTCTGATCTCACTTACACTGGAGATGCATCAACAGAATTTGATGAACTTCAATGAAATTATTTTGGGTATATAGTAGTGCAGCACAAGTATGAGTCTGAGGTCTACTGTTATTCTGTTAATCTGCTAGAATGGCATTAGTCATGCTGAGGGTGAGAGCGAGCTGTAGTTCACATGTATATATATAATGATTTATATATATACATATAATGAGTTTTTAAAATGGCTGTTCCTGTTCAAAAGGAAAAAAAAACCATTCTCTGTTCATTGGGGATTTTCTGGAGATATTAGACTAGTGTTAACAGCAGCAAAATTTAGCCCAGTGTATTGCATGCTTGGAATCAAAATGACACACAACCAGTACATGCATTCCTTGTCCAAAACCCTCGGGTAGTAGAAAATGTCTGTCACCTTCTGTACTGATGAAAGGAAAACAGCTTACTGCCAATTTATGTGAAGAGAAGAAGCCTTTCTTCTAGTTTTCATCTAAGAAACAAGCAGATGAACGGAAAGGATGCTTTTGTATCAATATCACATAAAGCATAATGAAATTGGAAATAGAAGAATGATGTATTGTTCTTCCAGCAGCTCTCTTAAGTATATGGGAAAATTTGCTTTCATTATATACAGTAGCTCCTTATATAGCATGATGAAAGAAAGACCCTGTGAATATGAAAGGTCCCAAATGAATAAGGTCTGAAATGGAAAACGCCTATTCCTCCAGCAAGCAGGATTGTGTGGCTTTCACATGCCTTGCCAGTAATTTGCCAATGTTTACATTTGATCTTTGGCTTTCAGAAGCATTGATTTAGTAGGCTGTAAAGGCCCCTTTCCCCACCTGCCATTTGCACCAATAAAAATTATGTTATAACCATCCCTTTGTCTAGGTGTCAAGCAGGAAAGCCGTCACCTGGGAGAAGGGGAAAAGTGGTGGTGCAAACCCCGTGCAAGGTTCCACATCACTTGCTACATTGAAGAAAACCTGAGGTGTGTCTCTTGGATGCAGGACAACCATTTCACCATGGAGAGGAGGAAGGTGTCCTAAATATCCAGGAGCAGGAGAGTGCTTGCTAGCAGAGAAGATCTTGACCAGGAGAGCATAGGGAGGCAACGGCCCCTTTTTTGAGTTTTGCCTGGTCATCCCCAGTGGAGCTGCTGTGCCTCTGCAAGAACTCGTACCCCCTTCTAAGTGACTGACTCAGCTACAGGGGTCTCTTTATTAATGTGGGTGGCAACCAGTTTCCTAAGACCTTGGTGCTTGTGACTTAGAACAGGAAAGCAGATGAAATCTTGAAATGCTGTGTGGGGTTGGAAACCTGGTTTCTAAAACTGATTTGAAGCAGCACCAACCTGCTTGGGTGTTGTCTCTATGCCGACGTGTGATGGAGGAACAGGCTTGGGTGCAAAAAGCAGACATGCTCTTTGTGAGGCCCTAGCTAGTGAGGAGGTATGCAGTGCAATTTCTTCTCTGAATTAATATTCCTTGAGCAGGCCCTGGGACTGTATCTGTTTCCTAGATCTCTCCAGTTAATGGAATGGCCAAATACAATTGTCTGGCAATGGAACTGCACTTCAGTAATACAAACAAAAAGACACTAATTTACATTTCTGCCAATACCATTAATGTAAATTGGTTATTAGCTATTTATGCTAAAAGGCTGTAATAAAAATCATAAAGGTAGTTTTATTAACTACATTTTGCTCCATGAAATCCATGCTAGAAGGCATGCTTTGCAATGGGTTGCAATCAGGCAATATGGCATTTGCTCCACCTAACTAACATACTCGTAAACAAATTACTCTCCCTTTTTCTTTACTTTGCATTTTATAACACATCAATGCTATGAAGTTAATAGGACAATGCTTTTGCTATGCTTTTGTAATTCAGTTGTATTGTTCTTTATCCTATCATTCTCAAGCATATATTGGAAGGGGTAATTAAAGAAAAAATAGCATTTACAAACAATTATATTGCAGAAATAGCAAGGATGGAAATGTGTTTCAATCATTGCTTTTAAATAGGAATGTGGGGAATACTGACTACAGCAGAAAAATGGAGCAGCACCCGATCTGCCCTTTTGGTTTCAGTCTCTTCATGCATCTGTGGGAATATTTTCTTGGTTGCATGGGTCAGATTTTCCCTTATGTGGTGCTGTTATACCCATGCTGATGGAAGGAAGAGCCTATGACCTCCTTGATTTCTAGCACAGCCATTCCAGTGTCATGCTGTGTCACCTGAGCCTTTCTGCAGCACTTTAGTACTGGGTCTCCAAGTCAGGCATGAAGGCAGTAATGGCAAGAGAAAGGTAAGAGGCAAGTCTGCTGGAATGGGGAGAAAATATGTTGGGAATGGCATGCTCTTTGTAGAGAAGTCCAGAGGTACGCCATGGGACACCATGCCTGCCCTCTGCCATGTTGCATAAGCATCTGTGTAAGTGACAAAGAAAATTAAAATATTGCGTGAGGCTCCTGGTCCCAGACATGTCAGTTCATAATGTCACTGAGGCTAGACTTAGACAAGGCTTTCTTCTGGCAATAGAGCCATAGACAGCAACACCGATCTCCTACTCTGGCTCCTGTGGCCAGCAAGGTGTCACAACACAGGTTTCTCAAAACCCAACCCAGGAGAATGATCCAGCTTGACTCAGGTTGGTCCCACAATCCAGTTGTACCCATCCCAACCCAATCCAACCAAGGGTTTTTTTTGAGTGAAAATCTTCCCTGTGGCAGGATGATGTGCCTGTGTGTGATTCCTGCTTCCTGCCCTGCCCATCACTGCATCAGGTCCTTGAGGCAGAGGTTCTGCTCTGTTTCTCTCCCAGGAGGAGCTGCATTTGAATATTTGATGTCAGTTCCTTGGCAAGAGAGAAGATCCAGGATGTTTTGGAACTGAGGATCTATTTTGAGCAAACAAAAGGTGCTGCAGTGTGGTTTGAGGTTATCAGATGAACCTGTCTCAGCCACCTGCCCCTTTCAGGGCTAATGCTTCAGGCATCCTGACCACACCTCCTGATTTGGCTTCACCACCATACAGATGCAGTTTCAGTCAGGTATTTTGGTTCCTCGCTTACTCCTCTGACTGATGCTCCTTTGGGGAAGGTAGGATGAGAGAGATGATGGTTCATGCTTTTCATTTTCCAGAAATTAAGAGTTTATTTCAGACAAAACTGCAATATCCCTAATAGCAACTGTAAATTTGGAGGTTGGTTTCTTATTTCTGTAAAGAATGTATTCTGATGGATGAAAATATCTTCTGTTTAATGAATCCACGTATCCGGTGGAATTTCAATCTATCACATTGGAATTAGAAGTTCACATTAAATTATATTCCTAAATTATAGTGTAATCTAACCCAGCTATGTCTGATCTCTAATAGGCTGATGTTAGTTATTTTAAGGGGACTAGCTAGTTTGGAAAAGAGGGGGGTAAACTTGTTTTTTGTGCAAAGAGATTTATAAAGTTGTGATAACTAATCGATAGCAACCAGTTTTGTGTGTAGGAATCCATGTGAGGATGTATAGGAGACTCTGAGCATATACATTCCATGACACAAAATAGTCTGGTGCTCCTTTCATTTTAGTAAGGAAGATCAGTAGACTGTTTTTGTGGTGAGTTGATATCAGAGGCTGTTCAGCTGTCTGCATTCAGTGACCCTGCTGTGGGACCCCTCTTTGCGGGTTTGTGTTGGAAGTAGGGAAGGGAGTGCCATGCTCGCCTGTCACCGTCGCGACAAGGAATAATGAAACTCACACAAGGTGTTCCAGCATCTGAACAGGAACAGGAAAAAAAACCTTTATTTTTCAGACCTCAACATTTATAGAATTCTAAAAGTGACAGTGGATTGGAGAATGACATTGCCACCTCTCCAACCACACTGGTCAAACTAACAGTCCATCAAAATTCTCCTCCTACAGAGAAGAATGCAAACCAATCATTATTTACATGAAAGTGTGTGAGAAACTCCACTACAAGAATGTAAACATCAGAAGGCTTAGAGAAACTCAAAAGAATAGAGCAACACTCTCCTCTGACCACTTGCTTGGAAGTCAGCACTGGTGGCTCTGGCTGTAGGGTAGAGCGTGAAAAACAAGTTAATAATTGACCTATTGTCCTTGTTTTTCCTTCTCAAGACTACAGACATAGAAATGATAACATCTGTTTTTTCAAAAACTTCTAACTAATAGAATGTTTTTACATCTCTTGTTAAAAACAGCAGACATGGTAGGTCAAGGAATGAATGATTTGCTGTCTATTTTTAATGAGTATTCTTTAAAGAAAGAGAGATCAGATACCGCTAGGGATGATCATGCGGCATTCAGAAAACTTTGTGTATCAACCGCAACAGGCTGGGACTGCCATTTTTTGTATGACTTTTCAAGTTCACATAAAGGTTACATGGCTACTGAGATGAAAAACGCTCATCTGTTTTTTTTTCCACCACAGCCTTTTCCCATTACTAAAAATGAGGATTGTGGTGAATCATGTCTTCAGATGAACATCAAACACAAGTCCATAGTCTTCAATGAGCATTAAATATAGATGTGAATATAAATAAAGAAGAGGAGGTTATTATGTAGGAAGAAGGAGGATAATAGCTAGGCACAAGTCAGATATTTAACATGTGCTTTCTATTCTCTTGATATCCTACATTCTTTTATTTGGGGAGAAGAGGGCAATGGGTTAGCATGACACTGTTGTAGACTATAGGCTTTTGGCAGAAAATTAGGATGAATAGTTACTATTATCTATGAAGCAATTGTGATTCTGCTCTATCTCTGTAAATATCAGAATGGATATTTTATCCTGCTTTGTACTTACATGTCTTCATCCAGCAATATTTTGTGTCATAGGCACAGAGGAATCCCAGGGTTTAAATTTTCCTCATTCATCAAGGGGCCTGGTTGCAGAGAGCCTGCAACTGAACCTGGTCTTACCACCCTCATCTCTGCTCAAGACCTCCAATCTCTCTCTTCCCTCCAATCCCAGTGCAAACAGCTACAAGCAGTGCTCTGTTTTTCCTCATTTGACACACAATGTGAGCAGGTCATGTCTCTGATGCAGATTTGTTTAATCATGTCTGCTTAGCATGTTGCCACTACACTGCAGCTTTTGGTCTGCAGGGGGATTCCTGGCTGTGTCTTATTTGAAGACTCTGTCTCCAAAGGCCTCAGTGATCAGCTCATGTATTGGACTTCAAGACTAGTACCAGAACCTAATTCAGTGATTCTTCTCTCTCTGTTACATCCCAAAAATTCTGGATATAAATGCTGAGATCACTGCCTTGGCTGCATCCCCCAACTATCTGGCTTGTTGCAGATTACAGACTGAAAATTGGATGGTCTATTGATCCTCTATGTAAGGTTTAGGGTAGAACCTGAGAAATGTGTTACAGAAGGTAAATGAAGAGTTGCATTGTGCAGGCATTGCAACCAGGCTAAGGTCAAACTTAACACCAGCTAGCTTCCTCTTGGTAAGACGGAAGGTAAGGAAGTAAAGAGGCTTGTCACCCAATCACTCTTGGAATCTGTTTTGCACTGAAATAGCAACACATTTGTACCTTTTGAGGATGGAGTTGGGACATGTTTCCTGGTGACTTTGTGGAATTCCTAGAATACAAAGTTTTAAAGACCTGGTTCATCTAGTTAGTCAAAGTTAGAAACTTAACACTGAGATATAATGGAACAGCCTTCGATGATTAAAAGTATTTTGTAGCTCTAGGTGGACAGGAAACATTTTCTAAAACCATTTAACACTTTGGAAAGAGAATCAAGTGACATAATTCAAATACAACCCCTTTAATTAAGGCTTCCAAAGATAAAAACGGTTCTCTAGAAACTCTATGAAGATCTTTCTAGCAGAAAAAAGTCATAGTGACTTTTCATATACATGTCTTCAGTGGACGACTTTGCTGATCAGAAGAGCCCTTAATGATTGGGCTTAATTGTTACTCATCAACACCACTGCACCATCTGTCCTGAAGTGGTAATTTGCTATGATAGTTGTATAATACCACAGCCACAGTTCTCTTCAAATATCAGGATATTGAATTAATCATGAAGGGGTTTTCATTAGCACTGGGAAATACTGCCTCGATTTAAAAGACTTGAAAAAAAAAAATCTGGTCAAGGATCATTTCAACTTTTCAAGGAAACTTAAATGCATGTGATAAACTCAGCAAGGTTGCTGTGCCATATGCTGGTCCTCACCCCTCTGGGAATTCCTGTTCAAGGAATATTTTGAGTCTTTCCCTAGAAGTTCTTCTTGCTTTAAACTTCTCCTTTTCTTTTGCTTATGGTAGAGCACAGCATTTCCTTCAGACTTTTTACTTGTCTTTAGTTACGTATAAAATCAAAAAGATTGCTGTGTACTTTCCAAAGACTTTTAACCTGATCTGCTTTGATAATGACTCTTCATCAAAAGATGAAAATCTCTCACCAAAAAGAGATGCTAGTAGGGTTTTGAGGTGTCTCTTCTAACCTGCAGAGGAGTACAGAGTCCAGGCAAAACATTTACCAATACCTGCCAAAAGTTTTGAAGTTACTTTTGCAGACAAAGAAGAGCAGGTAGGGGAGACCTGGTAACTCCATGAAGAAAAGGATTATTTCAGCACACTGTGAGCAGGTTCAAATAGAGCACAATCTTTGCAAGTATGCAGCCATTCAAGGTATGTGGAAGTCAAGCATGCACATTCTGGGAAACTTCTCCGAAACAAAATTTTTGTTTCTGATTTGACTTAAAGATGTGTGTAGCTATCAACTACACACATCTAGTATAATGTATAATTCTAGTTTTAAAAAAACTTCACTGACTGTGAAATATGTGAAAACTCTAAAGTCTGGAAAGACCTCCAAGAGCACTCCATGTCCATCTCCTTCCATTGTGACTAAATGGGNTTATGCTTGCTCCTGGGGAGCTTCTCACAATGTCCAGCTTGTATCTAGCTGCCCTGCTGTAGCAGGCCCACTCAGTCTGGTCTGTTCCACCACAGGCACTGGGACAGCTGGTTTATTTCCTCTTTGCTGGAACCTTTTATGTATTTGAAGTTGAATTCCCTGCAGACACATTCTTGATCTGTGCTTTGGAGATAACATTCTCTGCAAGTGTGGGTCCTCAAGGCTTTCAGAAAGATGTTGGAACGCAACAGCTGTCTAAACTCTTCCAGCTGCTGCTAATAAACTTCTCGCTCTTGGCCCTGAGCTGTCTGATGGCACATGCTGTGAAATGTTAGGAAAGGAAAGCCCCTTTGGCACAGAGCCTGTCTTTTCTCTGCATGGATGAGAAGGACTGTGAACCTTCTGGGCTGCTGTAATGCTCAGTGTGTCTCTTTGTACTGCTACCCACCAGCAGTCCATGCAAGCCTGCAATTGTCCTCTTACTCATTATCTGAACACACGGGTGCTAGTCTTGTCCAAAATGCCTATTTATGGTCCAGCTCCCTGTTGGACCTTGCAGTTACTATTGAGGGTCAGCTATTGGCATTTTGAGTTCCAGTTTGCCCAGGAATTAAAATACAACCTTTTTTTCATTCTTGCCTTATCTTTTCTTTCATATGGTGGGAGATATGACAGTTTTTTCTGCCCACAGCCAGAAGAAATCAGCACTGTTACAGAGTGTGCTGAAAACCATCAGAACATCTTGTGAGCACTTATAAGTGCCAGGATAAAGTCTCAGCATCATCAATACACAAATGACCTTATAACAATGATTCCTTATTTAAATACCTCATTTTTAAATGCTTCTTTGTTCCACAGCTGAAATTGCTTACATTAACAGTATGAGCCAATTGCTTCCACCCTACTGATGAGACCAGGAGATTAACCTGGGAATAACTCCATGGGCAGTAGGATCACAAATCTGCTGACAGATTTAATAGCAATGTTTGTATTATGTGTGAGGAAAATCCTGGCATAAAAAGTATGTCTGGATGTGTCCCTACCACCTTATTCTTAAAGCCACTAAGAATGAAGAGTGAATTCACACTTGTGCTTTAGCTTTTCTGCTTGACTAACTGTTGTCTTGAAGAAAAGGGCTCATTGTCTTGAACTCTTACAGGCTTCAGTAAATATCCTGAGGTTTGAGAGATCCAGGCACCATGAGAGATAAACAAATTGCTGTGATTTCAACTTGGTGAGGACTTTCCCTGGAAGGATTTTCTAAAGCTTACCTGCACCTGCTTCAGAATAACAGAGCCTGGAGTTTGGAGTACTCTCATCATCCCCAGTAGCACAGCTGGGGAGTCAGTTTGCCATCCCTAACACAATCCTTGCTCTTTCTCATGTTTTCTCACTTGGCTTTATTTATTGGTATTTTTCTTTCATCATGTACCTCTTTTTTAAAAAAAATTTATTTTATTTTTAAAAAAATATTTATTTATTTAATTTTATTTTATTTAAAAGTCTCCTAAATGCCACCAAGAGTGATTTTCTGCAGAGGCCAAAAAGGGGGAAAGTGTATGCACCTAGGTCCTTTTATTTTACCTTTTCTGAAGTTAATGAGCCAACTGATGTGTAACTAGTAACACAGTTGCTTTCTGCACCCTTAAATTAGGCCTAATAATTATTAACCAGCTTCCCATGAAAATCTGAAATGTATTTTACGGCAAAGTCTCTTGAAAGCAAAAGACAAGAATGATCTGTTGTATATAAATTTATCTCTTCCCTCTCCTTTCTGTTCTCACTTTTGTATTATTACACTGTTAAGAACAAGATTTAAAACCATGCGAAGTCAGGACTTATGGAATTATAATGTCAAAGACATTTGAAAAAAGTAGGATTTCATGTATGGCCTCATTTATTTCAGCATGTAATGCTAAATAGAAGAATTTAGCCCATAGAGCCTTCCCTGAAAGATGCTTAGTTTCCCAGTGTAGAGTGGGAAATCTGTAGGGTTTGAGCACATGATGCTCTTCTGGCCTGCAAGAGGGCTGTTCCCAATGCCTTACTAAAAATACTTTTAAATATGTGCAACAACAGAAATATGCATTCCATGCCTAAGTCCTGTTCCTGCAATGCTACCAGTGAAGGGGAATCACTTCTGAGCTTCCTCTGTCAGGAACACCAAATGAGAGCTCCTTACCCCATACCTTGTTCTGCTTTTGGGAGCAGGACTGTGAGGGTGCATGTTTCCTGTGTCACCTCCCCTGGGTACAGCTTCTTCTGAATCTGTGAAGATGTGTGGGAAATATTAGAAAAAGTCTGTTTATCTCTTGTTTTTTACTGGTCTGAGAAGCTCCATGTAGACCTAAAGTGCAGCATAGAGAAAAAGTAGTAAGGAATTCCCATGGTTTTTGGTCTGACTTTTTGGCTTCTGCTTCATATTAGTGAGAAATGTCTCTGGGATTGGGTCTTGGGGAAAAACAACTTGTGTCTTGCTCTAAGAAGTTAAGACAGAGCAAGGAAGAGGAGAAAATGTGATTCTTTCCCAAGTCCCTACCTATGTGTCTGGTGCATGTCACTAAGAGCTCATGCTGATTCATTACCAGTGGAGGTCATGGAAAGGGAATGAGAACAGAAAACCAGGAATAGAAGTAAAAATTAGATTTTTTTTTTTCCTCTCCATGCATGAATACACATTCACTGATACTAGAACTGCTGTAATGTGGAACAGACATAGATTAGTTCAACCTCTTCCCTAGCATTTCTCATCCAACAGGATAACACACAATAGTCTGTGGGGCAAGGAAACTTTGGAGCAGGTGTGCTGGCTGGCTGGCCTTTTTTAGTACAGAGTAAAGCAGTGGGAAGGCAAAGAACCAAGGACACTGTGGAAGGAGAATGCATGAGTCAGAGACAAGCCCAGGCCTAAAATATGACTACAACTAGTGCAAACCACTTGATGGAGTCTGAATCTGAACTTAGGCATGGTTACCAATGACCATACACCTGCAGCCACTGCAGGCCCTGTTATTCTGAGATATTTTTTTAACTGCAGTAATTTTTTATTTCTTTGTGGACCCAAAGAAATACACAAATTTGCTTGGCTAATATCTCTGCTGGGATATATTCGGAACATTTAAAGAATCATCCTGTGCAACAGGGATCAGAATGTTCTTTATCTTGACTGCTGCTGTGTTCTTGATCTCTTAATATTCATTCTTTATGAGTGTCAATGAAGAATGGGCCTGGTGCCCAGACAGTTATAATCTGAATCTACATGGCCAATCTGGCACACAATATAATGCACTGAAGTGCATTTTCATCTTTCAAAGTGTACTTCATTTTTTGCTAGAGATATAATAGCAAAAACATCCCCAAATGATATAATTTCTAAAACTTGCCCTGAAAGTTCTACTTTAGTGAGGTTCTTGCAATGTTTTTTTCTTCATTGCTGCTCATATTGGCAGTATTTAAGTTTGAGTTTTAAGGAATAGAATGTTAAGAAACATTTCAATGCTTTGATCTGTTGTCCGACTAATCTGAAATGGAGCTTCCAGTGGGAACTCTTCTGTCTGACCTCAGGCTGACTCACTGCCCAATTCAACTTGAAAAGGTGGTATAGCTCTGTTAATTTGTCAGGTAACTGGGACAAGATTTGTGGTTGTAATCACACTTGAGGAGCCATGGTAATATATCCTGAAAATGCTCAGGAGCTTAAATTTAGCTATTCTTTTCAGTGAAGCTGCTTGGGTATTTGAAGTCCAGCAGGAGCTGATGAGTTTTTCAGAACTAGATCCTAATTAGCTTCTGAATTTGGTACAGTTCAAATAATTCCAGAAATAGTAAGCAAAAAGCATCTGTGTATTATGTTCCAAATGAGAATACACCTTTAAGTTTTCTCCGTCTAGCAGGATCCTGTGATACAAAACAGTCACATCTGTCTTTACTAGCATTCTCCAGGACATCTTAATGAGAATTAAGAGATGCATGTTTCCTGTGCCAGCACTACCCAGACATTTATTAACTGGCTGAGCTAAAAACTAGCCTTAGTTAGAAATAATGAAAACGTGAATCCAATGTGACTTGATGATCTCTATAGTTAATAGTCTCATTAGTGATGTAACTGTTTTAAATGATGGCAGAAAAACTCAATATGCACATTAATGTAACACATTGATAGATTATTAATTATACAAATGCTGAACTAAATTAGTTCTTTATATAATTCCAGGGAAGTCACATCATGCCAGAAATAAAATTGATCCATATTATTCTTGGTATGATTGTTATGACTAAATTAATGCTGGTTTACTATTTAAAAATCTGATGAAAGCCCAGACAGACTTCCCATACAATCAGAAAACCATATAATGAGTATCAGTTTCTTTTTAGGGTTGTAGAGCTGGATGGCCTCAAGAAGTTGTGCAACCCATTTCTTGCTGCACACAGAAGCAACTATGCCCAGGTTATTCCGGGCAGATGTTTGTCTGATCTATTCTGAGGAAATCTTGAATGATGGAGATTCCACAGCCTTTCACAGCAATCTATTCCCCTGCTTGTTATCTGTAACGTACATAAATCAGAGGACATTCAAAGATGCTGAAAGGCAGCAAGATGCTTGCTTCTTCTAACAATCAAAATATATTACTTACCTAATTGTGATGATTTGGGTATTGTGACCCTGATTTTTATTTGTTACATGTTTGCAGGTTTACTAATCAGATACATTGAGATAAAACTAAGATCAGGTTGTCTAGAATTACACTCTGGATAACAGTGTTACAATATTAATATACAAGCCCATCCAGAGGGTTGTTCTGTATTCTATCTTATTAGGCAGGTATTGTGCTGGGTCTTGTGTGAATGCCTCTTACATGACACTACTGATATTGCTGAAGAAAAAAACCCCTTTATCCAGCTAAAAATGAAGATTCAGAGGTCAGAATTTATCATAATTCCATAGATGGAATAAGTTAATTTTCTCAGTACCCATTAGGGAACTAGTATTGTGGTGCTTTAATGCTATCAATGTTTTATACAGAATTGCCTTGACTGTCACAAATATTGAAAGAGTGCCTAACTGATTGTCAGACTCCTGAAGTAGCATTGATTTTACTGCTGCAATATTCAGACGATGAGGTAATTGCACCTTATCAGCTTATTGAAAAAGTCTTGTAAAGCAGTCTATGGTCATGGACTTACCTAGCTTCCTCAATTCTTTTTGTTTCTGTTCTGGATTTTCTTTTTTTTTTTTTTAATCTTTTTTTTCCTGGTGTTCCATTGCATCTGTTTTCTGGAAAGTGGGATAGAGGTCATGACATTGCTCTGTGTCCACAAATATCACAAGGTAACCACTGTTGCTTCTGGTTCCTGGGAAAGATGTCAGTCTGGGGTAAGGTGCTGACAGATGTGGATTGTCCATGGTGCTCACCATGTCAGGCAGAGGAAGACAACAGGAGTTTAGCTCTGGAGAGAACTTGCACACACAGGCACTTGCACTCTACACACATGTGAAGTGGTATGCTACCTGCATGAGGTATTTATGCCAATGGGCTTTGCAATGAAGATGGGAGTTCTGGAAGTCACTACTGGTGTGAGAACAGAGGTTTGTTCATTCTGTGAAACTGCCCTCTCGTCTGGTGCTTGCACTGGCAGAAATGTTATTAAAGGACAAACTGCCCACGCTGATTCACAGCGCTCACAGCCACCTGACAGCACTGCACTGCATGCAATCTGATAGTCTTCTCGCCCCAGTCTGAGCTGCACATGCACAAGAACCTCCTCTATTTCTTGCAATCACCTATCTATCACCAACTGCCAGAAACTTTAATCTGATTACAACAATAAAACTCTGTTCTATCTCTGGCGCCTGACTCAGGTTTCAGAGCAAAGTAAAAAGTATGACATCATCCCTGCTTGCATCTGTGTTGGGTAGCTAATGAAATTACGTGAAGGGTTTGAAGACCATTAAAGTCAATGTTGATCCTTGTAATTATTAAGAGCACTTTCCAATTTACTGCACCACAGGGCAAGCTTGAAAGCATCATTTTTCAAAGGTGTGTGCATTGCACTGGATTACAGCAAAGAGCCCTGCTGGTGGTAGAGGACGCCGGCAAATGAGAGAATCAATTGTAAAATTAATTGGCTAAAAGTCTGCATAGCTCCTTTCCTGCACAGATCCACACCTCCCATTATTTGGTGATAATAGGCACTACAGTGACCTTGGCAAAAGAAAGCCCCAGGTTTGCTCTTGTGTCTGAGGAGTCGGTGGTTTGCAGAGATTTCCTCTTGCAGCCTACTGTGGGTCTGGGGCTGCATGTGGCATAGCTGAGCTCTGTGCAAGTGCACAAATGCCTGTCATTACTCCCAGCATAAGTCTGTGAGTCCTCCCTTTACCTGCTTCAGCAGGTAGGTTGGGATTTTTTTATTCCAAAAATTGATATTGACATTTTGAGGCTCAGACCAAAAATACTTTGATGCTTGTTGTCCACTTGCATGAAATGCCTCTGATCCTAAGTACTTCCACTTCTGTCACTGCCTGGGCTTCTCTGCTTTATGTGAAGGTGAATTCAAGCTGAATATAATAAGTACTGATACTATCAAAAACCTGAGATATTTTGTGTCAAAGTCTTTGTTCTCTTAAATGATTTAAAGCATATTGCAAAAAAATAACCTAAGGCATTCCCCAGAATATTTTGTTATCTGAATATTTATTGCATTTTATGACATTGTTTCTTCAGTCCACCAGATAAAGGAGGGACTTACTTCAGGTGGTGTAGATTTTTCATGAGCTTTATGAACAGCTAAATCTGTTCTCTGTATTTTAGAACTTTGAAAAGTGGAAGGAAGAACTCTTTGCATTGGTTATGGAATGAGCAGAATGAGCCTCTAGGGATCCCTGGATTTTGCTTAGGAGATGTTGTCCCTAGTCAGGCTCAAGTTATACAGAAGGGTTTTACAGGCAATGACAAATATAGAAACTGCTTAAGTCACGTGTGAGCTTTCAAAACCAGCCAGGAAGGTGGCTTAAAAACTTGAGCAAGCACACAAAGGTTTCTTTAGCTCACGAGCTGTCAGGCAGATAGAGGCAGGGAGGGATGCAGATGTCTTCTCTGCTGGATTTTTTAGGGTGGATCTGCCCAGCAGTTTGACAGTGTTCCAGGGCCCAAACTGCTGCCGTGTTAGGCAGTGCTGGCAGCTGGACTACAGTCATCTTTGCTCCTTCAGTAAGTTTACCACATACTAAATGGTGTCCTCAGCAGAGAGGAACAACCAGGAGTAGTCTAGATACACCTCTACCATGTCCTGGACTTGTTGATTCATTTCCTCAGGTGTTCACTGGCACCACAAGGCAGAACAAAGCTGCATTATGTCTTTTCAACAGGATAGTTTTATTCATATGAAGGCAGTTCCCAAGTTCAGTGAGAGGAAAACTGAGGGAGAAGTCTCAAAGATGCTGTCCTGCTAGCCTGGTCATCACACTGATGTTATGAGCTTCTCTAAGAATCTGGCATAGCTCTGTAAACTGTTAATACACAGCAACAGGTCTGAGGTAAGCATACGGGACCACTGGAATTGGAGAAAAACCTTTTATTTCACACTATCAACTGTTTACTGGTGGAGCTGAAATGCCCATCCATGCCTTTCCTTCCTGACTCCTGATGCATTCATGAGGAGAGAGGAGACACATCCACAGGAATCCTCATGAAGACTTATTTCTGTTTCTCAGTTTTGCACTGCCTTGTCCCACCAGGCTCACAAAACCTTTGTAATGGTCCCTACTGTCTAAGGAGTGGCTGGGGAAATGGTGTCCTCCCTAGAGTGATTGATGGTGCCTAGTTTTCCAGAGAGGCCATTTACAATGGTGGAAATAGTATAATCAGAATAATTGTGTCATTTGAATCTCTTCTAAGTGTTCCCCTATCAAATTTTTATTTTATTTGAAAGATGTATAGCACCAGCCTTAGTGCAACAGAGCAGCATCAATTAATACTGGCCAGATAAGGAGATGCATAAAGAGACTGCACAGGGAGAGATGGCCCTAAGTAAACAGAATGGAGCTACAAAGAGGTCTGCCTCTCATGGAAAAAAAAAAAAAGATAGTCTTCTTTCTGCAGATATCCCAACCTCACAGTTGCTAAATACAAAAAGAAGAAAGGATAGAGGGAAAAAATTAAAATAATATGTGCTGCCCCTCAAGAGCATTTTTGCTATCTGTAACATCCTTCCTAAGTGTGAATTTGTAAGGACACTTGCTTATGATAGGATTTCTTACCAGGTACTTGCCATCCAGGTCCTGGAGCCTGAAGGCTCTGTCATGGGCACAGGTGGGTGTAACTCCTAAAACAGTCAGAGTCAGCATGGTCAAAAACAGTGAGGTATACTTTCCTAGCTAGAAGCCGTAGATTTTATTTCTTTTTAATGCTGGAATTCCACTATGGAGATATTAAATATTATGACTGCATTAATATTAGAACCAGTGTTCTGGAAATCAGAAGGTTCAGTGAAATGATGTACTACACAAGGCATTTTCCAGCCCTTTGCACCACCATTGAAGACTTCTATATATTTTGTTCCCTCATTTTCATACATATTATATTGCCCATCAGTGTGTTGCCAAGTGTTGCAAACCAGTGAAAGTTCATGGGGTTCTGCTTGGATGCAAAGATCAGACTACAAACATTTGTAGTGCTGAACCTTATCTCTTTGAAATTGGGAAGTTCCTTTTGAAAACTGCAAACACTAATATTCCCATTTTAGGAAAATGTCTGCTGAAGTACTGGTCCATTTGCCAGTGTAGTAGGACTTCAGTGGTGCCTGCAATTCCAAAGGAAAGCCAGTCACTCAACTAAGAAATTAGAGAAAATCTATTCAGAAGAAGCCCCCATTCTGTCCCTTAAAAAAAAAAAAAAAAGAAAAAAACCCCATAATCTGCAAAGTCTTTAGGTTAAAGAAAGCACCTATCACTGCAATGAAATAATGAATATGTCTCCAGAGCCGTAGCATGCTACATTTGTCTGGACATTTGGGTAAATTTCTGACAAGCCTGACTAAAGTGCCTAGAGGCAAGCACTGCCAGAAGGAATTGCAGGCACAATAGGTGCTAGCTTAAAGCCCAGCTGAGCATAGCCTGACAGCTAAGTCTTTCTGGGCTTTGAGTGTTGGGGAACCCTTCAATGCCACAATACTTTCAGGGCAAGCTCATGGCTACACTTTCCTGTGGACAAGATCTTTCTGGGAGATGCAGGAAGGTAAGGGGGTGAACAGCTAATTTTGGTGATTTCTCTTCTCACCTTCCTTAATTAGGGAAGAACAGAAGAACTCAGGCATTGTTTGGCAGCCTCCTCAAGTGAGCAGCTCCAACATCCTGCCTTGCCCTTGCCAAGACACTACATTTGTCAAGGGCAAAAATCCTGATTAAAGATCCAGCTGAGGCTGGGTGAAGTAGCTGAAAGGTCTTAGGTTAGGACTGTCTTTCTCTGTCAGTTGTACTTCTTGTGTTCAGTGAAGATCAGTGGATCATATGTTCCCACCCAGCCTTAGGGAGAGCAGCTACTTTGACAGCAGCCTTCATTGTGCATATAAGGAAAAATTAAAACTGTTGATTTAAATATATGAGTCTACTCCAGAGTCAGGCTTCTCAAACAGGGATTCATGGATTACACAACCTAGTGCAGAGTTAGCCTGTGGTGGTAACTGGCTACCCCAGCTGCTGCTCTCTATAACTGCCACTGTTGGCTGTGGTATCCTGCAGAAATATTTAGGAAATTGCTTTATAACTGCATCTATAGCATGAATCAGCCATCCAAAAGTCAGTTTGGAGTTACCAAGGGAGCTCATGAACATTACCTATAGCAGACCCAGGTTAACAGACCTGTATTTTGGAGTCTAGAGACTCTGCTCCCAGAAGACCTTGAGATATTGAGGTGGGTTTTTATACAAGCCCCTGTGAAGGTATCTTCTTGTTTAAGGCTAAACAGAAAGGTACAACCTGTGATTCAATCATTTTTGATAGTCAGCAATTTTATGTTAACCAAGCCAAGAAACAAGCTGCTATTTTATCTTCTTCCCTCACTCTTTCCTCACATTTGTGTTTAACCACCCATTCACCTACCTATCATTAATCTTAAATTCAATACCAGGCCTCCTGCTAGGTGGCAAGATTTCACTGATAGGTTTGTTTTAAAGAGCTTGTTCAATAAACCTCTATCAGGATCTATTTTTTTAATTGCCAGCTGCCCCCTTTTCAAAATGCAAGAAATTTTTCTTCCCACATTATTGTTGCATCTTAGTTGAATGGCAAAAGAAAAGACAAAAAATAAAAAGGCCCAACTAGCACAAGGTAGAAGGATATTTTATAGAAATGCATGGATGTAGTGGAAAACACAATTCCTTCCCCTGGACTGATGCAGTTTGCATTTCAAGATTTTGGAGTCAGGTTCCCCCTTCATGTCCATCAGCCTGTGGGCTGTAGAACCATGCTTCAATCGCAGTCTAACAAAGTGCAAGTTTTGTCACAAGTTAAATAAAGAGCTTCAACTAATTTACAAACAAAACTGTGATATATTTCACTGGCTTACCATATTTTAACATTTGCTTTGGAATAATTTACTGCCTATATATTGGGTGTTCTATCTATACAAAACCATATTGCTGGCTGTTAACTTACAAAAAATAGGAGAGTGAGAAAACTTTCTAATTTCTCATCAGTGTAAGAAAAGATAAGAAAAAAAATTTAACACATTGGATAATAGCTTTCTGAACAGAATTGGATGTTTGCAAGAAAGGAGTCCTAGGCACTGATCCCAGGCTCTCTTAGAGGCTAGAGATTCCCAGTTTTGGGAATAAAAGACTTTTTAAGAAGCATTTAATATAGGCCAGATTCTGCATTAGTCTCCATAGCATGGATCTGGCATAATGGCATTAGTGTTAGTGGTTTTGTGTGAGTGTCACTGGTTCACAGTCACTGGGCAGGCACCATCTACAGCCTGGCTCCACATTTCATAGTCACAGTACAGTGATAGCTGAGGAGTGAGTGAAAGGCAGCATATGGCCAGTACAGAAAGCTGTGCTTACACTGGGAAGTGAACAGTGGCTTGTTCTGAAACTGGTTCAGCAAATCTCCTGGGAAACACTCCTTAATAACAAAGGGCTCCATGAAAGCTAGACATACTTCAAGGAGGAAATCTTAAAGGTGCAGGAGCATCCCTGTGTACTGAAAGATGAGCCAGTGGAGAAGACTGGCCTGGCTGAACTGAGAGCTTTTGAGTGAATTCAGGGAAATAAAGAGAACTTTTGACCTTTGGAAGCAGGGGTAGGAAGCTCTGGAAGAGTACAAGGATGCCATTAGGTCATGTAGATAGAAACTTAGAAAAGTGAAAGCTCAGCTAGAGCTCAATCTGGTCACTGCTTTGAAACATAATAAAAAGTGGTTTTACAAGTACTTAGGCAGTTAAAGGAGGTCCAAGGAAAATCTCCATCCTTTATTGAACATGGGAGGAGCATTGTTACCAAGGATGAGGAAAAGACTGAGATACTTAATGCCTTCTTTGCATCAGTATTTTACAGAAAAAACTGATATTCTCAAGGTAGCCAGCCCCCTGATCTGCTAGACAGGGACAGGGAGGACAAAAGACCATTTGAAATCCAGAAGGAAGCAGTTGGTGACCTTCTATTTCACTTAGATACTCACAAGTCTCTGGGACCAGATGGGATCCAAGGATACTGAGGAAACTGGTGGAAAAGGTTGCCAAGATGGTCTCCATGATTTATCATCAGTCCTGGCTAATCAGGGACATCCCAGGTGACTGGAGATTAATCAATGTAATGCCCATCTACAAGAAGGATCAGAGGAGGATCTGGTGAACTACAGTTGTAAAGCTGACCTTGGTGCTGGAAAAGGTTGTGAAAACCATCATAGTGAGTGTCATCACACACAAGGCATGTACAGGAGAACCAGGGAATCATGCCCAGCCAGCATGGATGTGTGCAAGGCAGGTCCTGCCTGACCAACCTGATCTCCATTTATGACCAGGTGACATGGCTGGTGGACGAAGGAAAAGCTCTAGATATTGTCTACCTGGACATTAGTAAAGGTTTTGATGCTGTCTCCCATGGCATTCATCTGGAAAACTGTCAGCTGATGGCTTAGAATGGTGCACTGTTCACTGGTAAAAATACTGCCTGGATGGCCAGGTCCACAGAATGGTGGAGTTACATCCAGCTGGTGATCAGTCATCAGTGCTATTCCCCAGGGGCTCAGCATTGAGGCCAAATTATTTTCAACATCTTTATGAGTGATCTGAATGAAGGAATTGAGCACACTTTCAGTCAGGAGAGCTCTGCAGAGGGATCTGGACTTGATAGGCCGAGAATACAGATAAAGGGTTCAACAAGGCCCAGTGCTGGGTCCTGCCTTTGGGTCACAACCCCAGGCAGCTCCACAGGCCGGGGCAGAGTGTCTGGAAAGGACCTGGAGGTGCTGGTGACAGCAGCTGAACATGAGCCAGGGTGTGCCCAGGTGGCCAAGAAGGCCAAGGGCATCCTGGCCTGGATCAGCAATGGTGTGGGCAGCAGGGCCAGGGCAATGATAGGCCCTATGTACTCAGCAGTGGTGAGGCCACACCTTGAATCTGTGTCCAGTTGTTAAGGAAACATCCCTGCTCAGCCATCCAGGAGCCACTCTGTCAGTCACTCTCGCACCACCTGAGCTGGGACTGAAGCCCAATCTCAGCTACACACCCCACACCCACACAGCCAGATCAGATTTCCTTACCGGCCCAACCCCAGGTTTCTCTTGGCAGAGTCTCGGATGTCCAAATCCTTAAAATAATTGAATCATGGTGTAGTAACAAAATAACAGCTTGAGCTGGGTGCCTCTGAGGAAGGACCCAGAGCAAAGGAATTTTATACCCTCAAAGCCAAAAGGCTTTTATACCCTCTCAGTGTAAACACAGGTGTCATCAGGTCCTGCCATGTCTCAATGTCCCCTCACCTGGCAGGGCCACAGATCCCCAGGCCCCCTGTTTTTCAGGGTTGGCAGCTCATGGCCTCTTGCCTGGGGCTCTTGCCAGAGCTCAACCCAGAGCTCAGCCTGCAGCTCTGCTGCAGCTGCACCCTGAGCTACCTGCACTGAATGTGTTCCTCAACACTGTTTATGTGCCTCACAAGAAGCAGGACACTGAGGTGCTGGAGTGTGTCCAGAGAAGGACAACGGAGCTGATGAAGGACCTGGAACACACATGTGAAGTCCTGTGAGGAGAGCTGAGGGAGCTGGGTTAGTTTATCCTGGAGAACAGGAGGCTCAGAGGACACCTTATTGCTCTCTACAACTGCCTGAAAACAGTTCTTCATTGAAAGGGTGGTTAGGCATTGGAACAGGCTGCCTGGGGTGGTGGAAGTGTTCAAGAAGCAGCTAGACATGGCACTTAGTGGACATGGTGGTGATCAGTCAAAGGTTGGATTCAATGATCTTGGAGGTCTTTTTCAGTTTCAATGATTGTATAATTCTTTGATTATACACTGTTTCATTGCCATAATCCTTCTGTGGTAGAGAAACTCTTATCAAAATCTCACAAAGATGCTGAAGAATAGACTTACCAAAACCACAATTTTCAAACATTGGAAAATATATTTTTGTCTCAAATCGGCATTGGGTTGTTTCAGTTTGGAACTTTTTATTTCAGAGGTAGCAGAGGAACTCATCTGAAATTACTCAGAGTTGTATCTTCAGTTTAATCAACTCAAATAATCAATTTTGGGTTAATATAACTTTAATATTTTAATTAATCAAATATTTTGTCTTTTTAATGAGAAGCATGTTTGTCCTTAATATTTCTTGGTCAATTAAAAGGTGAGAAAAGCCCCTGCAGGAAAACTTGTAGGCATCTGCCTAGTTTTGGGCAAATCTAGAAGTTTTTTCAGCCTAAACCAGAATTGCTTCAATACACTACAGCCAAGGCAGGCACCACTTACAGCAGAAATGTGGAAACAGTCAGTTTACATCCTGCATGGTGCCTTTTGCACCACTGCCCCTTTGTAACACTTGTCTGGTGGCTGTTGGCAAGGCCTGGTTCAATCTCCAACTGACAGAACAGTGTACGACAGAGGTCTAGGTGGAATAGTGTCCTTCTCCCCTAATTTCTTTCTTTCTCTACAAAAACAACGAAAAACAAACCAAACCAACCAACCAACCAAACAAACAAAAAAACCAAAACAAAACGGAAACAAACAACCCCCCCCCAAAAAAAGCCAAACTGAAAAAAAACCCAGAGAAATTTGGTTGTTTTGATGTTTTTTTCACCTAAGTACTTTCTGCTATAGGCATGTCAAACATTTTGAAATCTCTGTCACTTTTTATCTTTGAATTCAGAGAACTTTTGTCTGAGGTAGTAAAATCACTGGCTAGCTAAGCCTGTTATTTAGTGGAAGAGGATTAGTTTTCTTTTGATTATGAGAATGACCTTATACTGAGCATTTGACAGAGGCACGTTTTTCCTGCCATCAGCCACGTTTTCCACAACTAATCTGCTAAACCACAAGATGAGATTTTATTTACTTGTTTTCTCATAAGATAAATGAAAAAGTTTTTAGAACTTGGTTCTCCTTGGGTTTGTATTAAAACCTTACATCGAAATTTAGAATATTTGACAGAAACATCTTTTTGGCTTAGCCTGAGCAAGCAGGAAGGTAGCAACTTTACTAAAAAGGAAGGGAAAATGGCAGTTTCTTACTATAGCAAAATGTACCCTCTGAGCTGGTTTCTGACCTCTCCCACTCCAGATTAATCACCCCGGCTCTTCAGAGGAGTCTGAATTTTTATGTGTGTGATGGAGTTTCTTACCCCTATCTTAAAAAATGTGAATTATCTTTCTAACTCAGTTTGTCCTAAATTGAGTCAAGAGAGTTGGCAACTTCTTATCTGTCTGCGGCTTCCCAAACTTGGACACCGCAGTGCAGATGTCCCTGTCTGTATGGTTTGCTCGCAGCTCATGCATGACCAAAGGAGGTGAGTGGGACTCCCAGGAATGTGATTCATTCTGTCTTGAAGCACAAGCATAGATTAGCTCAGATGAATCACTGCCTGAGCTGTGTTCAATCACAGCTTGAACCACACTGGTAGCTTCAATTGTTCTGTCCAAATGTTGGTGTCACACCACAAAAGTCCTTGGAGGGTGTTCACAGTCCTGATGTCCTTGGGGACCCAGGGTGTCCCCACACCCCACTGCCCAGGCAGCATTTCAGCCATTGAGGGTGAGGAAGGGGCTCCAGCCATCCTCTCTGGTGAGAGCAGGTGCTGGGGACACATGGACTGGCAAGTGTGCCTGTTAGAAGATGGATGGAGGAAGGAAGAGGATGAGTGTCATGGCTCATCCTGTGGTCAGGTGCTGCTGTCCTGACTGTACAGCCAGTGGCTGAGCTGCAGCAGTGAGAACTCCTCTTTCTCCTGCAGCTAGTGCTGCCAGCCTTCCTCATGGTGGTTGCAGGAAGACAGCCAGAGAAGGGATGCCTGAGCTGCTGCACCTCAGAAGGACTGTGTTACTGGTATGATACGACAATACAGAAAACCTGTAAATACCTAATTTGAAGAAGGAACCTGAATCTCCTCCTGTAGGACTGCCTATTTAAACTGCTTCCCCATTACCCCTAATTCTTGTTGAGATGTGGTATAACCTATTACAGCATCTCCAGTTTCACCCTGTGCAGAGCATTCTCATACCTTAAGCATAAAAGATGACTTTAAAATGTAAGTTTGTTCTATATCTGCTGTAAATATCATATTCTTTCAGCTAATGGAGGATTTTGCATGGCCCATTTCATCTCCCAAATGTTAACCTTCTAGACAAATTTAGCTATGGTACAAAGGTTTCATGTTGAGAAGGATTATTCCTTTTAATTTCTTCCTGTTCCCCCTTTGCAGCAGGAGGTTTATTCTGTAGTGCCCATTGTGCTCTGGAATATTCTCGCTCCAGGCTATTGATAGATGTAGACAAAGAAATGACCATTTTCTCAAGGGTTCATTGTGATGGAGATTTGTTTGCAGTGCATTGCTTGAAATGTATTTTGCCAGTTGTTAAGTTTAAGTTTATTTTAAGAATTAGCAAGCATTTACTTACTCTGCCTTGACCGTCTGAGGGCAGTGTCCCCTTATACTTGCTGGAAGTGATTTGTCTGGTCACTGCAAACTGTCTGCACTGCACCCACCCTCTAAGCCTGTTATTCAAAACTTACGGTCATCAAGAAGAGCCTTTCCCTGAATCTTAACTGTCTTGGACTTGAGTAGATTTCACTCACTCTCTGGGCCAGAGTGTCTGTTGCTATATGTCTTTATTGGCACCGAATCCATTTTGGGGCATCTGATTCTCCCATCTAGATCTTGATCTAGATGGAACCACGACTGACCTTCAGGTCAGAGCACTCATAGACATCCAACATAGATTATTGGAAAGTGCTTTTTGCATGATGCAGTTTATGCTTGGGTAGAGCATGACCCTGAGAAGAATATCAGGTTTTAAAGACCTCAAGTGACAAAGAATCTACAGCAGTCTTTGATTGTTCCATAGGCAATCAACCTTGCTGTCATAAAATTCCATCTTATCTTGTTTACTAACTAATATGCTAGTATTAGATTAAGAGATAACATATTAGACTAAATATATTTAATAAATTCACATTCCATTGGATAATCAGTTAGTCTGAATATGTTGTTCTTGAATTAATTTTTTCTTTGTTATTAGTGCTGATTGTATGTTGTGGAGCACAGCAAACCACCAGACCTTCTTTTGGAGGTTTTTATTAATTACATGCATGCAGGCATCTCTCTCTTTTCCCTTTATTCTATTTCATCCTGAAACAAAGCCTCCTGTATGTGGTCATAACAGGAGTTTTGGGTAGGAAGGAATGAGAAATCCTGTGTAAGGGGCATCAATGAGAAAGGAATATGGACCTTCTTCAATGGGTAGTAGACACTTTCTAGATTTCTTCCTCTGGACTAAGGGTGCAGAGGATGGGGATGATGGGAAAACATGGAAGACAACAGAATGGTGGTTTATACCAGTTAAGAACCTGACCCTGTGGTCATGCCTTATTCCACCTAGCTGTGGGCAACTGAAGAGTGGCATGATTTTGTTTCAACCCACATACAGGTGATGAAATACAAGAAAAGATACGTTTATACAGACTTGCCTCATAGGGCTCCATGTCTTGCCTGGAGTACTTACAAGTTTCTCTTTACACTATGATGGAAGCCTTTGCAATATGATTTATTCTGGAGGGAAATGGCAGATTATATTGATTTTGGGGAGGTAACAACAGAGATAAAGTAATGAGGCAGCTCCCCTTGATCTTTATCTAGCAACAGAGATATTACGTGGCCAAGTTCTAGATAAATGTCAAGCAATCAAAGATAATTTTGGCAGAAGTGTGTAAAAATCCCATGATCAGCACAGTAATCCCAGCATATTAGTAGTTTGTTCACCACTTTAAAGTGTTAAATGTCAGGATTCCTTCTTTCATGATTGGCATTGAGAAAGCTGAATAGTGACAGTAGAATACAGAGGTCACTGAAATTCAGGCATTCAATTAAACACCAGACTACCAAAAGAGTGTTAAGGTTTTTTAGGCACTAGTAATCAGCTCTGGGCATAAAGGGTGATTCTGAACATGCTGAAGAACAATTTTGAAAATGCAAAAAATTTTCAGGAAATTTGCTGTCCTTGCTGTCACTGCCATGATCTCATTGCAATTACAGAGACAGGGTGGGATAGCTTGCATTACTGGAATGCTGTCAGGGGCAGCTACATGCTTTTTTTTAGGAAAGGTAGGCCATCAAGGCAAGTTGGTGGATCTGTTCCTTATGTGAGAAAGCAAACAGAATTTCCAGAATTGGCAGAATTATCTGCCAAGGGGTGGATGAAAAATGGGTTAAGAGCTCATAGGTAAAAATTAAGGGGCGAGCTTTTCACCGCGGGTTGCTCTGCAGGGCAGGGGTAACCCCTTAGCCGCCGTGACAGGTGCACGGCTAGCCCAATGCTTATAGCACCCAAAAGCAGCTCCCAGCGCAGGTAAGCCTTAGCAAGCAGTAGTGATTTCAGCTCTTAAGCTTGCTAGGCCCTCACAGCAGCAGATCACGGAAGAGAGAGGAGAAGAGGCGTATGGGATTCCACAGATGGTAGCCTTTATTCGCATCTTCGGTGACAGCTGTCTGCGAAGGGTTCCAGGGACGTCTCTTCTCACTAACTGGGCAAAAGTAGGGGTTTTTATAGGGTTTAGGGGGATTGGAAACTGTCCAATGGTAAGGGTCAAAGGGAAAGTAGCCTATAGCTTTACAGATAGATAAGCAAGGGTCTGAAGATGGAAGAGGGACTTCTTTTTGTCCTAGTCAGCATGACTTGGCACTTTAGGCTGCTGACCGGCAGGGTCTTGCAGGCCTGGAGCCTGCTACACGAGCTAACATGGGTGACACTGCTGTGTTTGTTACAGGCCATCTGATCAGGAGGAAGAAGTAGATGAGTCCTTCTGCAGATATCTGGAAGCAGCTTCACAGTCAGAAACCCTCGTTACTGTGAAGGAATTCAGTCACTCCACTCCAAGACAACACAGTGAGGCACACACAGTCCAGGAGGTTCCTGCAGAGCATTGATGGTAACACTTTGGCACAGACAGTGCAGGAGACAATGAGGAGAGGTGGGCTACTGGACCTTGTACTAGCAAATGAAGGACTAATTGCAGATGTGAAGGTTCAGGGCAGCCTTGGCTGCAGTGACCATGAGATGTGGAGCTGTCTGGGTCTCCACATCTGACTGAGCTTTGTTTCATGCTACTACTCTCATCACTAAGTAGACCTCCCTCTTGATCAGTTGTGGTTTAGGTATTGTGCTGCCCAATTCAGTGCTCCACAGAGACTCTCCCAAACCAGATGCTGATCTCTCGCTCCCCCTTTTCCTCCCACTTCCTGCTGCAATGGGATCCAGTTGAGAACTACAGGCACAAAAGGTGAAAATCAGGGGTTGAGATAAAAACAATTTTGCTAGAAACAGCAATGAGATAAGGAAACAAACAGTAACAGCAACAGTATTAATTACAGAAGTATTACAAAATGGAGGGTGATTCACATGCAAAAATTCTGACCATGGACCCCAAGAAAAATGAACAATGATAGGCAGCTTTCCCCCTTCCACCATGTTTTTTTGACTGGAAGCCATGCCCTTCTTTTCAGAAAGCAAGGAGAACCCCTTCTCCCTGCCCTTGGCAGTGATGTGAGGTGGTATCAAATAACATTAAGGTCGTGGTTGACTCTAGGATGGCTAGTTACTGATGATTTTCCTACTTCATAACTTTTTGCTTTTCATAACTTTTTTTTTTTTTTAACTTTTTTGACAGTTCTGATGCTCTTACCATTTGGCCTGTTCTCTGGGAGATGAGAAGTCAGATGCAGTATTGGCTCAGAAACAGAAGTTTTTAACCTCCTTACCATGAGTTATGACCCATAAAACCATAAAAAGGTGAAGATGAAGAAAACCTCAGGTAATGGTATCCTTCCAACAGATGACTTATGGTTTTTTAAGGAAAGAAAATAAACAGAAAATTAAGGATGAAACATCTTCCTGAAGGACATATTGAAACACTTTAGTAGAGCATGTTACCTGCATAAACAGGATAGAATAGGATGTGTACACTGACAGAAACCACTGTGTTCTTGGGACTGCACACCATCCTGCCGGTTTTTGTAGCATCTGGAAGAGAAACAGATGAAGGTGGGAGGACATGTTAGACAGAGGCTATTGTCATGAGAGAGAAAGCTCAGACATTCTGCTGGAGTGAGGTAGCAGTACAATCTTTCTTCTGTGACCATCATAGAGAGTTTCAAACCAAAAGCTGTGGAATGGGGTCATGAATTTGCCAGGTAGACTGATGTCTAACTCCTTGGAAAAAAAGTTAATCATGTTCTGTCTTTACTGTGAGCTGTTCTTGGCAACTTAAGCCATATCCTGGAGAGTGTGGAGGGGAGAAAGTGCAGAGTGGAGCCAGTAGACAAGTGTGTTACAGAGTTTGGATTGTACATGCTTAGGGAAGCTGGTCAGTTGCACAGGAAAATATTTGATTGCTGACAAAGAGCATACAAAATCATGATGCTTATTTTTGAAAACCTCATCTCCTCATCTCAGTATTTCTTTTATTAGATTTTTTCTTCAGATTATAGTGACAATAATCCTTCCCAGACATTGGTATAATGGTTGCAGCTTGATTTGTCACTTATTTATGTGGCAGGTGGAGCTAACTAAGGTGTTAGGAAAGAGAACTGCTTTCCTGCTTGGGGTCAGAAGGTAAAACACAATAAACTCTATTTTTTGGTTTTATAGGTCTTTGTTTTTATTGTTGTTTATAGACATACCTGCTCCCCAAAGTAACTTTGGCTTATTTGTAATTTCCTTTTTTTTTGACTGGTACACAGTATTTAGCTATTCAATTCTCTGATGTTCCAGCAAATAGACAGGCATTTTTTAAAATAAATGTTCTCTTAGACTGTGCATATTTTTCCTTCTGTTCATTTCTGGATCTGCAAAATGGAAAGAGATTTAAGAGCAGCCCAAATTTATTTTGCAAGGAGAAATATGTTTGCCATTCTTTTTTTTCCCCCATGTACCACAGTATTGTTTTTTTCATTTTATTGTCTCAAAGCTGATGTTAAATGTGATTATTTTTTAGGGTATGCTTTAAATTTTCAGTATTTCTTAAGCATTTTTCCTACATTATAGAAGTCAGAATCCATTTACTGCCATGTGACTGATGTTCACCCATGTTACTTAGCTGGATGGTTACTAGATATACATGTATTTCATCTGTAGTACCCTAGAAAAACCTTTCTCCTCTCTCTGTCGTTGTCTCATTCCTCATTTTCATGTCTCGTTTCTTACACAGCCTCAGCCTCTGTCGGGCACTCTGTCAATGTTTGAACCAGTTTATCAATTTAAATTAAATTAGCAGGAGGTCAAGAGGGAGGTTCGAGCACATTTCATGAAAGTAGAAGATCTGTTAACAGATGGCTGCACTGACAGTATTGGCCACACTCCTGTGTCCTCCTGCATGCCCTGTGCAGCTTCAGGCACAAGGAGCGGTTGCTGTCCTCAGACCTGAATTCTGTGGTGATTCCGAGCTGGCATGCATCACTGAAATGCAGCAGTGATGCCAGCAAGCTCTGTCCTGTGCTGTCAGTGCAATTGTCATTTCTTGCCTTGGGCTGTAGCTTCCACAGAGAAGAAGCACTGTGCAGGGAGAAAGAAACCCTTGGGGAGAAAGTGCAGAATTTACCAGCTGGCATTGTGCTAGGTCTGAGTGGACGGGTGATGTCACTGTCTGCCGTGCCCATGCCAGCTTTCAAGCTACTGACAGATGCCTCCCTCATGGAGCAGTCTGTTGTTATGAGAGAAACTGCAAGGATCATATGACATTACACTCTTTTAAAAAGAGAATTGCAAGAGCTTCTACCTAGAAAGCTAATCAGCCCGTGTATCAGAGAAGTGTTAGGGCTAATTTGGAGCAGAATATGACACTGCATACCAGTGGTATAGCATCATAGACACACTAATACACCTTCAGCTTGAGGCTCAGATGGCTGGAATTCACATACACAAAGTGACTCTGCGCTCCTCTGCTCTTGGGACACAGTCTTGAATGGGCTCTGAAGCCTCTATGTCTCCCAAATGCCTTTAAAGAAAAAGTCCCAGGCGTGAAGGGGCTGTGCTACTCTGTGTCCCACAGTGTGCTGCCTGTAGCTCCAGCAGGGGAGGCTCTGGGGAGCACGGTGTGCCCAGGGCCCTGTGCTCTTGGAAGGGTGGCAGTTTCAGACTGCTAACATCTTGGGCTTGGGTCTGGCCAGCCTAGCTCAGGTGTCTGGCTTTGCCACCAAACTTGCATTTAGATTTTATGCCCCATATGAAGCAGTCTTGCCAAGTGTCTGTGCTCCCTTCCTACAGAGTGGACAGAGAGGCAGGAGTCTGTACCTTGGAGCACTTCTGGAGGCTTTCAGAAGACCTGATTTGTTTGCTCCACAGAGCATGGATCTTTACTACTTGATTCTGCTTTCTTAGGCACCTTATAGTTGAGGGTCTGGTGGGTTAGGTGATTTGGGTGCTGTTCTCTTAGTTCAGACATCGTTTTGCAGACTAGCAATTGATAGGCAGGACTGTGTGCGTGTGGCTGCAGGGCGCTCAGAGGAATGCCTCAAGACAGGTACGTGCACTGCTGAAGGCACCGCTGTAGGTTTGGCTGAAACGTGCTCTCTCATCCCAGGCAATTTTCCTATCACCTCTCCTGAAGCAATGCCTTCGCTGGGCTGTAAGGAAGCCTCCAATGTTTTGCCTCACCACAAAGTCTGTTTAATAAAAAGAATGCCGTGCACACTTGAGTGGCTCCAGGTATGCCTAGCAGGATGCTAGCTGCTCAGGTTTTATTTAATCCTAAAGAGTAGGAATGAGTTGAAATTTCTAGCTGACTGATTTTCTTATTTTAGAAATCATCGCACCAGTATGAACAAGAGGGGCTGAAAAAGCAGATAAAAATAGCAGTGAGATTTGCTTATTTCTGCTATTCTTGCTAAGATTTTATGATGTGGTTTTTAGTCTTGATTATATGCCTCAAGGTAGAAAACAGGCTAAAGCAGATTTTTTATCAATTGTGTACTGAACTTTACATTATTTCCTTGGTTGTATTGTTGTTTTTCAGAGAAAATTAAAAAGAAAAAAAAATTGACACTATCACTTAGCAGATAGCCTCTCTTAGTAAAATGATCTTATCTGCTGTGGATTCTAATGTTAAGCATTCACTGCTAGAAATATTACCATTATTTTTCATTCTGAATCTCTCTTACTAAAAAAGTCAAAGCACACCCTATTTATTGTCCAATTTTGAAAATTCATGGATTCACAAATTCATGCATGAACTTAAATATCTACTTAATTTTCTGAATGCTTTTTTACCCTTTTATGAATCACAATACTTAATTTAACTGTGCTTTTTAATGTATTTGTAGATACTGCAGTTTGATGAATACATAATGAATAAAGTCACTAGCAGACTTTTCCTCATGTTTCATGTCACCTAACAAACAAGTTTTAGACAGTATTTGTTTGAGGTTGCTGGAATGAGTAAGTCTGTGTAAAAACCATAAGCTACTGAAAACCTGAAACCATAAACTACCTTTTGGTTTAGATTGTACAAAATGCTAAATATCAAGGGAAAATTAGAAAAACTAGACTTATCTTACAAGAATGACATCTGTAAAATATGTTTTAATAAAGAAATTTGAATCAAAATTTAATTATAGCAAATGTTTTTTAATTTTAAAAATCTTTTTATTGCATCAGCAAAAAACTATGACAAAACAAAAAGTAGACTAGAATCCAGAATTAATCTTACAGAAACAATAGGTTAATGAAGCATGAAAAAGTGGTAGCTAAGGTCCCTCTACTTGTGAAAACCAAGCAAAGGTTTTCCCTCTGGAAGGCAATGATCAGGAAAATCACAGCATGAGGATATTCTGACCAGCTTAAATTTTTAGTGGGTTCACAAGTAAATATCTTCACAGGGAGAACTACCTTCCTGTATTCTACATTTCTCACTGCATATTCAGTAAATTAAAGGACTGAGTAATTCAAAGTAATTCAAATTCATATTTTCATCAGAAAAGAGGAAAAGCATTGGAAATGTAGAGTGTAACGGATGACATGTACTCAATAGTGATAGGAAAGGGGAAAGGGGAAAAAAAAGGAGCAATACAAAGATTATACTTAAAACCTACAGTGTTAATGGGAATCAAGTCATGGTGCTTTTTTTTTCTTGGAAAAATAGCAATTTGTCTTTGGGTTTGGCAGAAGAGCAGCTTGCATAAGAGCAAATAATATTTGAAAGTAGAACAAGCCGACATGGCACCAAGTGAGATAAATGCTTAGCTCATAATCATTAACTCCTGGCCTAGCTACTGCTTTGCATTGCCAAAAAAAAATCAGGATTTGGAGATGAATTATATGGGCTATAAATAATAGTTCCAAGATGCAGCATCAGAAAATAATTGTGACTTTATTTGCCCATGATCATTAAAGTGCTATAAAAACAGAGAAAAAAAGAACATCTCCTCTTGGGAGCCCTAAATCACAGATTTGTTCTGGTAACTACTAATTTTTGCTGCAAAAGTAGCTAATGTCCTTGTTATTCATGAACCAAGGGCCTGCTTCTGTTGGCAATCTTTTCCATCACTACCTGCCCGAACAGAAAAGTCCTGCTGTTCTTAGAAGGGAGGGAAAGTGGTTGCAGCATCTTCTGGATGACAGATCAAAAGTGTTCTGGACTTCTGCCCCAGCATGAAGCTGATCTACTGTGCAAAGCCATCTATTTAGCAAGATAACCATCTGGCTAGAGTAGGTTTGATGAGGTAATGGTTTTATTAATTTCTTATAGTAAGTAAGATGAGTAGACAAGGCTGCCTGTGGCATTCAGATATGAGTATTTCATCTTTACAAAATCACCTACCTTCCTTTCTGGTGCAAAACCCAATGATTTTCAGTGTATCAAAGGAGTTTCACAGTGCTTCACAGTGAGCATGGGAAGGTCCAAACTTGCTTTTCACATCTGCAGAAAAGTCACTTTTTAATCACCAAGACTGAAGCAAGAAAAGGCTATTTGCTCCAGACTCCTCTATTGTTTCTACACTGGAAGACATTGCATGCTATCTGCATGTTCTTCTAGCTTTGTTGAAAAATCCTAAAGATTTGTTGCTCTCAATCAGAAGCTATCACTTTCCTTGGCAGCTTGTCTGAAAGTTGTCCCCTACACTATTTAAAAATTATGACCTATTCCTTGGCTACATTTCCATCTTAAATTTACATCTACTAGTTTTACCTGTGCCTTTATTTTGAACATAAAAGGTGCTCTAGGACTGAGCATCTGCACTGCCTAAAGGAGTGAAGCGCTTTGCTTTGCTAAGTGTGCTAATCAAACTCCTGAATCTTTCCCTGTGCTGCTCTTCTTCCAGTTCTGAACTAATTTATATAACTTTTACCTCCAATATCTGTAAGTTTTCAGTGTATTTTTAGAAAAGAGGATGCCAAAGGTAGACAGAATTGCACTGGGAGCAAAGCTGCTTGCAGTAATGGAACAACAAGTTTTTAAATTTTGGAAGAGATTTTAAGGTAAATTCAGATTCCATAATAGCCTAAGTAGCTAAGTAACTGTGGTGGGTTTAGTGTTGGCTAAAGGTTAGTGCACTCACTAGAATGTACTTACTTATTTCTTGTTGTAAGATAGGATTAGGAGAAATGCAAAGTAGGCTCAAAACTTTAAAAGGGTATAAAGAAAAAATTATTCACAGTAACTAAAAGAAAGAGTAATAAGAATCAGAACAACACCTTCAGAACACTTCTTCTCCCCCTACAACCTTTTGCTTCTCACTGACAAATTTTTTAGTCAGTTTACCACGTTTAGAATAGTCTTTCTTTAGGTCACTAAAGGAGAGAAGTCTCTCTTGTTAATGTTATAGAGACTTCTCTACAAGAAAACAGGTTTTTCGTGGCTCTTAATTTCTACGAATAGCAGCTGCCTGGAAAAAAATTTGCGATTGCAAAGTCTTTCTCCTTTTTTCACAGTTTTTCCTACAACTACGTAAACTTATGAGGTACTAGTTTAAAGATGAGCTGTTCGAGAGCAAAGGTTCTCCTCATTTATCTCTAGAATTATCTTCATCTCTGAGAACAGAGGTCTTCTTCTTCTTTCCCTGGGGGCAAAGGGTCTAATCACTCTTCCCTCTTTCTCTGTTCAAACTTCTCATGGGATCACAGCTACTTCAACATTCACTTACTTTAGCATGGAGGCTTTTGCTTACAATATGAACAAGTCATCTCATACCTGCAAGCGTTATGAGGGAAAAAGAGTCTGATGTATCAACTACATTCTTTTGCATAGCTTTACAAGGGGATTTCAGCTCTAAAATTAAGGCATCTCCTCATCTCTCCCATCTGGGACTTGACTCTTTCTTCACTGACCTTGGTGTCTTCATGTTACTCCTCTATGTCCTTGCATTTTTCCTTTTCTCTCACTTGAGGGAGGATTGAAGCACTGAAAGAGTTAGTATGTCATCTGGGCCCTGCAGATGGTCACCTGCCCCCGCTGGGCTCGGTACCTTTTGGCCGGAGCTGCGGCTGGGCTGGGGGAGCGGCGAGGGTCTCAGCAGCCAGGCCAGAACGCAGCAGCCAGCACAGCGGGGCTGATGGCTTCTTCTCTCCCCTGCCTGGTGGGATTTGCAGGCACATCTCAACAGTGGCAGAATCTTGGCCGAGCTGACCCTGGCCTGGGCCTGTTTCTGAATGGACTTTGGCTTGGCCTGGGCCTGGCAGCAGGGCAGGACTTAATGTCAGCAAGATGTTATCAGACATGGCCAGCCCTACCTTGGCTGGAGACCCCAGAGCCTTCTGTGCACGGCCACTGGGCCGGGAGTTGGAGGGGAGAGCCTCTCTTTCTAGGTGCTGGGAGGGAAAAAAGAGAGTTCTTGGGTTTCTTTCATCTTTAACATGTTTTTCACAGAGGTGTGTATAGCTTTCTAGTGGTTCAACAGATTGTCAATTCCCAAAACCAACTGCTGATTGGTTTCCTGTCAGACACAGAGGAAACCACCAGCAGCCTCTCCCAAAACATCACTTCTGTGAAGCAAAACCAGCACAGTAACACAAGCTAAGGAAAAGGAACTCATATGCCTCTAAGGGCATGGTGGTCTTTAAGAGGTAGTAACTAAAGAGGTATGGTAATCAATCATGGGCAACATTTCTTGCACATGAAATGGGAGGAATATTGTAAAGGTTGCTACCAAATGATATAAGGGCATCCCCTTTTTCAATATGCAACAATAAATTCTAATGACAATGCCCAGTGTATCCAGGATTATCTCATGGGCATGGCTGCAGGTTCTGCAGTCTCTGATGCAGAATGGCCAACACAAACATGGTCAGTAACACGAGTGTTTTGTCTGTTTCTGTGCTTGCTTTACTTTCATCTCTTCACCACTCTAAGCTTTTCATAATAAGGCTTCATTTGCCCTTTCATTTTACTTCTTTGATCTTCCACTGGAATTTATATTGGAAAGAACCAAACCCAAATGAACCACCCCAGGTAAGGAGTGAGCATTGACAAACACTGAATTCAAGAGGGACAGAGGTCCTCTCAGCCTCCAAAGAGCTCATCAGATCGCTCCTGAAGATCATCAGTAAATCATTGCTTCAGAATGTTTGAGCTATTATCAGAGCTTGTCAGGGATATGGCTGAGGAGCCATGAGTGATCCTGATCTTGGTTATTCTTCCTTAATTCTTCCACCCCAGTCTCAGCAAAGCTGGAGGCTGTTCCTTTGTACATGGTGAATGGATTGTCTGCACCAGGTCCTTCCTGCACCTCTGCATGGCGACTTCCTTAGTCTTGGGGTCCAACCCAGACTGGGAAGTGTGGGAATCCTTAAAATCAGAGGGTTTTGGGAAAGGTGCAAAAGGCAGGCCTCAGAGACAGCAGAACTGAAATTTGAGCTAAGCAGTAGCCATAAGATTTGTCAGTGGAAAAATTATATACGAAGTAGAAAGTAAGGATAAATAGAACAATGGTCTGTGTATTAACACTTGGCTTGAATAACTCCTTAGGCTACAGAAGAGTATATCTACCACAATATTAGGAAATTCTAAGCTTAATAATGGAGCTCTGTGCATTGCATTTTAATGCTTACAAGTAGGTATTGTATTTGAAATAAGCAAGCATTTTTTAAACAAAATGTATGTGTGCTTATAGTGGTTAGATAGAACTACTGTCAATATGCTTTTGCTTTGTGTCAAAAAACTGATTGGTCAAAAAACTTTTAAGTGAGTTGTAACACTGAGTTCTTCGTCTGCTGCTGGGGACGTGAGCTGCTGGCATCTTCCCATTGTCATAATCATGTAATGAGACTGATGCTGAAAAATAAACAGCTCGAGATGTGTTCCTCAGCACTCCCATCCCGTTCGTGGTTTGTACATAGACCCTGGCCAGCAATAGGGCAGGACCACAGACAAGCTGTGGCTGGGGTCACTGTGTCCTGGTGACACACCAGGGACAAGAGCCATGCACAGCTCTTTGTGTGTGCTACACACAACCATCACCCCCTGATGAAACCACAGCAACCTCTGCTGCTGCAAGAGGGCACACTCAGCTTCAAGGCATGGAGGGATTCAAACCAACTTTGGATATGTTGCAGTGGTTAGACCAAGGAAAGGAACACTTCCAGAGACATGTTTCCCCAAATTTTCCTAAATATGATTCTGAACATATGATTCATGCCTTACTCATGTGTTAAATTTAGAGCTGCTGAAACTCAACACTTCCAGAAAACTTGTTTCAGCAGCTCTGTGGGGAGGCATTTCAGTTTGAATGGGGGCAAGGATCAAAGCAAGGTTTATCCAGACAAACACATGGCAGAAAGAGTTACAGAAAAGTTGTAGCCTGTTGTTCACGCCTGCGGCCAGAGGAGTGAAAGAGCTGGGGCCAGCATCATAAAGGCAGCATGGGACAGTTATGTGTTTTTTTCTCATGATAGAGACTTTCTCCTGGAACAGATAAAAACTTTAATGATGGTAGAAAGGATGGTCACAACTTGGAAAAGCTATTTAAAAAGATAGTATTGCACTTGTTGGCATGTATTGAATAAGCTGATAGAGAAAAGGGACTTGGAGCTCTTATGGCAAAATCCAGTGTACTGCACTGCCATGGTCAGTTATGGGATAAGGAGAAATTTTGAGGCTCTCTCAGGAGCCAGTGAGATAAGAGCCCTGGCTGCCATACAGGTGTCCCCATGTGTTGTTGCTGGTGTGACCTGCTCTGCAGGATGTCTGTGTGGAGGCATGGCTTGCCTCAGAAGGATGTGCACCCAACACCAATGGGAAGGTGGGAATTGCATTCACTTTTAGAGTGTGTACCATGGGAGTCTCTGATGTGAGAGAGGAGTCACTGACAGGAGCAAATGGTGCACCATTCTCCAGCTGCCTGGTCCTAGAAGGCCAAATTCCCCAATAACAACATCCTGACTCTCCAATCCCTCCTTGGCCTCAAGGAGAGTGAATGCTCTTTTTCCTCCCTCCCTCACTCCCTCCCTCCCTTTCTGAGTCAGCTGCTTCTTCAAGGATCTGCTTTTCACAGTTCTGTATGTAGACTTCTCACAACCCTCTGGAAAAGGTCACTTTCCTCAGAGATAAAGAAGGCCACTGTACACATGTGCCATGCTTTGCTGCTGAGCAAATGCTTTGGAGCTTTCTATTAAAAGCTTTTATCCATGGAAAAGAGTAGGTTGCTTTTGTGTTACACTCACTTATGTGGTCACACTGGAGAGGTAGGAGAGGTAGGGCACACACACAAAATAGTATGGGCTGCTTGCAAATAAATACCCTTCAGTGAGTAGCTATTAGTAGTGTAAACATTCTTCCTAGAGGCAACTTGAGAAGAGGATTTGGCATAATGTAGGTCCCTTGGTACATGCCAGGATCCCTGGAGCTGTTCAGTCATGTCACTGCCTCTTTTACTGAACCTTTCTCTGGCAGCTTCTTGAGGAGACGAGGTTGCAGACTCACCCTTACCACTTCCCTTACCAGGGTTTGAGTTTATCCTTTCCATGTGCTCATGGCCTCCCCTGACATTGTTTCCTCTACATGTGAAGAAAAAGCCATCCTTGGGTGGCAGCTGAGCTGCTCTATCTCTTGCCCCAAAGGCAGCAGGGTGGGTATGCACCTCCCCTTAAGCATCTCATGGAGGGTGTGTGGAGAATATCACTCAGCTTCTGCATCTGCCTAAATTCAACAGTGTCATCTCCATTTGCCCTCAGTGCCACTGCTTGCTGCAGAGATGGGACAGCCCAGACAGCCCTGTGGAATGGCCCAGGGCAGACAGAGGTGCCCAGACCCCCTGGAGCCACTGGGGTCCGTGCTGGAGCAGCCAGGTATGCGTGGTGTGCGCGGCCGCGTGGCAGGTGACCCCTGCCAGCGCAGGGATTGAATGTCTTACAGGCCTTGGGCACCCAGCAGCTGCCCTCAGATGCCCTCAGACACTGAACAGGGTCAGCTAATGGCAGAAATGTCTTGGGCTGGCTTACACGTCGGGCTGTGGGATATCTGATCCGTTATCTCACATTTCCCTGCGGGAACCAGGCACACGCACACCAGCCTCAGTCTCACCCGGACGGCCAGCAGCAGCATAGAGGAGCTGCAATCACAGATGTAAACACAAATGTGGCTGACCTCTCCTGCACCTGGCTTGAAACAAAATCACATGTAGCTCTCTGCAGCCCTAAGGATGCTTATATTTTTTATATACACATTTTTCTTTTTTTTTTTTTAAAGTGCAAAATAAGGGACAATGTTCCTGTAGCTATTCTTCAAAATGAAAACCTTGTGAATTAGTTACAGAATCCATGCATGCTTGCAAAAGTTGAAATAGTTTTAAAATAGCACAGATCAGTTCTTGGGGATGTAATTTTAAGTGCCTCATCAAAACTGCCAGGGAAAACCCTGAGAAATAGACTTGTCCAGTTTTCTTTTTCTCTTCAGAAGTTTCTGAAGAATACTACTTTTCTTTCAAAGTGTATTTCAGCCCTATTTTTAGTCTGCTCTTAATACGGGAACTTCTAACCTACAAATACTGAATTTGCTGTATTGCAAAGCCTTTGAAAGACAGAACCTGATTGCTTAATTTCTGGAGGGAGATGGCTATTTTATCTGTAGATGACAGAAAGGATGTAATTGTAATATCACATTTGGGGTATGAATTTTCCAATCCAAGTTTTAATGGTCTTGTGTAGTTATTGCTTGTGATATAACTCCATTAGAAGTTTGTTTCTTTAAAATATTATGGAACTGGAAGACATAATGCAAAGGATGTTCCATTAAATCTCACTCTAACCTCTTTGGGGGGATTTCTATTGCTGCTGTTCTAAAAATGAGCATATTAACAACCAGATTATGGGCAAGGCAGAAATTTATCTGTTCACCGGATTACTACTAAAATTATTTGCAAGACAAAAGTGTACATGGTTGGTAGAATACCCAAACAAGAGGAGATAGAGTTATTATTCTTGAAAAAGAAATAAAAGCTGTATCCTTCAATTTTTTTTTTTTTTAAATATGAAAGTAAAGTTCTGATCTGAGTGATGCTAAATCAGCCTGCTCCAGCTGGGAATCTGCCCCATCTAGTCATACTCAGAGGGATGGACATTAATCTATTATTCAACTGCACAAAGTTCAGTGGAATAACTGTTCTCACTAATTGCTAATTGGCAAAATTGCTGGTGCTTATAGGAGATATTCTGGTAACAGATAATTAAACAACTAAGTAGTTGAAAATGTCAGGAGAGAAAAATGATCTTTTCACCTCACTGAGTTCATTTTTAAAACTGTGTCAGATGAGCTCACTTGGCTCTGTACAGCCAGCCTGCAGCTCTGCTGGGGAGGGGTGCTATGGCCACCAAGCACATAGACAGAGGGCAAAACGAGGGAAAACACATTTTCAAGATCTTTCTTCAGCAGTTGCCATTCATGCTCAAGAGGAAAGTACAAATCCACAACTGCTGCATGTAGCTCTTGCTTTGATCGTCACTTGCTTTCTGGGTGAGAGATGTTGTTCCCTCCCACAAGCCACATCCCTGTGCTACTGAAACTGGAAAACCCCTTCTGTCTCTGTCATCCAGATATAGTCCTAGAACCTCTCCTCTCTTGGGCGGAGCAAGGGTGGACAAGTTGTTGACTGTAAAGAGGAGGAGAAAGCGCTTCTCAACCTTTGCAACATGGATTAGAGGGAGAAGAGAGTTCAGGCAGCAAATGAGGACAGGAGCCACAGCACATTATTTTGGCTCTCCACCATGTTTGCAATTCATATCTCGGTGTTCCTGGGGACAGCAAGGGACCAATCTCTGACCCCTTGGAGCCTTGGGGCAATGCAGACAGCACCTCACCTCCTGGTGTTTCAGCAGCCTCTGGGACAGCAACGTGGACCCAGGCATCAGGGTAAGGTGGCAGCACTTTGAAAGCTGACATATCACCCCAAAGCCTCAGCACCTGCTTCAAATTTGTCACCCTTTTTGGGATAGAGTACAGCTGGATTCCTTGTGCTACCTCTACCCCCCTGCTGCAGACCCAAGAAGATTGTGCATATGAAACACTGGATGCCCTCCAAGCTCACATCTTTACTGGCAGCAACAGGGTGCTTTGGTAGCTATTTCTGCACATCATGAGGATGCCCTGAACTGTTCTCTCTCTCAGGTGCGAACCTGTTCCTGTTTGGACCTGTTTGTGGTATCAGCCAAAAGCCCCTTGCACTTCCTTGTAATCTAGATAGGGACGAGTGGACAGTATTTGATGTATTTTGCTGCTACTCTTTCTGATTGTGTGTTAATGAGTTTCCAATGAAGAGAGCAAGGCTCCCAATGAATAAGCCTTGCATCCTTACCTCCCAGATGTTATCCTTGTGGGTATCACTGAAATTCACCTTCCCCTGCAACCCTGGCTGCCCACCCTGTGCCAATGGCAGGCTGATGCAACAAGGAGCACACATCTGCTCAACAGTAACTATAACAGTGTAATGTGATATTGCATCAACATTTGTCTCCAGGATGGCCACAGGAATCCCAGCACACCCTTGCGTGGACGCTCACGTTGTACAGAGAGCGGTGCCACTCAGAACCTCATACTGGGATTTGAAACGTCAGTCTGGTTGACTGGAGACCATTGACATATAGCTGGAATGAATTTTCCTCAAGAGTTTCAAATTTGAAAGCCTTTCAAGTTACAAGGTCATAACACAGAGTGACAGATGTAGTATATTACAGGTGCACTTAAAAATTTAAAATTAAAAATACTTTTAAAAATTTACAATTAATTTTAATTAAAAAATATTTAAAATTTAAAATTAAGAATACACTTCTTCTGTTTTGCTCACATAAAGCCAATTGAAAAATCACCCTCACTAAGAATGAAAAAAAATCTCATCAAAAGGAGTCCCCTGCCAAAACTCCTGACTCCTGTAATGCTTCAAAAGGGCAGATGAGAACCTGCTGGCTGAGTTGAGCAAAAAGGCTGCAGTGGGCTTTAAGTCAGACCCATATTGAATCTCACATGAGTAAGACACAAGACAGTTTTCTCCAGGGATGACCACAGTGACTTTACATAGCTCCTCTATTTAATCAGGGCTAACTACATGGTGTCAGAATTTCTTCTATAAACAGAATTCTTTGAAAATAAATTAATGGGCTAGGAGGATAACACATAAGTCGGTGGACATAAGAACTAGACTGCAATGCTGGGACATGGCAGAAGATTTAAAGAATTAGCTAAATACATGTATGTCCAGTAGATGAGAACAGTTCAGTAGTCAGAGACTATTTTACTTACCTACACTAGGCAGAGGATGAATGAACATTCTGAATTCTCAGGATCCAGGGATCAGGAAGCTGCAGGACAGACCAAAAGCGTGGGTACATTAAAAGGGGATTTCTGTGATGACTTTAGAGTGAATGGCAAGTTCAGGTGTCCACTATTAAGAGCTTCAGCTTTTGTCATGTCCCACTATTTTTTGCCCAGAGTGGGTGTGCTGAATGTGCTGTACCAATAACTGCTGGGCTGTGACCGGAGCTGAGTGAAAAACAGGCCTTGTAATTGTAAGTAATTGTGTGGTTAATCAAAACAAACAATTATGGGAAAACCATAGGATAAAAGACAAGAAAATTTTAAGAATCTAATTAAAATAATGCCCAAATGCTGGCTGATACATAAAATACATCCCAGTTTTGTTTTAACATTGCTTAATTCTCAAAATTTGTTTTTTTTTTTTTTTTCATTTTAGAGAAGGGGACACCTAGATCAGTTTTGAAGTGGAGCACAGTGTTACCAAAGAAGAAGTAAAAAAGTTTTGTTCTTCAACATCAAATGAAAATCATAAAATCATAGAATGGCCTGGTTCGATGAGATCTTAAAGATCATCTTGGTTCCAACTCTCCTGCTGAAGGCAGGGACACCTTTCACTAGGTCACATTGCTTCGAGTTCTCTTGAACATGGCCTTGAACACTTTCAGGACTGGAGCATCCACAGCTTCTCTGGGCAACTTGTGCCAATGCCTTACAACCCTGCCCGTAAAGAATTTTTTTCCTAATGTACTCTCTTTCAGTTTGAATCCATCCCCCTTGTCCCTCCATCCTGCCACTGCATGCTCTTGTGAAAAGACTCTCTCCATCTTTCTTGTAGGTTCTCTCCAGGTACTGGAAGGCCACAATTAGGTGACCCTTAAGCCTTCTCTTTTTCAGGCTGAGCAAATCCTCAGCCTTTCCTGATAGAGGAGGTGCTCCAACCCTCTCATCATCTTCTCAACCCTCATCATCTGGTCTCCCTCCAGCAGGTCCCTGTCCTTGCTGTGCTGTGACCCCAGAGCTGATGCAGCCCTGCAGGTGGGGTCTCAGCAGAGCAGAGCAGAGGGGCAGAATCCCCTCCCTGGCCCTGCTGCCCACACTGCTCTGGATGCAGCCCAGGACACGTTTGGCTCTCTGGGCTGGGAGTGCCCATGGCTGGGTCATGTCCAGCCTCTCAGCCACCAGCACCCCCAAGGCCTTCTGGGCAGGGCTGCTGTGATCTGCCCATCCCCAGCCTGTGCTGCTACCAGGGCTGCTCTGACCCAGGTGCAGCACCTTGCACTTGGTCTTTTTAAACCTCATGAGAATTCCATGAGTCCTAGAGTTCATCCAAGATCCTCTGGATGGCATCCCATCCTTCAGATGTGTCAGCTGCAGCACTCAGCTTTCTGTCATCTGCAAATGGTGCAGAATTTCTCAAAAATATTCCCAAATGTTAAAACTCACAAAAATTTTGAGCTTTGATATATTGTGCCATTTTTTTTTCCCTTGGAAACTTATCAAGTTTTGACCCAATTCTTTCAAAAATACATATTTAAGCATTTCATTTGTTGACAAAAAAGACTCCTTCCCCATCTAAATTAGAGTTAAAGCTGTGAGCTGCAGTCCCATAAGTTAAGGCTCTCTCACTGGGTCTGGAGCAGGCTGGAGCAGGCTGGTGTCTTGTCTTGACATAAATTCACCAGTAAGCCTCATAACTCAGGGAAGTACAAAATTGGTTGAGCTACATGGTTGTAAAAACACAGCTGTGCAGTGGGGAATCAGGCATAGGCTGCTAATTCACACCAATGGGGAAAAAAGTAGGAGTTTAAAGTTAATTAAAATTAAAGAAATCCCTCTAAATTATGTCTGAGGATGTTGGAATGAAAAGGACAGAAGGTGAAGGAATATTTAAGGCCTTCTGTATGAGGGAATTGAACCAGCTCTGGTAGAAGACGGTAAGGCTTACCTTTGGCCTCACTGTTTTTCTTGCTTCTGGGGAGACTTAGTCATGCAGGGTCTGCTCCCAAGATGCAGGCAAGGTCTGCAGCCCTTGTACCCTGACCTCAGGCAATTCCAGCTGAGTTTGTGCATTGCCTGGAGCTGGGTACTGGAGAGGTGTCCTGAATGCTCCTTGCTGCTTGACAACCTACTGGCAAGGGGAAAGCCCCAAGCTGGCCCCTCAGCTGCTCCAGGTGTCCAGAGGCCCTCGAGGAGGAACGTGCTGCAGACTGCTGTAAACATAGGGACAGGGAGCTGGAGATGGAAAGGCGTGGGGGATCCATAGGATGTGAGAACAGACCAACACCTGCCACAGAAATGGATCCCACAGCTGGTGGGGCATGAGGGCAGAGGGAACTGCTGGAAAGGGGAGGGGGAACCTCCATCTGCAGGGGAACCTGCAGGATGGGGGAAACTCCATTTGCAGGGAAGCTGTGGGGTAGAGCATCTCTTCCTATGTCCCCCCAGCACACAGGTGTTATTTTCCTGCTGAGGTGATGCCCTCTGGCAACAGCCCTCATTCAGCAGCTTCTGCCAGAAGGGGCTTTCTTTGTGCAGGCTGGAGAACACATGAAATTTGCCCAAGTCCTTCCTAAGAAGCTCAGTTTGTTATTACTCAATCGCTTGGCAGCATTCGCCAAGTTATGCTCTCATTTAAACCCTGCTAGAGTCCCACAGATAATGCAGGTTTATACTCTGCTAATCTGAAAGTGTTTGATCCCATTGTTTCATAATGCTATGACTTCAGTTTTACAAGTTCCTGGGGGGAAGAGCAAAAAGTATTTGTATTTACTTGGTCTGAGTTTTAAGTGCATTTTGCTGTGGTACCTTAAATGAAGCATCTTTCAGAAGTGTTGGTCTCTCAGATCAATATAGTCTATTCTGTCTGTGAATTGTGACCTAGCATCCTGAGCCATGCAAGACCCATAAAGCACCAGTCTGTAACAGCTTTTCACCTCAGTGACTCTAGCAGCCAGAGTATACAACCATGTTATGCACCACGTCAGTCCCGACTTTCCAAAGGACCCAGCAGCCGGTCAGCCCACCTGTTTGTGGGCTGCCTTGCTGACACTTCAGTCAGTGGGTAATTCACTGTCTTCTCATGACATTTGTTTTTTCTTCAGGTGAGGCATTACAGATCATCATCTCCTTGTTTTGGCACAAGGAATCATTGACAAAATCCCATGAGTATATTTTCAGTGAAAATGTCTGGAAATCCACTTTTTTCCAGCTCTTATTAATGACTCTTTAACAAAATAAAGTGATTTTTTTCCTTCTGTGTGTAGCAGTTTTACATCTAATGTGGTGTAACCTTGTCACAACAGCAAAGTGTAGCAGACTTGTCACATGCATCTCTTTGGGAACATTAAGAATTAAAAGTCCTTGGACCCTAAACCATAAAACTTCTGCCTGTGCAAGTAGACTACTAGCACCAGAAAAATTCACCTTGCAAATATGGAGATGACAACAGCAGGTGTCAAGTACACATGGTGACTTGTTCTTCTTCCTAATGCTCCGTTTTCCGGCTCTGCAATCTAAAAGGAAAAGAAGGAAAGGATAATCTTTTACTCCAAGCGGGAAAGAGATGTCTGGAAGGATTAAAGGATGTCCTGTCTCCTGGGTTCTGGTTATGCCACTAAGCACACATTCGTGATGGAAATAGTTGCTGTTGCAATCTCTCTAGAAAATATGCTACAGCTGTAGCAGAGAGCCTTAAAGCACCAAACACTGATCACACAATATAAGTGAAAAATGGAGCAGAGAAATTAAAGCTCTCCACTGAATAGAATTAGTTTAGAACAAGAGAGGGAGTTGAAATTTAGTCATGGTTGAATGTTTCCCATTTCCTCTTAGCACTTGCAACTCATTTTTTAATTGTGCTTTTGTGGAGAGAGGTATTGGAATTCTCCAAGGTTTTGGAATTATCCTTACTTTATCTTGAGAACATTTGTCTGGTCCCTTCATGACACAGACTCTAACCTTGCTCTGGATGCACTGAGATGAAATGTGCTGCTAATTTCATGGCTGAAGTCAGAAGAGATACTATCTGCTCAGTTCCCTGTGTAAAAATTGCTCTCTAATATAAACCTCCTGGAATTCTGCTTTTGTGTCCTCAAAATTGGGATGTGAAGATCCACATGGGTGTGCATGATCTCTGTAGGCACTGAAAAACAGAATACTAGAGTTTCTTGATACTACATAAAATTTTAATAAGAAATTGAGTCACATAAAGCTTTTCACTGCTTTCCCCTTTTGTTCTTAATATGTGTTCCAGACGTGTCTGTGGAATCTAGCTTGTCAGTGTATGTAGGTACAATCTGATTCGTGTTGACATCTTGTAAAGATCAGGGAGGTGTTTTTCAGGAAGCTGCAAGGGCAATTCTCAGGGAGTGGGAAGAAACACTGTATTATGCCCCCCTAAAGTAAACTTTTAAAGGTTGCTTTGTTCGTGCAGCATATCCAAAACATCAGATCCCTGTGCCAGTAAGAAGCAGAGCCAAGAGAGGGTTAAGGAAGTCAGTGATGCCTGATGTTAACATCTTTCCTCTTTTTTCAGCTTTGTAAAAGATAAACGTTTCAGATTTCAATCTGTGTTTCCCAGCAGTGCTTTGGAAACACTGCAGTAGGCCCGCAAAAATCGCTAATGCTGGGCCAAGCTGAGATAATGCGTCTCAGCAGGAATGACATAATGTCCTAAAAGAAGACTATGATGTAATGCATATCTCACAAATCAGAGCCAATTTCCTGTAGAAAGCCTTGAAGTCTAGCACTAATACTGCAGTATGCAAAACTTAGGGGGTTTAGATATTTTCCTTTTTATTTTTAAGAATGATTTTGTAAGGCTTACAGCACTCACACAGTCTGTCTCAATTACTACAGAAGCTCCTCTTCTGTTCCACCCTTTCCTGCTATTCAGGTGCTTACTGAATGCCATTAAGCATTTCACCTTGGCTGAGGTGCCTGTGATACATTAATATGAGCATGGTAATTTATAGCATTAACATGGCTGTTTATGCAGGTGAAGCATAAAGCATATATAGCATATTACAGTAAATCCCGCTTAATGAAGGTGTTATGCAGGGATTTATTAAACTCAGTAATGTCTCACATAAAAGTGAAGCAGTATTTCTGCAAAGCTCAGCTTTGGTTTCAGCCAGTGCAACTTCTCAGTCCTTGGTGGCATTGCTCTTCTGGGTGAGACATTTTTGGACCCTGCAGTTTATAAACAGTCATGATTAGTTTTCCTGCCATTTAATAAAAAACATGATCCTGTGGTGCCTGAGCCATTGAGACCAGAGTGCTGGGAGCTGCTGCAGGGCTTTCCAAGCAGAGCATCCCTGAGCAAACCTGCTGGGGTTGTACACCTGCCCTGACCCAGCCCCTCTCAAACTGGTCGGATGTCCTGGAGGGTCTCACTGTTTGAGAGAGAGAGTGAGCTTGGCCCACCCACTGTTTGAGACAAGGAGACCATTGTTATTCCCAGGCATGCAGCTGCCTTTGGGGCCATGCTCCTGCACCCTTTGTGCACCCTTCTGTGGATAAGGGAAGAAGCTTATGCCACTGGCTGGCTCTGTTCTTTGGAGGCAGGACAGAGCCAGGAGTCTGAGTCTGCAGCTAGGAGAAAGACCCCATAGTTCCTGGCACTGGAGGGAATGACAGCAGATCATGTGGGATAGAATGTGGGCTTGGCTACCTGTGTGGCCCCTGCAGTTGAAATGTGGCAATGTACACCCTTACTGTGCCTTCATCTTACTATTGTCATGTCATTGGAGCTGGACCTCCATGCCTTACAAATACCTCAATTCCTCCAGAAGCAGCCCTGATCAGGGCTGTGCATCCAGTTCCTGGGATGGGACCAGGGACCAGGGACTTTTTAGAATCCTATCTGGTTGCAACAGCAGTCACTGGCCTAGAACCTGTCTTCCAGGAAGAGAACTATATTGCAGCTCCTTGCATCTACTCATAGAGATATTTCCAAGGATGTATCCTGAGCATCAGAGTCCCTTCAAGAGTGTTTGCACTGGAAACCATAATCTTTAAAAAAATGACCCTTGAGGTAGCTCATGCACATCAGCCCTCCACCGAGGCAGGCAGCTGTCAGCATGGTTTTGACAACCACGGTCTCTGTGACAGAGAGTTGATCTGTGCTTTTCAAACCATCTCATCACAAGCAACTGAGCTATTAATATGTACCCTCTGCTGGCTCTTGTAAATTCGAGGTTTACATTTTTGCTTCTCTGTGTTAAGAAATATCAGGAGTGTCAGATTCAGAAGGCTTATGTTTACTTGCCTATGAGATGTGAGGTTGCTAACTGAGATTCAGCAGGCAAATAAACTTCTGACCTTGTTCTAAAAATTAATAAACCACAATCAGCACCTCAAAGGGAGGGGGAAGCTGGCATCTGCTCCTGTTAGTTCAAGCCTGGACCTGCTTTTCATTCAGAACAGCCTGAGCGCAGATGGAGACTGCCATATTTTATGTTACAGACCGCCTTCTTAAGGAGACTGACCCGTGACACTTGGCATCATTAAACTGGGAATGATGCTGGACATGTACCACAATCACACAAGTGAAAGGTGAGTTGCTGTCTCAGATTGTTTTGAAAACTCATTAGCATTAATAAATACCAAGCTGTGTTACATGCACCATTTCATTAAAAGAACGTGGCCAGAAGGAGAGCCTAATTATCTAGCTCTAACAAAAAGCTCTAGAGGCAGATGGGAAATGTATAATTATGGTGTTAATATGGCCTGCTGGCCCTGGTGGACTGGTGAGATGGGGACCCAGCTCTCTGTACCTGACCTCACCTCTGCTGTATGGGACTGTTGGGGCAAGTAATCTAACCTTCTTTCTGACATGGGAGCTCTCATACTTCTGGAAGCAAGTAGTGCCTTGCAGACTAATTTTTGTGTAAGGACTGGAGCATTTTTAACCCATTTTGGCATTTCCAGGTTGCATTTATGTGTACTTAAATGCCTACTCATCTTGTTCCAGCTAACTTGAACTCAGGAACCAAGATTACACTGGCTAAGGAGGCACTGCAGGATCCATGACAATGGCAGCCAGTACCCAGCCACTCTGTGAAAATTGAGTACTAAGTGAAGCATCTCACCTGATCCAGAAGAACCTTGGGCTCATGAAAGATCCTTGGAAATTTTCAGTGGCATTGCTATGGTACAATGGGGAGGGTTGCCTCCTGTTGTGACCCTTGATGGAGGATAATCTCTGTCAGGCTAGCAGATGATGGAAAATAATATATCCTTGGTGCAGTGACCTGCCCAGCCCTGGGTAAGTTATTGTAAGGCAATGCAGCAGCATTCCTGGTGCCACTGGTTCCAGGGCTTGCTTTGAGCAACCCGCAGAGTTTCTGTGCCAGTGGTGCAGAGATGTGCTGTGTGGCCTTGCTCTTCTGGCATGACTGTCTGGAAGAGAACTGGGAGCTCTGTCTGGCCATCCCTCTTTTCTACCTGAATACTTAATATGCCTTTAAAACTTCTCATTTTTACCTCTCAAAGGCTGCCAATTATTGAATATCTTATCTCCACTTTGAGGGGTAGTAAGACCTGTAAGCACATAATCCTGCTTTAAAGGCACAGTGAGATCTACTTAGGAAAAAGAACTGGTCTACTTGGAAATGTCCCACTGGATGAGAAATTGCCAAATCCATGACTAGAACAGCCTCTCCCTTGCTGAGCAAGGAGCTGAGTTAAAAAACATTTGAGTGAGATATTTTCAGTTCTGAAGGGCAGAAAGAGCACTTCCTCGCTTCTGACCCTATCCCACAGTATGAAAACAATAGGTCTTATTGACATTAAAGGCAATAAATTTAGAAGGAATTACAAAGGATATTGCTTTGCACTCTGAATAGAGAGTCTGTAGTCTTCACTAATGCAGGCATTTAATGTCAAGCATGTGTGGATGGATTTTTGAAAAGTGTTGGTTAATTTAATCATCACTGGCTACTACATGTCATGCTAAAATAACCCAGTGCTGGATTTCATTCTATACTGTTGCAGCTGACTACCTCTGGGATACCTGTGTGCCTGTGGGGGAGAACTGCATTACTGGCTATGTATATCCAAACTGTTTTCTTCTTCTGTGTGTTTATTTATAATATCTCCAGAGATGTAAGGCCAAAGCAAATGGAGTAATATTGGAATAAGAACGTTCCAAAGCTATAAGTCAGATTCAAAAGGGAATCTATGTGTCAAGATCTTCCTTGTTTGCACCCAGTATGGCATTGAACTCAGGAGGAAATCAGTACCTAAATGTCTTGACAGGTCTCATCCTCTTGGCTGAGGTAGCAGTTGTGAAATGCATAGACTCTACACAACTGAGAGAGGAAGGAAAATGATTCCTGTCATGTTTGCTTCCAAGGAACTCAGAACACCCTCTACTATAATTTTGAAGGCACCTTATGTGTTGCTTCCAGTTGCTTCCAATGTAATGATTGTGCAGCTGAAATCTCTACTGTCTTTTGTTAGTTGTGCCCAAGCATCCAGTTGACTTTGCTGCACCATGTGGCTTGAACAGATTTTGTCCCTACTGCTGGGAACATGGAGGTTCAAGTTTGGACCATCTCACACTGTACTTGGGTTTCCTCCCTCAGGACTTCTTAAATCTTGAGATGGTCTTCAGAGCAAGGCAGAGCAAGGTGAAATAACAGATGGCATAGGTATCCTCTTAGAATGGAGAAGGAGAGCTGGGGTTTAAGAGCAGGCTTTTCCCTGCCTCTCCACACACATGGCATGATGTGGACTCTGGCAAGGGGGTGATCTTGGGGTCTTGCTTTGTCAGGAGATCCTTCCTACTTTTGAGCTGCAGGGACCTTACCCTGTCTGGCTGGGGTACACTGCCTGAACATAACTTGCTGCAACAGTAGTGCAGCCCACACACATTCCTTTTCCAGAGAGCAAAGCCCCTCAGAGGCCGCCACAGAGAGGCTTGGGAGTTCTCTGCCCTTGCCTGCAGAGTCTCTGTAAATTCAGCATGCTGCAATGAGTCTCTCTGTTGCTATCACTGTCCCTGTGGCTTGCAGTTTCCTGCTGCTGAGGCAATAGTGATTCACACATGAACACTCTGTGCACCTAGAGCCCCTGTGGAGGGCTGCCTGCTGAACAGTTGGCTATGCACTCTGGCAAGCCACTGAAATGGTGGCTTCTGGCTGCTGTGGAGCTACCTGAAAGCAGTGGAGACCTCCTGGGAATACCTGGGCGTAGCTGAGCATGGGCTTGGCCTCAATCCTCTGCTGTTTTGCAATGTGACTCACCTACCCTCAGCTCTGTAGAACAAAATAAATCACAGCTGCAGCTACAGATGATGCCGAGGGCAGCAGCACCAGCACTGAGCACAGCACAGCCTCCTGAGACACCCTGTGCTGTGCAGGCAGCATTCAGTGACAGAAGCAGCTCAAGATGCCTTTGGGTGCCTCTTTAATTTCACAAAGCAAAACCTGTTCCCAGTCCTGCAGCAATGATCTTACAAGCAATGTTGTCATTTTACATTTCTGGGTGCTTGGAGGAATTGAATGTACCCAAGCCGCAGTATGCTGCAGCACAGGCAGCGGCAGGTGAAGTAGAAGATGTGTCAACCCTGGTGTACAACAGCAAGGAGAAACACATGTTTCTGAGTTCCTGGCACAGACTGGAGCCTCTGAGGATATGATGACTCTCAGCAGCATAATCAAATAAATACTCTGGATGTCTTCAGCTGAGGGAAAGCTGTGTGTCTCAGTGCTGCTGTATGCTGGAGAGGTCTCTGGCTGCAAGGGGTGGGTGGCTGCAGCAGCCAGCCCTTGGGTGGTGCCACCAGGACAGGGGTGGCCAGACCTCCCCTCCAAAAGCACTGCTAGGTGACCAGGTGCCCTGACACCCCGTTGAAACATCCACTGCCTGCCCATTCCCCATCAGGCATGGTACTGCCAGTCCTGTGAAGCTCACATGAAATGCAAAGGCTGAATTGAGTAATTCATAACCTCACACAAAACTGGTGGCATCTCCTTTAAAAGGCCTGCACAATATTTCCCATTGTAAGGGTCTGTTCCTCGTTGCTTCTCTTTTTGTCAAATGCATCAGCCTAAAGCTGATGTTTTCTTTAAATTTAATCCAGAACAATGCAGCTGTTTCTAAATGTGAATAGCAAGTACTGTGGATGCTGTGGCACAGAGAGAGAGAGAAAGGAGAAATGTTTCTCACAGTGGCTTGTGAGAATTTTCAGGGAGTTGTAAGAATGTGACAACTTGTTAGTATAAACAATCTGCAGGTGGCGTTTTTCTACTTTGCCTTTCTGTTCTTCCCAAGGACGGTGTGTGAGAAAGGTGTTTTTGTTAGCCAGCCAAGCAAATAGAATGTATCGGATCACTCTGTGTAAGGCGCAGGGTTCTTTGAAATAAAGCCCTCTTTTGCTCTTTCTACAACACTGCCTCTTGCCTGTTCTTGTGTCATTCTCAGAGCAAGAGTGACAAGGTACTTTTTTAGAATCAATACAAAACTGGATATATATATATATATATATAAGTGGATAATCTGTGGGCAATCAGCACAGGGAATTTCACCTTGTCTGTGCAAACCTGCAAGCCTTGTTTACCCCTTTTCAGGGCGGAACTGCTGGAGCTACAACTGGACCTAGCTTTCACACAGCTCCAGCTGCAGTGAACCCACCAGCCCATGGCTCACCAGGAAAGGAGGAGAGCATGGCCCAGCATACCCCACCCCCCACGCTCTCTCCCTCCCCACCATTCCTCTGATCCAGCTGATGCTGCTCCTGCCCTTGTTGCCCCTTTTCCTTGTCCTTGCTGTGAGAAGTTGGTGTACCACTACTGGCCATACATCCCCCAGACCCAGTCACAGAGTGGGTTTCTACCAGTCCAGCTGGAGATGGTGCACTAGCATGAACTGAAAGCAGAGGAGGATATTTTGAAAGAGAGCTAAAATCAGGAAAAAAGTACAGCTGAGGCTTTGCTGCCAGATGTCTGCCCATGAGAGACCAGGGCTTGTGGGTTCTGCAGCTTGCAGACCAGTTTCTTGAAAAACAGGACATGAATTTTCCCTTTGGCTGAGCAGTGTGGAAGCAGAAGAGCACTAGAGGGAATGTGAGAGCATGACTAAAAGAGGAGAGTATGGACAGAAAAAAAGCTGTCTCCTCTACTTCTGAAAATTATTTTTGCACTAGGATATTTGCTTAGGTCAATTGTAAGGATTCAAGCGTTTGGGTTTACAGGAACAGGTTTTCTTTAAAAAGAATGATTGTAAGTGATGTCTGCTGTAAGAGATGTGGGCTGCCCCTAGAATTTCTGTGCTGAGAAACTCTCAGACATCACACAGGAGAGGTGCATGTAGGAACAGTTGGCCAGAAATCTATTTTTGAAGATGGTCTCCAAACACAAACCCTTTCTCTGCCATGCTGCTGCTTAATTTATATTTCACCTGAAGCCTTTAGCGTATCTTGTGTGTGTGCGACATCTGTATCACCAAAATACAGCTATCTCTGGGGTCTGGAAGTGGGTGATAAACCAGTATATTTTCCCCTATCTGGGAATTAGGCACCAATGCAATATGCTAGGAACCGAGCCATGTTTTTGCCCAGCACCTAGCAAAATGAAGTTTATTCCAAGAGTGGACTCCTAGTCAGGCTCAAGTAGTAATATTATAAAAACCAATAAAGCAACCTAATGCTAATAAACCCATGGCTCTGAATTTACTAGCACACAATGTGGGTTCACAGGACGGGATCCCATGCTTGCTAGGATTTAGTTGAAGCACCAGATGTTTCAAACACCAGATGCTGCAAGGAAAATGTTTTGAGGGGAAGAAACTGAACATACTTATATCATACTGTTTACTTAGGGTGAAGGTCTGGACCCTCCACAGTGAGTGCTTTATGAGTAGAAGTAGTGGTAATTATTCCCACAACCCAATTAATTCAGAAAATGGAGAGGGGCAGCACAGTCTTTTTGAGAGCAGATATTTCACCTTCAGTGATCCTGGCTTGCAACTCACTCTTGATGCAGTTCTGGATGCCCCATAAAAACTTGCGGGCCTGAGGAAGGAACAAACATATTAGGCTCACCTGACCTGAGAATAGAGAGAGGTGAGGAGATATTGCTCAGAGGTAATTGCTGATTCCTTATTTTTTACCCTGCTCCCTGCAGTCCTAGCTTTTCCTAGATCTGGTTTGCCTCTTGTGACTCTGGAAATCTTAGTGGACTTGCTTTGTTCAGCAGGCAATCTTCAGTCCTTCATTTATTTCATAATTTTCTGCAACCTTGCATCTATTTTGCCATGTTCTCTGAGAATGGGCTGTCTCCCCATGTGCTGTTCCAGCACCTACCACAAAGAGGTCCAGACTTTGTGGGATTTTGTACTCCAAAAATATAGTTTGTACCTTCTGCTTGTTTCTGCAAATTCAAATGCCTTATACTGACTTCAGTGGAAATATGCTGCCTAAGGAATTAGGCTGTAAGGAAAGGTCTTACTGGACTGCATCGAAGCTTAGTGAAAACAATGCTTTGTTTTAGTGAGGAGCAGGTGCTCAGCAGGCAGCGACAAAGTGGTGCTTTTCACACTTTCGTCTTCCCAAAAGGTATCCTTTGTTGACTGTATTTACCAGCTTAATCTAAAAAAGCAGCATTTATATTAACTTTCAGGCTACTTCTTGCTGTAGAAATAGCAAGCAAGTTGGTGTGCTTCTCTTCCACACACTCCCAGCAAGAAGCCAAAGGGTGACCTGTGATGGGGGTAGACTAGGGACATGTAAGCCTAATGTGGGACAGGAAGCTCTGGTGCAGCAGCAGGCTGTGCTGGCTCAGGACACTTAACAGTGCCACAGTGTTTGTGCTCCTCTATGTGGCAGGGGACCTTAGGCAGCTGAGCACCTCAACAGGCAAGTTGCTGAGAAAATCTATCCACATGCCAGGAAAGCTATTGAATTGGGACATCTTTCCTTCACTAAACGCTTCCCTGGGGCTATAGCTGAAAAGAACACTTTTTACTTACAGAAAAGTAAAATGTTGTATTAGATCTTCCACACCATTCAGTCAGGATGCTGTGGTGTGGCAGAATGAATGGCAAGTGCCACAACAGCACCTTTACTTTGTCTTTGGGCAAAGGTGCATGAAAAGCTGTGCTCCAGTGCTTCCTCACTTTTGAGTTTGTAAGTCCTTGGCTGGACTTCCCTTGGTCCTTTGGAGAGAGTACACTTTCTTGTCTAGGTAAATGTTGGTCTGTTTTTCATTCAAATATTAATTTGGGCTGTCACAATGTTGTGTGCAATATTGCCACTCTCTGTGAGGATTAGAGTGATTAGGAGTCTCAGAATACACTTTAATCAGTCAGTTCAATACTGCTGAGATTTGCAGTCTACCCTCTCCCATGCAGCAGCCAGTCTTTCGACACGCTAACAAAATTGAAATGAGTTCCTTCATCTTAGACAAGGATAATTAATCTTCAAACACTGTTTATCTTAGCCCAAAATTCCCCAGAATTCAGAACTAAATTAATTTAAAGTCTAAATCTGCTTTAACTAGTAATTGGTTAATCAATGGGCTCGATGTGTAATTATATTCTTTGTTCGCACTCCTTACAGGCTTGAAAAGACCATCTAATTCCTATGTTGCTTTCATTCCTATAATTAGCCCATGTGACATACAACACTGTATGTTAGTGAACAAATTTTTCCTGGAATAATTTCCACGAGATTGTTCCCTACGATTAATTTCGGGGTTTTAAATTTTTTTTTTTTCAGTAACTTAAAAAAGCTTTCATATGATTTCTTTGTTATTTTAGACTTCTGTGACTCATTCAGATATTGTGCAAAGAGTTTTGTGGTTTGAATCTTTGCTGTCTGCCTGTTGATGAAGAAATCTACACCTTGTTTTAATTCCTCTTACACATGATATAGCCTGAACAGTTACGGGATTCTTGCTCCCTCTGAATATTGAAAGGATGTGGAAAATTCATGATATGGTCATTCTAACTGTCTTTCAGAAGAGACCAGCCACAGAATCTATTAGCTGGTGTTATTCTTGTGGACAGGAATCATCATTGCTATTAGGAATTGACTGTCTGAGAATAAATCAGAGAAGGAAACTGTGGTCTTTTTAACGCAGAGTTGTGGTCCTTCTTTACTTAGTGGATTCTGTTATAACCCCATTGTGGCCAGTGGTCTGGTCAATGGTTTTCATATTTCTGTTCACAGGAATTTCCACCAGCTTCATGAGTGCTTATATACCAGTATGTATTAATATCCTCTTTTCAATAATCTTCTTGCTGAAACCTATTAAAGCCCAGCGTTTAACTGTATTTAAATTATTTAATCTTCTTAAACTCTGTTTAACTCTCTGCATAACTAAATGTATTCCATCTTTCCTTCTAGCTAATACCACATAGATTATAGCTCAAAGAAACAAGTCAAACCCTTCTCCTTCTGATGAATGAGATGCAAGATATCACTTTCAACACATTAGTGATATTCATTCTTAGAGGATAGGGCAATATCAGCTTTAGAAGTGTTTGGGCCCAAACTTCTGGATATGTGTGGATTCATCCTGCCATTTTGCACTGCCCTTAAAAGTGGAGATTTTGGGTCATCTGCAAAGAATTTAGAGCCTGTGGTCCTTTCTTTTAGCTAGACAGGAACTTTAGCATCAGAGGGGGAAAAATTAAAGGGGGACAGTGTTGAAAAACATCAGATGAACTGCACTGGATGTGATGGTGGAGGTGGGGAGAGGATGAAAGGGGAGCCTTTTCTCTTGTTAACAACCAGACAGCTCTAACACACATATTTTTTCTCAGAAGTGTGGGGCATGTGAGATAACTGGGGCTCTGAGAGAGACATGGAGGGCAGTGAGTAGGCTGGAACAGCAATCCCGTCTGTGTGGGTTAAGAGATGCTACTGAAGTAACCAGTGGTTCCCCATCATGATGTGATGTGAAGTTGAGCTGGTGAACTAGCAAGATATTTCTTGATGAAATTTTAAATTCTCTTTAACATCAGGCAGAAATGAGCAGTGACCTGCAGCCTGGGGGGTGTTATTCCGAGAGTACTCCACTGCCCAAACCCATCTCTGGTGGGCCAGGGACTGAGTCACCTTCCTCTGGAAGAAGGACAAGATCAAGCATATCAAAGGCACTACCAGAAAGAGTTCTTCTCTTCAGGAAATAATATGTTTTAAGGTTTACCCATCAAAAGTTTTCCTTGAGATAGATTTCCAAAGATAATATCAAAGCATGGAATAAATCAATAAAACTATTGCAGCAACCATGCAGCCCAAGAGGCTTCCCTCCCTCTCTACCAGCCCCAGTGAATCATTTTCTGATCATCTGCTATTGTCTCATTATTTTTGCTAAACAGACAGCTCTTGTTTACACTCACTGCTCTGTATCTCCTTGCTCCTGAACTCTTGTTTTTATTAAAGTCTAGGTTTCTTCCACTTACTCATCTTTGCTGAAAACCATAACCATCCGAGAATTTCTCACCTCCTTGCCTAAAGAGGTGGTACTTCTGCCCTGTGACTGAGATTGATCCAAGTCCCTGGAAAGCTTTCCTAGGCTTGCAATGAGTCACCCCCTTAATCTTTCTCCCAAGCAGTGTCACAACTAGGAGCTCAGAGTTTTAAGACAAGCAAGTCTGTCTTTCCTTGAGGTCTCCTTGGCAGCCAAAAGGTAGGAAGGAACATTCAGGAAAACCTAGGAGCCCTGAGTTACTCCTGGCCAGACACGTGGCTGAGCACCTGAGGCTCCCTCCCTGAGGTGTCTTCCCTCTGCAGTGGTGAGACTACAGCAGGGCTCAGGGCAGTGGTAATGAAAAGCAGGGAAAGTCATTTTTAAAGTGTGTAAAGTCAGTGTGTAAAGACTGCAGAAACAAGTCTTTGCTTTTCTGAGCACAGAACAGAATTTTCTGCTTGAACAGAATTTATGGCACTGAAAAATGTGGTATGGGGAAAGAAATACGAAAGGGTTTCTTTGCAAGTGCTTTGCTCAGCTGGGGTCCCTTTCAGCTTTGGGAGCCCAAACCGTGGGTCTGGCCCTCAGCAAAGATCTCAGGACTCACTTGTTCTTGCCCTGGACTGTGAAGCAATATCCCAGCTAGAGCCTCTGCATGCAAAAATCGTGTATCAACCTCTTCTTGTCCCATTTCACCACATGTAGCACCATCTTTGAAATTACAGAGCTGTAAATTTGTAATTCCTTTTATTCAGGTGCTAGCTTCTGAGCCTTTATGAGTCACATCTCAAGCTTTTTGTAATAAACACAGGGATAAAAACCATTCTTGAAATGTACTAGAAAAGACTAAACAAAGAAAAACCCGAATGACGATTGCAATTCTCTTGTAATTTCCTGCTTTGGGTAGAGAGACTACAAGAACATAAAGCACAGAAAAATGTGTTTAGATTCTGGAAGCTGGAGATGGCAAAGAAATGATGTTTTGCTTTGGCTTCGTAAGTATAGAGCAGTCCCATTCAAGCCATTAGGAACTCAGGAGGGAGAAACATTTTGAAATTACTATGTTGTTTCTGTAAGAAAACACCTGAAAGAAACTTGGTTTGAAACATTCATAATTTCATTTTTTAAAGAAGATGTTGCTAACACATTCCTAAGGGTGAAAATCTTTTATTCTGGCACTTAAATAAGTTGCTAAGAAAGCAGGTAGTGTCTTCATATTTATACAGGACAGAATATTGACAAAATATTTCTCTTAATCTTTGTGAAAAGGAAAAGGTGTCTCTCTTGCCTTTTCATTTTGAAAGAAGGTAATTGCTTGACCCAAGAAACCTTCCAGCTTGAAAAATTGTGTCCAGAGTTCCTATAGTTCTGGCCTTCCAGAAGACTGGAATTCCATTATCCAGTTTTCACTATGTGCCTTCACAGATAGCTGCAGAGCAGTTGAGGAAGGCTTCCTAATTGTTACTTACAGTACAACTTCTAGGCAGAAGTTGTACTCTTGCAGAGCTGCAAGCTTCACTTTGTTTGTTGTGATATAAAAGGTAGCAAAAAGGAGAAAAGAGTTAACACAACCTCCCACTACAGGAGGTTAAACTTACAGGACAAGAGTGTTCAAATATCCTTGGTCTGTGTAGGACACTGTATGTCATAGAAAGGTACACTTTGGAGACTTCATCCCATTCCCATGTAATTAACAGAGCAAGGAGAGCTGAAACAGGACAGATGAGGTAAAATGAAGCCTCTCAGTGAGGGACAGGGTGAAGGAAACTCTTGATATTCCATTAGTGCTCTACCAGATACCATGATTCTTTGCTCTGCTCTGCCCTAAACCACTCAGGAATTAAAATATTTCTGTAGTGCCCAATGAAGCTTGAGTGACCCAGAGTTTCCCAAGGTTTCAGTGCATCCTTACCAACATGGGGATACTAACATTAAAACTCCTGGGAAAAGGCTGTCTTTCCAGGGCTCCCTGCATTGGTCAGAAAGATGCTCTGAGAACAACCTTCCCTTTGCTTCTCACTGTTCCTCTTCTTCTGTCCCACCTAGTCACAGCTGGCAAGCTACAAGCTCTCATCAATAAGCAGTACCACAGTAGCTTTAGACAGGTTTGTGAATCTCAGAGTGCTCTTGCTGTCATCTCTCAGCTCCTGCTACTCAGAAATCAACCCTCTCTCCCCAAAACAGTTGCAGCATCTCCTGATGAGTCAGCTCTTGGGTTCAGTTTGAAATCCTGTTTCTTGCTTAACTTTTCTCCCCACTGCATGGTAACTCTTTGAGAGGTCAGGCCCTGTTGTGCCCTCTCAGTATGACTCATGCAGGCACCTCCACTACCTCTGCCTTTGGGAGCCCTCTCCTTTACAGGTCTGGTTTTGAGAGGCTCATACCAGGCAAGGCTGTGGTGTTACCTTTGGAGTGACAGCTACTGCAGACAATATGTTTCTGCAGGACCTCTGCAAAGTAATGGTGTCCTTACAGCAGGCAAAAAGCCTGCAGGAGAATTTGGATACAAAATAGTAAATTTAATCCTGGGAAAGAATCACCCTAGATTTCTATTTTTAAGAGCCACAGAGTGTCTATAAGACCATACTCCTTGAGGATCCTTACATCTATGGTGTGGCTGAAATACCTTAGCCTTCAGGCTTTTGTTGGCCTCTGCACAACTATCGTCCTCAGGACTGCAGAGATATTTCAGCTTAATTATACAAACATACTCTGCAGAGTGTGGCTTTTTTCTCTTGCAAGTTCAGCCTCATCATAGGTCTAAATCTGCAGATAGAAGTAAGTACATTACAATGGCGATGACTGATAGCTTAAGATTTTTTGTGTTCACAGTGTTCCTTAATGTAGGCCATTTTTCATCATCTAGAGTTGCCTGATAATGATGTCATTTCCATTGCTTGAATGTTGAAGGAGCAGCCACATATCATGGAGTTAAAATTACTGTTTATGGGGCAGCTAAATTGTGTTGTTATCAGTTTAAGGCAGTGTTTGCTTTGCTTCTGGGGACAAAATGACAGTTGGACTTTCCTAAAACTCATCAAACAGGGATGAGAATGTCAAGAATACAAATCTGCACTGTAGTCAAGCTGGGGGTAAAAGAGGGGGGAGAAGAAAAAGGAGAGCTATTTTTGTGTGAAGATGTGATGACCATCAGATAAAAATGACAAAGTTGTACTTGTCAGAAAATAAGTCACATTGCTGATCACTGGATAGCTTTGATGTAATATTCCACAATCATTTAACTGAGATTTCTTGGCAAGATTAATGGGAAAGATTTTAAAACATGCATGAAGAAGAGCTTTTCTCTAATATCCAGCTGTCAGACAGTCCTTATCTGGGGCTTATGTTGACTGATTATGATTGGGAATGATCTAGAACATGACCTTTAAATAAAAAAGAAAATTATGCAGATTTGGAAGTGAACCATCAAGCTTTTGGGCCTTTTCCTAAACATTTCAAGACCTCAGATGATTGTATATACATATGTATGATATATGCATATGTGTCTTTGCAGACTCATTCCCACTAACCTGAAAAATCAGCCAGAAAACTCCACAAATTTCTCTGTCTTCTGTATCACAAAATACCATGAATTAGGTTTAATACATAATTTTCAACATACAGCACTCACACTGGAATGAGTTGTTTATGAGATACTGTGTGATTGCAAGCAGTGCACGTATTTTGAGTGAACACAGACCAATTTGCTTGGAAAAAGAAGTGCTAGTTTCTAGTGTATGACATTGAATGAATTGTTATACATACTTCGGAATGGATGGTGAGCATAAATCTCCCTTTGGATATTTCAACAAACATTTGCAGCATACTTTAAACTAGTTTAGTGATGTCAATTCTTCTGTAGTGCTCACTGTCTACCTTGTGTTTTCACAGGAGACTTCAGCAATGAAGGCAAGTGTGGGCTGTGCTGGCCAGCCACAGTGCCTGCCAGACTGCAGCCAGCTGGAGACACCTTTTTGCCCCAAAGCCTCTCTTCTGCAGCTGAACACTGAAGAAATCCACTTAAGACAGGACTTTGCAGTTTTGCCCTCCATTAATTCCCTCCAAAACTGAAGGAAGTTCACAGCTTGGCTGTGTTTTTGACTTGATCATCCACTGAAAATGGACACAGATTATGGAGAGCATCTGTGAGATCCTACATTTTCTAAGATCACCTCAACCTGAGCAAAGTGATGAGGTCAGGTAAAAGGTGTTATTCACTTCCATATATTATATTGCCTTGCACAGCACAGCCACACAGGACTGGCTGAGGTGAATGATGCATAGAGGTTACAGCATGCCTGCAAATTGATGGGACCAACTGGCATGGGTGCTGCCCTTAATCTGCCCTGACCAGCACTACATTCTCCCTCTCCATATTTTGATTAAAAGAGATTTCTCTACCCTTCTCCAATTCAGTAGGAATTCATGGAGCTTGCTTGGGAACTGGGTGAAGTCCTGCACAACTATATTAATCCCTGAACTGAAAGTCATAGCCAGGTGAGAAAGATGAAACAGAAGAAAAACAGGGCTGCTCTGTAAGAAGCTGGTTTGGTACTCCAAGAAGGAAAAACAAGGGTGGCCTCCTTCCCTGTGGAGTGGAGCTTCAGATGCCTCCAAGCCCCTGGTTGAGGTGAACAGGGTTAGATAGCAGAGGCACTTCTGAAGGGCCATGCCTCATCTGTCACATCTGTGTTTGAAAAGCTGTTCATAAAACCATTGCAAAAAAGGAAAAATTATTCATAAAACCATTGCAAAAAAGCTCTAAATCAATCCAGAAATGTTCCTCTCTCTCTCTAAAACAGAGGGGACAATCAAAGAGGAATGTGACAGCATTCAACACGCAAAATTAATTTGCATTTAATTGCAAAGAAAAATCAATTTGGCGATGTCTAACCAGGTGGCTAGTGGTTTATTTCCCCTTTCACTCTTATTTTCATTTATCTGGGCTCACAAAGGGTTGAGAAACGATGCAGGGTGACTGTACTTCTTCCCTAGCTTGTTTCACACACCTGTGCTGCAGCCTGCCTATGCTGAACTCTGTGGCATGAGGAGATGTTCCACAAGATGTTCAACTTAAAGAACTTGGTTTTGCTTTCATGTGAAATTCTGCTTCCTGCTCCTCACATTTTTTTCAGTGTCCAGTTACAGAATGGGAAGAGAAAATGGAAAAGTTCCCCATTTTGTCCCCAAGAAGAAAAGGCAGGAGTAATGAAAGCAGATTTCCCCCCTGACTTTTTTTTCTCTCTTCAGGCACAATGGTTTGGAGGTACCAGTTTTCTTTCCTATTCATAATAAATCCTTAAATTCTTAAAAGGTTGCATTTATAAAAAAAGGATTTGTCACGCCAACAAAATTTTTAGGGCAATGTTTTCAAAAGAGAAAATTATATTGATTTTCTCTTCTTTTTCCTTGATCTTGTACGAATTTATCTTTTTTTGCATTTTGATCTTATTTGAGCTAAGTATAAAAAAGATGCAAAAGAGGGCTAATAAGACTTTAGGGTTTGTACCTGAATGAGAAGCATATAAGTGGGAGATACTGCAAGAGCTTGATTTTCAAATGGTAATTCAAAGGAAATGGAGGTGGGGCCCTGGCACTTCCTTGTGGTCCTGGAAGTAGAGGCTGTGCTGCAGATTAAGTTACTTGTATGCAGGACACATGTAAACATGGTGCAATCCACATCCAAATGGCTGAGCCTCATAAATGCTGACATGGATAGGACTCATGCACTCACTCTCAAGAGTTGTATAAATCATACTGTAGGCCCTTGGAACTGTGCAAAGGAATCTGACTTGAAAAATTAAATAATGTTCAATCATTTAAAATGGAAACTTGGTTTTTAAAGTTAAATATCTAAAACCCAGAATCATAATGTATGCAGTCTGGAAAAACTTGAAAACAAGAGTGAACATCCCTTTACAGCAATATCTGCAGTTTAATTTGGAATATTGTAAATGATGTTGTTGTAACAAGGGTGTCATGAGTTCTAATGGCACAAGAAAGCATGATAGCACAGATTTATAGCAAAGTCTATTATAGCAGAGAGCCTTGTAACAAGAGCAGAATGTATTTCTGTCATACTCAAAATGTCATCTCAGTCACAGACAAGACTGATGAAGAAAAATGATTAGATGTAGAGATTTCATTTATCTTTCTTTTCCAGAACAGGAACTTCTGATGATCTCCCTTTAGGTTTCAATGCTTAAACCCCAAATTTCCAACTGGCACTGTAACACAAAGGAGATGCACCTCTGCTTGCGTATTTTTCCCTTAATTTTTTAACTAACTGCTGGAAATCATTAAAGTTTCACTAGTAAAGCAAAATGTTTTTGCTCTTAATTTTCTTGTAGAGAAAGCTGAAAAATACCCATGTCATAAAATGGTACCACATTTTCCTGCTTAGGTCTGGCATGGACATGGAAAGAAATCCTCTTACCCCCAGCCCTACAAAGGAGAGATTTTGTGTGAGGGTCTCTCTTGGTCCAGCTCTTCTGACTCTGCATTCTTGTTGTGCACCATTGTGAGCAGCTAACATCACTGCTAAGGCCTATAGACTTCATATTCCTAGGGATTTTAAGGAACTTCAGAGCAGCCTTCAGAGGTACTGATCTGTTATTAGCACTCATTGCAGTCACCAAAGAAATTCAAAGGTTCCAAACTCTATATTATCATCTTATTTCATAAAACTCTGGCAAAATTTTGATGCACAAATTAAAAGATTGTTGAGTATTCCTAAAGAGACTTTTGAACTCTACAGGTAATATTCAGATGCTTTTTTTTTTTTTTTTTTTTTTTTTTTAGTGAGCCTATAATTGTTATTGGCGAATTACCCTTAAAATTATATTAAAATTGAAAACAGAACAGCTGTAGCTTGTTATGCTCTTTAGTGGAAAAAAAAGAACAAAAATTAACAGTTTTGCTTTCCTTCGATTTGATTAATTCAGAGCATGAGGCAAATAATGAATTCTTCAATTTGAATATCAGAACTAAGTTGCTTTGGGTGGCAAAAAAACCCCCATAAGCCCACACCCCAAACCCTAAATGAAATGACCTTAATCTAAACCTAAGCTATTGCAACTGGTTGGATTTACCTTGTCCAACTTTGTATGTGCATTTTTTTCTTTCCAAAAGTGGCTATAGACAACCTCTTGATTGTTACTGAATGCCCCATTCCTAATGACAGAAATCTGTCTTTTCTAAAGAGATGCTTTGCTACTGTGTCCTGAAGTGGTCTCATGATTCCTGCACAGGCAACAGAATTGCACAGATTTTCTACTACTGAGGCTCCCTACGCAGACAAAAATGCTCATCCCCTCATTTTTCAGAGACTGACAACTTTGGGGGTGGTGGTGCTGAAAATCAAGGTACAATCATGTCAGACATTTTTAACATTGCTCATGAACTCATAGCATGGGAAATGCTTAGTGTATACTAATGAAATGCTGGTCATGCTTAGTGTAGTCAACAATAACAGAAGCAGAGGACTTGAACTGGCAAGTACAAACAAGGACTACTTAATCTAACCTGGCTTGAGAGAAAGAAACATCCTCTTGGTTCAGAAAAAGGCTGACAAGATAAAATTTCAGGGCAGCCAGGAAGGTTCTCTTATGCTACAGCCGAAGGCCACATGGGTTAAAATGTGCAAAGAGAGACTCAGAAACAAATTGTGTAGGTGACAAAGGAGGAGTAAGAGAGATGTGCAGTACCTTGAAGGAGACACAGCTAAGCTCAAATTTAATGCAGCTCAAGAACAGCACATTGAATTAACCATTCCTGAAGGTCTCTGTGTGCAGCAGGATGCTGAGGTTTTCTGTTAATGCTAGTACAAACCACATATGTTTTCTCTGTGCAGCATACAGTGAGGAAATACTCATTTTCATAAGCACAGCAAGGGTCTGAACTTACGAACTTCCCATGTAGGATTTGTGAGCTTGGATAATTGGCATTGCCAGGGAAGGTCGTGAAAGCGCAATTACTCTGTATTGTATCTAGGGATTTAAGAGTCCTATTAATTCCAAACTATAATATAGTAATTATACAAAATGCTCTTTAAAGACAACAGAGCTAGAAATTTTATTTTTCTTTTTGCTGGGGGACGGCTTCAATAGACAACAGCTATGTGAATGTGGGATCACATCAGCTACTTTCAAAACGTCTGTGTAAGCTGGGTTTGCAGTTCCAGTTAAATTTATGAAAATGCTCTTCTGTAAAGTAGTTTCTATTTCTAAGTTTTATACAAACCATATATATATAACAGTAGATTTAATTTTGCCTAGTATTATTGTAAATTTATAAAAAACTCCTTTAGTTGCACAGTTGCTCCTGCCAAATGCAACCCTTTGATGTGTATGTGGCTGTTAATACTGAAGGTACCAGGATAAAACACCTTCAGGAATACAGGTGTGTTATTAGGGATGGCTTCTAAACCCCTTCAAAATTAATATAAATACACAAGAACTGCAGAAGAATGAACTAGTAAGGAACTTAAGACACACAGCAAAGCATCTGACTAAGATTTAGAGTGGAACATTTTGAAACTCAGCTAACTTAATCCAATATATATTCTGGTTTAATTTTTGTACAGCAACAGACATATGAAAAAACGCTGGTGTTTATTTTCCTCTTAAGATTACGCTTATTTGGAGTGAAGGGAAATATTATGACTAACATACAAAATAGTGCAATCCATCCACTGTAAAGTGTATTAAAAGAGCTTTATCTGAGTGTTTCATCCACTTGATTTCCTCAGTGGCCCCTATTTTGACTAAGAGGAGACGTCTTGAGGTCCAGTAGCTATAGTGGAAACAGCCTTTTTTTGTAAACATGACTATTCACGTTAAGGAAGGTACTCTGCTAAAAATGCAGCCTTGCCAAAGATAGTTAAAATCAGTGTCCTTCAAATTCTGCTGGGAGATGGAAGAAATCTCTTTAAAAGTGGTGATAAGTTTTCCAGTACAGTCTGTTTAGCAATAAATATTTTTTGGCCAATAGGGTTTATTTTGTTTGGGAATTTAAAGAACCTCAATGGGCTCTTAGCTTTCTGTTCTCACTACAGATAGTTAAAAGCCAGTAGGATGTGGAGTCGTGACTGAATGGATTCGTGACTGAATACTTTTGGAAACCTCACTCCAGCAACATAACTGCAAATATTTTTTTTTCTTTCAGAAGCTGAACAATGATAGTGGTGAATCCATGAAGTCATCTATGACAGGCAGTTAGCCTGGAAAGACACTGTAAATTCACCTCTGATCAGTACCAGTAAAACCTTCTGTTAAATGGAGAAAGTCAAGGCTGGTGCTTGTCTTCTTTCATTGCCTTCTCAGAACATTCAACTTGAGATGACTGCAAGAACAGACCTCTGACATGTCTACTGGCCTCAGGGCAGTGCAATGGCATGATAGGGCTGCCAGTCTTGTGGCTTTGATTGGCTTCCCCCTTTTTACCTCCTCAATTTCTATTTAGAAGTTGCATGAGATTTTTTTAAACAAGTGCCTAAATTAACTGGCACAAATTCAGCTTGCCCAGTTGAACACCCAAGTGAAATACTTTATTTTTATATATCCAGGCTATTTAAATGCTATTTGAAGACCTGGGCAGCACACAGACTGAGTAGTCAGGATGCACAATTTTCTTCATTCAGTTTACTGTCTACCAGCTAGCCCAGGCTGATGGTGACTGACACTCCTTGGTGCTTTGTGACAGTTTATGTTTAAGCAGCAGCAGATCTTAAGTGAATATCAGTATCAAAACAGTCAATCAATATTGGCAGTAAGTGGTGGCTTAACTGCAAATCCTCCAAGCAGAAAGACTAAAACTAGGGGAATGCATTGAACTACTTAGACCTTATCTCTTAAATACACAGCATGGCTTGAAGGCTGGGCCATGATGACAGCCTGGTTGATAGCAGTAGCAGCATTCCAGAAGCTCATCCCTCCTGGCTGGGTTGTGTGGGGCTCAGTGGCCTTACCCAGAGCAGGGCAGGACTGCAACTGGGAGCAGGTCAGCATGCCCAGATCTGCTGTCACACCAGCAGTGAGCAAGGACAACTTCATCAAAAGAGGCAGTGACATTTATAAGGAAGAGGAGAAAAAATAATACAGTTTCTTGTACCTGGACAGTAAAAGTGCAGATGGCAGTGACATTTAAGGGAAGACATCCATGAACTATGTCTTTCAATACCTGATAGTCATTTGTAGATGTAGACAGATCTGTCAAAGCAGCTAAACCCTGAAACTACTTTAATACTACTTGCAATTAAACTGCTATGTCAGACAAAAGCTAGAAGGGAAAAAGATGCTTTTTTTTAGAAAGATACTGGTAATAGCACATGATCTTGGACAGTTTATTAAGTAAGAACCAAGTAAAAAGGTGCCTGGACAAAGGCCCTAAAACTTGTGACTATTGGAATTAATAGAGCAAGATCTCAGGCAAAGACAGCAGAAGACAATTAGTTCAGATTTAAAATAGGCAGTATTTGCAGATGTACAATACATCTTGGAAAACACTGTATTACTTGTTCAGGTTTCTGAAAAATTTAGAAATCCATAATAAAATACAAATTGTTATAAAGACAGATAACATTAAAATGAAAAGCCATAAGTCAGAGGAGCTGTTAGGTCGGTTTATAATCATAGAGTGCTCTCATTTTCTGTCATGCATGTTGTTTGCACTGTTGGTTTTCATGGCATTAGTTCCCAAGAGGACTGAAGAAACTAATGTTTGAGTAAAACAATGTAGGATTTTTAAAACATTCCTTCAAGTAATAAACAAATAAGTGATGGTGTGAGTAGCATGACTTTATCCTGTTGTACCATTGTGAAAGATATTTGTCTAAAAAAACCTATAAATGCTATAACAATGACGACAACATGAATCGTAAGACAATTTGTGAATCTACCACATTTTTCTACCATAAATTGATTTAAGTATCTTTTGAACATATGTATTTTTAACTACACAATAGAAGTTCCAATGTAGTACTATAATATTACAGTACAATATCACAATGTGATATCTTGTTCAGATTGCGCTCAACAGGGTTTGAATTTGGGGTGAAATGAGAGGGGAGGAGGAGAAGGGAAATTCCAGCATGTGTTACAAAGTGTACAGGCAAGTTATTTTGAGGGACTGCCTCAAATATCTTTGACACACAGCAAACAAACAAACAAACAAAAAACCCCTAAAAAGCTGTTTTGCATTTCACAATTTGACAGCGTTGTGGCTAAAGTTTCCACTTGTGCTATGCCCTGTGATTTGCTTAGGGGAAACATTTCTCTTCTGGACAACACTAGCAGGAAGATGTTCTTCCACTTTCATGGGAAAGTGAGATATTAGCTCTGGCTTACTAAACTATTTCAGCAAAGAGTTTCCTAGCATCACAGAGATGTGAAATGTCAAATATCTACATACGATATCCCATCCTTCTGCTAATGCCTAACTATTTCCTATACTATGCAAAATGTGTTGTAACCCAGGGCTTAACACAGTATCAACTGAATATCTTCTTCTGGTGTTCAGTCTCCACTTATTTCTTCTCTATGTTCTTGAACATAAAGTTTCCCCTCCTGGGTGAAGCCCTCTTGCCCAGCTCAACTCTCACATCATTAGCACATGCTTAGTGTAAAAACCTTCCTACCCCTAAAAAGCAATAACCTTGAACTGATGAAAACACCAAGTTCACCTGGAAATGCAAAAAAAAAAGTGCTCTGTTGATTGAATGAAAGCATGGGGAGGAGTGTGTGTGCCTACCATAGGGAAAAGTGACAGGATCAGAGCCAGGGATGGAGCTTGGGACAGAGCATCCCCAACCTTCTCCAATAGGATAGAAACAACAATGTGCACTTCCTGTTGACTTGTAAAAGTGCAAGTAAACCACAAATATGTCAATATGCTCATTATCAAAGTAATTGCTTTGTCTGGGGGAAATAATTCTTTTAAATGTTAATTTCATTGGAAAAAACCATAAATATCCTTTGGGTCAAGACAGATGTAATTACTTTCTTGACCAATGAACCAAAAAACTGGTTCAACCTGTACTCCTATTTAAACTCTAATATACTTAGAAAGTTGGCTTATTCCCTGGTGTATCTTCCCAACCATTTCCCTGTGATCAGTGTTTCTTCCTTTATTCAGTCATCCTTTATTGTCTGTGTCTGAAGAGAGATGAAATAGCAGCAGTAGGGATCTGACCCAAGACTTCTACTATTCTGGTGAATATCAGACAAACAAGGCTCTCAGAAATTTCAGTTTTGAAGAAACTTTCAATTTAAAAAAATTGATTTCAATTTGTTGCAGTTTGAAAAGATTTAACTAATGTGTCTAAGAGCAGAAAGAGTTTCTCTGGCAGCCTTATTTGATGTTGATTGACTAATGCGCAACTTGGAGCACAAAATTTATTTTACTAATTAGTGAAAATGGTAACTAAATTGATAAGGTTTAAAGTATGTCAACATATTGCTCTCTTGTCTTAGAAAATTAAGTCTTTGGAAGCTGAGATATCTTGAACAGAGCTTTGTTGTGATTTCTGTTTTTGAAGATCAAATTCTTTCATGGACTGACAGTCAGGAGGCACAGGCACATTTCATACCTCCTGGTATGAGGTCTCCTGGATTAATACCAGCATTTCTATGAAGTTCCTGACTTGATTCTATTTCACTAAAATATTAAAAAGGACTTTCCACTTCCTGCCTGCAGCTAGGCAGAACCAGGGGAGATTCAATACTATTAGGCAGGATCAAGAGAGAAAGAGGGCCTCTGCCAGCTGAGGCCTGGGAATAGCTGTTTCACTAGGTGAAGGATATATAAAATAGCTGTTTCAATAAGTGAAGGAACTTGAGAAAAAAAAGCAAGAGATTGATAGTTTATTCCCAGAGAAACTACAGTCACAGGAATCTTGAATTTCCTTTGTAGTTAAGAGACAGATGGACCCAGCACCCTGTGAAGTAGCTAGCTGAGAGTGTGTTGAACAGGTAGACTGGACATGGTCAGTGCCCATACTAGGAGGAAGGCTCCTCCTCCTAAAAATATGACAGTGACAAGTAGGAATGGTACTTTTTACTAGAGGTATGAAGCCCTGGAACCAGAAGGACAACCTACCAATGAGGAGGACCAAGGTCCTGCTGGGATAGAGGAGCTGCCTAGGGCAACACAATCTATACCCTGCATTGCAACCTCCTGTGTTAAGAGAAAAAGAAGGGTAGTTGTCACAGGTAACTCCCTTCTAAGGGGGGTGGAAGACCTAGTATGCTGACTGGACCTCACCCACAGGGAAGTCTCGTGCTGTCCCCCAGGGATTCAGGTAAGGAGCATTACTAGAAAACTCTCTGGTCTAGAAAAGCCCTCTGATTATTATCCATCAATGGTTCTTCAAGTTGGTAATAATGAGACAACAAAGAGAAGTCCAAGAGCAATAAAAAAAGGATTTCAGGGCCTTAGGACAATTAGTTGTAGGATCAGGAGTACAGGTAGTGTTTTTTCAATCCTTTCAGTAGCAAGGAAAAATATTGATAGGAATAGGCAGATCCAGCAGATCAATACATAGCACTGAGGCTGGTGTCTTCAAAAAAATTCAGAGGTTTATGGCCATGGGATGATCTGTTCAGCACCTGTTCTACCAATACCTGATGGGTCACACCTTTCTCAGAGTGGAAAAAGAGCTCTGGCACAGGACCTAGCAGGGCTCATTGGCAGAGCTTCAAATGGGCTTTAAGAAGGGAGAAAAGGAAAATACCCACCTTGCCAGTGATAATCAGTGTGTCAGAACTTGAGGAAATGAACACTAATGGGCTACCTGGATCTGCTTTATGAGGTGTTGGCTACAAAGTACAAGATCTGAAATGTTTCTCTACCAACACCCTCAGCACAAGGAACAAACAAGAGATGCTCAAAGCTTCGATTCAGTCCCAGAGATCTGATATCACTGACTTAAATGAAACCTGGTGGGATCCTGAGACTGGAGTGCCCTGTTGGGCACACAGGAGATGCTCACAGGACAAAAGAGGCAGGAGGGTGGCATCATATGTAATGGAAGGGCTGGAATGTACAAAGCTTACAGCTGGCAATGGTGCAGTTGAGAGCCTCTGGTTAGGAAACAAGGGACAAATAACGTGCATGTCATTGTGGGAGTTTGCTACAGACCTCCCAGCCAGGATGATGAAGTTGACGGATTATGCTTTGAGGAGCTAAAGGATGCCTCTAAATCAACTTCCCTTGTTCTTATGGGAGACTTCAGCTTTCCAGATGTTAACTGGGAACACCAAACAGATGGCACAAACAGGGCCAGAAGATTCCTAAAACACCTGGATGACAACTTCATGATACAGGCAGTAAGTGAGACAGCTAGGAAAGATGTCCTCCTTAATTTGCTACTTGCCAACAAAGTGGTTGTTGTGAATGAGGTGATGATTGGTGCCTGTCTTGGCCACAGTGACCATGAAGTGATCAAGCTAAAATCTCTACTGACAGGAAGAAAATGCCAGCAAAACTTCAAATCTGGACACAAGGAGAGCAGACTTCAGACTGCTAAGGGAACAAGTTGAAAAGTGCCCCAGGAAAAAAATCTTTGGAAGATGCTGGGGTCCATCAGGATTTGTCACTTTCTAAGGACCACCTTCTAAGGGCACTGGAGCAGACAATTCCGAAATGTCTGAAGTCAAGCAGATGAGGCAGGAGGCTGGCTTGGCTAAGTAGGAATCTTCTTTTGGAGGTAAAGCAAGAAAGGAAGATGTATGCCCAGTGAAAGCAGGGTCAGGTGACTTGGGAAGAATACAGAGATGTTTCTTGCCACTGGTAGGGAGAAAATTCATGTGGCCAAAGCTCAACCAGAATTGAAACTGGCCAGAAATATGGGCAACAATAAAAAGATGGCTTTTTGAATAATGACAAAAGGCAGGGCAGAAATAACACTGGCCTGTTACAGGGTGAGGATGGTCCCCTCATAAACAGAGACCAGGTAGAGGAATTGAATGCATTCTTTGCCCCTGTCTTCAACACAAATGGTGAACTAAGGGGATCCCATGGCCCTGAGCAGGAGAAATAGGACTGTGAGAACGATAAACTCCCAGATGACCCTGAAGTTTTGAGGGATCTGCTGCTCCAGCTGGATCCCTATTAGGCTATGGCACTTAATGGTATTCAACTGAGAATACTGATGGAGCTGCCTGATGTTGTCATGAGGCCTCTCTTGATTGATTTTAGTGATCTTGGGAATCTGGAAAGGTCCCAACTGCCTAGAAATGAAAAGACTAAAAAGGGCAAGGAAGATGACCCTGGAAACCACAGGTGCATTAGTCTCACTTCAGTGCCTGGCAACATTATGCAGAAGATTCTGGAAGTATTGAAAAGCACCTGGAGGACGATGTAGTAACTGATCACAACCAGCACAACTTCATGAGAAGAAATTCCTGCTTATCAAACCTGATTTTCTTTTATGACAAGATAACCCATCTAACTGATCAAGGGAAGCCAGTTGATGTGTGTCTCACAGGATCCTCCTGGAAAAAATGTCCAGCTCACAGCTGGATAAACACATCACGTGGTGGGAGAGCAGCTGGTTCATGGGTCAGGCACAGAGGGTTACAGTGAATGGGGGTGACATCAGAATGGTGCCTTCTCACTAGGGGGGTTACACAGGGCTCCACTTTAGGCTCTGTGCCCTTCAACATCTTATAAATGATTGGGTGCAGGACTGGGAGGGATACAAAGCCAGTTTGCAGGTGATAAAATACTGGGAGGAGATGTTGACTCTCTCAAGGGCAGGGAGACCTTGAATATTAGAGGGCTGAGCAATCATCAACCATATGAAATTCAACAGGAGAAAGTACCAGATTCTGCACCTGGGATGGAGCAACCCTGGATGTACAGTGCCATGGAAAGGTGCCCTGGGGGTCCTGGCTGATGGCAAGTTGAACATGAGCCAGCAGTGCCCTGGCAGCTGGGATGGCCAAGTGTGTCCTCTGGGGCATCACGGACAGCATGGCCAGCCAGGCAAGGCAGGGGATTGTCCTGCTCTGCTCTGCTCTGCTCTGCTCTGCTCTGCTCTGGGGCGGCCTCACCTTGGGTGCTGGGGGCAGTTTTGGGTGCCACAGTGCAAGGACAGCACTGGAGAGTGTCCAGTGAGGGCATGGAGGCAGTGGAGGGTCTTGAGGGGAAGCTGTATGAGGAGTGGCTGAGGTCACTTGGTCTGTTCAGCCTGGAGGAGACTGATGTCTGCAACTTCCTCATGAGGGGAAGAGGCTGGCAGGCACTGATCTCCTCTTTGGTGAACAGTAATAGGATCCGAGGGAATCGCCTGAAGTTGTGCCAGGGAGGGTTTAGGCTGGATATCAGAAAAAGGTTTTTCACCCAGAGGGTGGCTGGGCACTGGAACAGGCTCCCCAGGGAAGTGGTCACAGCACCAGCCTGACCAGCAGAGTTCAAGAAACATTTGAACAATGCACTCAGGCACATGTTGCGACTCTTGGGGTGTCCTGTGCAGGGCCAGGAACTGGAGTCTGTGATCCTTGTGCTGCTTCAGAGACATGATTTGATTTTCTGAATGCTGAATGACAAGAGAACGATGCTAGCAAAAATTCATGAATTCTGAGGCAATTATCATTTGCTCTGGAGACTGTTATGAGATCATCAGAAATGATGAAAGTTATGTCTGGAGATCTAGGCTGCAGGGGACAAAACCCATCTGATTTACTGGAAAACCTAACAGAAGAGTAACATGTGGGAGAAGAGAGGAAGGAGATGAAGAGTTTAAGGATGTTACCTTGTCATTTCAATCTCATGTTTGTTTTATTTATTTTTCACTCCCAATGAGACTTGTTGTCTCAGCTCTTCCCTGTGACAGAACATGACCTCCCTGGAGGTCACAACATTTGGCCTGTGGAAGGACAAGGACAGTAAGAGGACACGGATTTCCAAATGCAGTGTCACTTTCTCATCCCAGGAAATCCCCCAACAATGGCAAAAAAAGGCAATATTTTTTACTTCCTCCTGATCCTAGGAGTTCAAGAACACTGCCTGGTACTTTGGGAAATCACCCAGTGGTTGCAAAAGTGACCTTGGGGTTTCCCTATCTCCAAGACCTTTTGTTTCTAGCTCGAGGCTGGGGGTGTTGCAGGGAGGCTTTCAGTCCCAGAGGGTTGGTGTGGGGTGCCGAGGAGTCCCATATATAGGCACACAGTGTGGCTTCCAGACACAGGTTATCAGGGCTGTTAGTGAGTGTGACAATCAATTTTCTTGGCTTTCAAACTGAAATCCTTTTGCCTTCTTTCCATTCTTTCTCTTGCTCATCATATGCTGCCTACAGCTGAGGCACCATGTTTTGCTGTATTTCAAGTAGTAATATTGAGATATTGTTTTGTGGTTTAGAAAAAAAGACTGTGATTCAGAAAAAACATGGCTATGAAACAAAGTGAAGAAAAGCAATGTCTGTGTAGTAGCAACCAGCTCACAGGCATGTTAGAGGTCATTAAAAATAATAATAATTATTTATTCTCATTAAAAAATCATGAAAATTGTGTGCTACTGTGGAAGGGAATGGAGAAAACCATAGAAGGCTTGTCCTTGCTTCAAGAAAATGGAGTGCAGGAGGCATCATCTGACAAGCAATAGCTGGTCCTGCTACAGGCATGGCCAGGGTTGAGGGAGATGTGGGAGCTGTGGGAGGATGCCAGTGCCAGTAGCCAGGGTTAGAGCCAACTTTCTCCTGCCAGAGTGAGGTGGAAAACACAGGTGAGGCACCAAATTCAGCTGGAGTGCTGTCATGCAGCAAACTCCTCACATTTCAAGCAGCAGCATCCACGGGGCAGCATCCTGCTGACGCTGCTTCTCACCCTCCCTGAATATTGTTTGGAGGCTGGTTGCATGTGGCAGGGTCAGAACTGAGATTTCCAGGATATAGTAGCATATTCACACTGGCAGACAGACTGAGTGCCAAAGGTATCCAGCAGGGTTGCAATGGGTGAAGGAGAATGGTGGCCATGGGCATTTGTTGGTGCCCCCTCAGGTAAATCAAAATGAGAAGATGCAGGGCTGTATATGCTCCCATTCTGCCAGTACCAGAGGAGCTTTGAGTTTAATTGCTGCCTTTATAGATCAGAGCAGCATTGGCTTGAACAGCTTGTCCTTTTGGTCTGTTTTAGGAGAATCAACATGTATAACTACTTCCTCCCACATCACAGCCGTCATCACTCACACTGCATTAAAAATGGCTCCCTATTTAGCTGCATTACTCAGAGGGAGGATCTGCAGCCTTGTCTTGGGTGAGGATTTAGCTGAAACACCAGAATAGCAAGCTCTAGCAACAGAGGAGCATTGAAAACCTGCCACAAGATCCTACTGTCACCAGGGTGAAGGGAAAGCCATGGCTCTGAAACAGGCAATGAGATGATCACAGCTGTAGTAAGAGAAGCAGAAGCTCATTTTTTGTCTCCCTGAGTGTCTCATGGCACAATCACAAGCAGGAGACAAAACCCTGCTCTCTTCTGGCTAACTAGATAATTTGTCCTGGTAGATGTCACAAGGGAGTCCTAGTATGATTAAGTTTGAAACAATTATTAAAAGAATAATAACTAACTAAATATACATAATTAACTAAAAAAGGTGTTGGGCTTTTGATGTAGTGCAGTGCAGGGAAGCCTAGGCTAGGCTCTGCCAGTGGTTACCATCATATTCTTGGCTTTGCAGTGAAAAAGAAACCAGAAGTATTAAAGACCTGCCATGTACTGAGGTCTCCACTTCAGAATTGGCAGATTCCCACCCTGTTGGTCAGTAAATCATAGAGTGAGCCCTTCCTTTCCTGAGACATGTGCTACCCCACAGTATCCACCTCTCCATTAGTCACACAACCCTCTTCATGAACAGTGTATTACAAGAAATGAAGGTAGGACTTGCAAAGGCTGAGATGAAATCAGATGAGTGTCGCAACACTTGTGACACCAGATTTGGGTGCATCTTCAGCAGAGGATGCAGCTCCTGGCTGCCAGGCAACAGGCCGGACTCTGACAGTACCTCGCTTCTCCTTGCTGAAGATTTGAGAATGAGATCAAGCAATGCCTAGCACTTATACAGGCCTCTATCAATGTAGGAAACTCCTTTACCCATTCTGCCCTACAAATAAGCCTTGCAGAAAATGATCTGCTTTCTGTCCTTCAGAAGATGCAGGCAGATAACTGATACTCCTGTGGGAATGTTACTAGGTGTTTTGTGTGAAGAGTGCTTGTGCATCTTCCTCCTGAAGCTGGCTACCACTTTATGCACAAGCAGTCCTTTCACATAATTTTCTCCTGTGGCAGCGTTTTCCTTATCTTCTCCAAATATATGTGGGCCTGGCGTCTGAGTATAGCCGACTGCCTCATTGTGTAGTGAACCGCTGCAATTCCAGTATATCTGGGGAATATATCCCTGTATATCCATATAGTGGGGCTGTCCACCAACCATGCTGTCTGGGTAAAGAAGGCTAAGGAGGCTGCTCTGCCATCATAAAACTCTGATCTCCTACAGCATCCTCCATATTAATAATGCAGAATATAAGTTTATGGCCCAAATTAACAGTCTTCCACCTTCCTTTTCCTCAAGTGACAGCTGACAAGTAGGTGAAAGTTCGCAAACATCTCCCTCAGTCATTCCATCTGACCGTGCCGTTTGTCAGCAGCTGGCAGGGCTCGGGCAGCGGGGAGGCCGGGGGCTGCGGCCGGCGGCAGGCCGTGGCCGGGGCCCTGGCGTCTGGCATGCCTGCCCTCAGCCTGCGGAATGCCGCAAGCCAGACCATGTCGCTGCGGGCTCGTGGCCCGCCGCAGGCACAAAGCAGGTGCGTGGGATGCCTGGCGCTCCGCTGGCCAGCACGCCTCATGCCGCAGCCCTCGCTGCCCCCCGGCCATGGCGCTCCCCCCGGCTGCGGCCTCCCCGCGCCGGCCCAGAGCCGTGTAAGGGGCACAAACCCACACAGAGCTGCGAGGAAACTTGTCAGGGAGGCGCAGCTCTTTGTCAGCCCTTTGTTTGTTATATTTTCCAATCCGTATCCAACCTCAGCACAGAATCACAGGATAGTCTGGGTTGGAGGGGAGCTCACAGATCATCTAGTTCCAGCCCCCTCACCACTGGAAGGGATGCCTTCCACTAGGCTGCACGCTTATTTTCTGAGTTTTGATATGGAATTAAAACCTTATAGCAATAATCTTATAATGAACTGTAATAAATTCTGACACTTCTCAATCTTCATGATTCTGTATTGTGAGACCAAACTGAAATTTTACTGGTAGGAAAAATGTTGGGAGACAAAAATATGCGGCAAAAAGACCAAAGCAACTGATAGAGAGAGAAATCAGTAAAATTATGCAAACAGGGATATTAAAAAAAAAAAGCTTCAACCAGAAATTGTGGCTTTGAACTTTGTTACTTCAAGTCTGGAACCAATAATATGGAGGTTCCACAGTGGGTAAGTGAGAATGAAACAGAGAGATATTAAAAGGTAAATAAAATATGCAGTGAAACAAAACTGTGATTTTTTTTTCCCCCCTCCCCCAGTACTGCATTTCCTCCTCATTCCTTGAAATAGTCATTAAATAAACTTTGGCTTAGCAGAAAATCCAGGGCTCTTTAAAGTCTCCTAACATAATCTGATATGCAGCTCTACATTATCTATTTTAAAAAGATATTTTCCTAAGAAGCATCTTGTCAAAATTAGAGTCAAGGGGACAATTAACAGAGATAATTTATTCAGCATATTTTATCTTGTTTTCTGCTCCCAGATTGTCCAGGAAGCAATTGTGATTCCTTTGAATATGTTTGGGTTTACTCACAAAAGGCTTTAAGGGAATTATTTTTAGATTGGATTAATGACTGAATGTGATACCTGCTACTCGATCTCTGTTGGTCAGTTATTATTATAGTCAGGGAACTATTCACAGTTGAACCAGACACAACTTATTTAAAAAATGCAGTCTCATTTCTGTTTGCAAATTATACGCAATGAAATCAGATTTTTGTGTGACTGTTTATGTTTCACCACATACAACCCGGTAATAAAATATATGTTTGGTATTCATGTCTTCTCATCTAAGCAGTGCTGTACTGTATCAGCTTCCTGGCCAGATGATGAAAATCACATATAGTCTGTTTAAATTCATGAGTTATCAGCCAATGTTCATAAATGTTCAATTAATCTGCAGTTCAGGCAACAAACAGAAGGCCACCTTGGTGCAAATGCTCCTGCAAATGTTTACTGACTGCTTTTCATCAACATCTTGTGAACAACCCTATGAATATGATTCATTTATTGACATGGTTTCCACCATTGTATGAAAGGAGGGTTGATAACAACTGGTGAATCAAAAGGTTTTGCACACAAATGCCTCTGGTCTTTACTGGGCCATGCCATTTTGACACGATGTGTAGCTGTGGTTGTCCATATAGAGTGGGATATTGCTCCTATTCCCTGACCAGTCAGTAGGGGCTTTATCTTATTTGGGAGGCTGCAGAGGAAGGTTTCTACCTGCAGACACTGCAGTCCTTCCAAGCTCTACTCCAGGACCTTCTTGTGCCAAGTGAAAGCCTCTCATGGGGTCTTAATCCCTGCTCATTACCTGAGGATCAGGCACTGTGCTGGGGAAAGATCAATGTGAGTTGTGAGAAGATCAATGTCAACTCTGTTGCCTTCAGGTGAATCTGTGGCCTCAAGTGAGGATGGTGAAAGCTTTTTTTTCTCCTTGCTCTCAGCTTTTCTACTATTCACATTTGTCCAAGTCATTTCAGAAGTAAATATCTTCCCTGAATTGCCTTTTACTATATTTCTGAAAAATGATGAAACACATTTGGAAAAAAAAAAAAGCCTCTGCAGCTTACAGAGTAGCAGCAAAAGATGGCAGGAATAGATGTTCCAGTCGGGCAATGCTCGGAACATCAAGGACAGAGTTCACTGTAGAAAGTAGATGCATGGAAAAAAAAAAAAAGGCAGACTCATAGAAATATAAAGGTGCTTCATACTTTGTACTGTATGTCAGCTTTCTTCAGATGCTGCATGTGGTCTGTAGGACACCCAAAGCTTTCAGCCTCAGGTGATGCTGCAACTGCAGCTGATGTTATTCTGCCCATGTGCAGAGAAGCCGTGTATAGCCCCACCTGACATGGTATTGCTGGTATTTCTAAAGAGGCTTCTCATGCACCTTGTCCAGATGGCCAATCTTGACCCAGTTATTTGGGTGGCTACAGTCAATTCCCTGTTGCTGAAGAGAAACAGGTGGGTTATCCTGCCATGGGAAAGCAGAGAAAAATGCTTGCTCGTACTGGTTTAGGAGGGAAGTTCACAAAGCATCATAATTTATGTAAGTTCTGATTTCAGAAGTATATTGAGGGGTTGTGTCTGCCAAATCTTCATGAAAATGAGTTCATGCTATTACTTGCAATGGAGCAGTACCCAAGGGTGTGTTCACACCATGTATCTTCATCAGCAGGTGAGACAGGATGGGTGGTGGTGGCCACAGCATCACCACCTGAGCCTTGAAAACAGGTGAACAAATATAAATATATTCAAGGAAAACATATATTCATCTTAGCCTATGTCTTATATTTACAAAGAAACTCAGCTGCTCAGTCAAACGATGTAAATGAGACAATGCCTCATTTATTTGTGGGGTTGTTTGTAAAAAGAGTAAATTTCACATGAAATTCAAACAGCACTTAATGCTGAATTCAGTAAACATAAAGCAGACTTCCATTTGCATTTGTTTCCCCCAGGTGCCCATGCTTTATATAGGCTACAGCTACAATAGCTTTGTTAAGATACTTGACTTGGTCTCTATTAATATCATTATCACCTTTGCAGACATGGTTTGGTTTTCTATCTCTTCTATAAGCTTAGTAACATCTTTACATCTATCATACATCTTTCCACCTGGTAATTAGTGGGTGAAAATGAGAGTTTCACCTTTCTGTCCTCTGAAAAAAATTCACAGATTTCATGGTAGCTTGGTTTTACTAATAAATACTGTTATTTCTCAAAGAGAAACATTCTTCATAGAACAAAAAAAAAAAAAAACAAAACCAAAAAAACCCCAAAACCACACCAAAACAAACAAGCAAACAAGCAAACAAACAAACAAGCCCCCCGCAAAAAAAAACCCTCAAAAATATCCAAAACACCCACACCCCTCAAAAAACCCTAACCACAAAAAATTAAACAGAAAAATCCCCCTGCCTTCTCCAGAAAGTGAAGCAGAACGATAAGCCAAACGAAGCTTCGATAGAGCAGGTGCCTTGCCACAATGGCAGAACTTTTTAATTGCTTCTGTTGAAATAGTACTTTTGTTGAAGAATTAGGTCAGTTTAAGTAAGTGGAAGTATAAAAATTTTTGAGGCTAAACTGCACTTAACAACAAGAACTGTTTACTCTAGCTGAGTGCACATGAACACAGCACCATGAACATGAGGGTGAGTGGCAAACTCTTCAGGATGGAAACTGCAGAGGAAACTTTCTGGTGAAAGCACACATGATACCCTTCCAAGGATGCTCCTGTTCTGACGAAACTCTTGTTTTGTCACACAAATTTAGTTATTCAAAAGCTCCAAGCTAGGCTGAAGTTTTAGCCTAGGCAGGCCTATGCCTTGATGATGTTAGGTGCTGGTGGGGCCTGTGTGATCAGCTGTGATGCCCCAGCTTCGTGACCTGGTCCTGAGCTTCCCCTGGGACTGCCAATGGACAGGGGCTGAGGGATGTCCATTTGTGGTCCTGGCAGATCACCTACTTTAATTGCACCCAGGCATTATAATGAAAGATTTGAATTCAGCTGAATCTTTGTCAAAATATGAATTAGTAGTTCTGACTGAATTCTTTTAACTTTTGTCCCAATGTCCCCAGTGTCCTTCTGCCCTGGTCTCCAAGGCACAGAGCAGTGAGCTAGAGTCATGGGCTGAGGGATGGGGTCAGGCAGTCAGTTCCACAGGTGCTGGTTCCCAAGCCAGTCCCTCCAGCTTGTGAGTACCCTGTTTGTCCCAAAATGCCCCAAGCTACTGCAATACCTAAATTATTCACTGGAACACTTTGCCTTGAGGGAACCACAAGCTCTATTTCTTTAATGATTTTAATGGTCAGAATAGTGCCAGGTCAAGCCATTTAATTGTGTATTTAATTAGTCATCTGTATGCATGAAACTTAAAGGTGTTCAGCTGTGCTGTTTTATAGGGATTAACTAAGTGGCAGTAAATCATCTATGCCAGCAATAAAAGTATTTATAGCAGTACTCCTTTATTCCATTTTTTTTTTTTTACTTTTATTGCTGCATTGTTTGTACTGGTAGACGTCTGTTTAAGAATAGTTCTGCTCAAAGAGATGGGAGAAACACAGTTTGAGATTTTTGTCTGTCATCACCTAAAAACAACCATGGCAACCCAGAAGAAACTGAATTGTGAAGTTCATAGCCGGATGACCCAAAAAGCTATTGCCAGCTGCAGGCTTGCTGTGTAACACAAGCAACTTGGCCCTGTGGAAACTCACAATTTAAAGAAGAGCAGGACAAGAAATATGATCTGAACTTCTAGATAGTAGTGCTCTGTCTTGAATAAATCTTAAGAGTATTTGGCTGCTAACAGTTCACAAGCTTGCGCTGGCAAAATATTTCCTGGATTCAGTGAAGTCAGCCACCCAGTCTTGCTTGTTCTGTGAGTGAACAAACTATTTTCTATGTAAGTGCCATTGAAATGCTGCACAGAATTATGGGACCATGATCTGCATAGATAAAATGTGTGTTTTAAAGCAGGGAAATTTTTTTGCACCTACATCACATGGACAGTCCCTCCTAAACAGAACCAATGTGCTCGTTATTATTTTTGCCCCAATGTTTTCCATGCTGAATGTCAAAATAAATCTTTCAGGAGAACACTGGCAGTTTGTTTGGAGCACTGACCTGTGAAACAGAGGAAAATAGATATTGTTAGAAGTCTTGGCTTGCTTGCTCAGGGATCATGTGGCAGAGCCAGGTAACTTTTGAAGTGGTGCACAGGGAGTGGCATGAGCAGTAAATGCTGCAATAACAACACAACTGACCTGAGTGTGTAAGCCTCTTTGCACTACTTGGCATGTTTAGCCTGATAAATAACATCACGAGACGTCCATTCCCATCATGTTGTTATTCCCGCATGACCCAGCTGGGCAGCCAAAGGCCCTCCATATGTGTTGTTTGCTCTTAGAGAAAACAGGCAATGGAGTCAGGTGTTGCTGGATGTCTGCTGTTTACCACAATCCTGCTGCCCTCAGCTCAGGTGGAAGCCAACAGGATGAGACATCCTTTTCATTCACAACTTTCAAGCAGTTCTTGACCTTTAAACTTCTCCTTTGTCTTTCAGTCAGATGAAGTGCTTGCTTGCAGCCCTCTCTCTTGTTTTTCTGCTATTCCTACTACAGACACCCAGACACATGTATGCCACTATCTATAAGCACATAGTGTAGCCCAAAGCAATGTAGCTTAGCTTCTGTTCAGGCGTAGCTTCCCAGGTGCCCTTCACAGATGCTGTGCCTCTGGGAGGTGCCCATGGGGAGTGAGGGCTGTGGACAGGGTGAAGATCTGCACAGAGGTGCTGAAAATCACTTCTGTCTGCCTTAGTTGCTGAGAGCTTACAATGACTGCCTGCTCTGGCCGGAGGAATGGGACCTGGACCTGTGCTGATGTGGGAAATGGATGTATCCAGATCTTGCACAGGCCTGATGAGAAGCTAAAAACAGGGAGATTGTTTCTGCCCTTCAGTTATAAACTCTCCAAAAATAGTCAGCTGTAGGTAAGATAGAACACTTGATAGATTCAAGTCATATTCACCAAACAGTTCTATTCAAGTGCCTAATCCTGACTATGGAGAGAGAATTTTTGAAAGTATGATTTTTTAATTCTTTATTTAAAGAGAGGCAAACAGTCATTAAGGGGTTTCAGGCATTCCACACCATTTTGAACCAAAACCATGTTTGGTTGAACAAGTCATTTTCTTTGTCCTGAAATAAATGAAAACATTAATTGGAGCACAAATCACTTCCCAGTAGCCCCAGATAAGCACCTCAGGAATGTGGGCATCTGCCGGTGAGTGACACCTTCTTCCCTTTTCTTCTGCTCTTCATCTTCCTTTCTGGCTCTGTTCTCACAATTTTTCTCCCCCTACCCTGCTTCTCCATTGAACCATTTTCCTCTCTGTTTGCTCTTCCTCCCTGTTAAAAATTAATCAGCTGAATAAATATGCTGTGCTTCCAAGAGGAGGGTTGCCCTTTCCCTCCCCATTCTGCAGTCGCCTGGCTCAGAGGGTCTCCCTGGTTGTGGGAGGGAGGACTTGGGGGCACATAGCTGTTGGCCAGGAGGAACATACTGGCCTTTACTTCACTGTTGCAAGCCATCTGGGATGGGAAAATACTCCTTGACAGATTCATGGACATAGTGCTTCACCGGTGGCTCCTAGACACAGATTCAGACACCTGCTGTATCCCTTTTTCCCTGACGAGACAGACGATCTTCCTTTGGATTTGTCAGCCCCTTTCCTCCACTCAATGCTGAGTGAGCTCTTTTGTCCTTTTGCACAACTGCACAGGATCAGACCAGAAAGTATAAGAGTTTTCCACTTCCCCCAAAGCCCTTGGAAGCCCTTGCCGGCTTTCTCTGTGCTTGCTTGCTGCCAGTCCCCGCAGGAGCTCTGTTTGCTCTTCCTGAGACTGCAATTACCAGCACTCCCCTTGGCAGCTCTCCTGCCCTGTTACATTCCTTTTTGTTATGCTGATAGTCTTATAACCAACTCCAGCTTCTGAGATTGTAATACACCCCTTTTGATTCTCTAATCTACTTCTCTCCATGCATTACAGCACAGAGCAGTTTGCCAAGGTCCTGGCAGAACGTGTTTAGCTGACTGATACTGGTTGTTCCTATTAGATCCTGGCATGCTTCTGAGATTTGTCACTTCCACACAAATCACACTCCTAATCCTGGGGTTTAGCAAAGTTTGGATGGACTTGGATTCTACTACATCGTTTTTTAGGAGGGATGATAATGCTCTTTGATGAAAGATCTCTGGATGGAAAGTCTCCGTGCTAAGTATGAGCATGAGAAAAATCTACTTTCAGTCCAACATTTTATCTTTTTTTTTTAGTTTAAGTGTGGGTGTTCATGTCAAGATGGCAGTGTGAGCACATTAGGGCTCTGAACTTGTACTCAATACCTTGTGGGGGGATGATGTGATTTATGGTTGCTGTAGTGCCATGTACAAACATGGACTTAAGTTAGATCCTGCATTCCCCAATATGTCCTGCAATACAGAGCTGATCGCTCAAATTACATTCCCAGGGAGCTGTGCTTCCTGGTGGAAAACTTTTGAAGTATTGAAGTCTTATAGGAATGTCTCTCCTCAGAACAAAATTAGTATTTTCATAAGTCTTGAACAAGACTATATGACTAATAATATTGTAAGCTGATTTTATAGCTGTATTTTTCTCTCATTGTGAAGATGTCCTCTGGAGTACTAGCCTTTAGCACCTGTACTATTGTACTGTTTCATGACTGCTTCTTTTTTTTTTAAATTTATTTTCTTCCTCACTGATGCAGGAGGAGTGCTTGGACTTTAAGATCAAATATCAGCCAGTTGGCTCTATGAAATTTGGACTGCAATATTATGTGATGACTACTGATGGGGTTATGTTTGATCCTCACTGAGAAACTGTTTTGGGGATGAAGAAGGAAAAGACTGCTGTGGAGTGTCTAACTTTGAAAGCATGGACATCAACAAAAATTCATACATCTATACATACATACGTACATACATACATACGTATGTATATGTGTGTGTGTGTGTATATTTATATAAAATTATCTTTTCATGTCAGAAGATGGTCAGGTCTGTGGAGGCTGGTATAAACAGCTGCACAGAGCATCACATGTGAACACATGGGAGGGAGGTGGGATGGTTTTTAGTAGCATGAGCAGGGATGCAATAGCATGGCTGGCATGGGATTTCTTCTTAAAAAGAGACTGCTGCTGCCTCTGCACAGATTGTCAGGCTTTCCCTAGGGTTAATTTGTTTGTTTAAACTGTCTCACAGTAAATAAGACTTGGAAGAGCTTCACACAAGCTTTGACTTCACACAAAATGTGACACCTTTCCATGTGCCAGGGTCAAGCAGATAAACAGCCAAAGCTGAAGAGCCCTTCCACAAAGCAGCTCTTTCCAGATACCTCTCAGAATGTGAGCACCAATGTTGAGCTTGTCCAGCCCTCAAGGGGACATGATATTTTTTGTCTGTAGGAAATCCTTTTTGTTTCTGTCTAAAAGGAAAATGTGGGCAAAGTTGCCTTCTGAAAACTGCAACAAGAAGCCGCTTTCACTGCCTTCCCCGCTTTTCCTATTGCTCCTCAGTTAAATTTCACGTGGATTTCATTTATTGTGCTTGATGGCTTAGCAAGAAATTATTACTGCAAAGGAATTAACTGCATGTCATGTTTGGAAATCTGTTTTGTTTTGTTGCCGTGTTGATCCTAGCTTGCCTCTGAGAAGGCAGCTGTTCCCTGCTCCTGTCCCTAACATCGAGGAGGTCTGCTTTCTGCCAACTGCTGCAGGACTTCATTCAACCTGGGCAGCAAAATGGAGCCTGACAGACTACTGACAGGACATGACTTTCTAAGAGGGCAGCCTGCCCCCACTATTTAATGGGGACACAGCAATTAAAATTTTGTAATAATAAAAAAGATCACCACAAAAAAGGAGCCAGCAAAAATGGAAGTAAAAGGCCCCAATATGTGATCAGAAGTAATTAAGGTGGTTACTGTGCCCCAGGCCTCA